>JAYJML010000470.1:0-31000 GCA_035610835.1 Ophiura sarsii
CAAAGTACCTTCGTGTCCTAAAAGCACAGGCTACTTTAGGACCCCGGCAGAAAATACATGTACAAAAAGTACTGTAAAACAATTTTATTTCGCTAGCAGTTTAATTTCACTGGTTTCACTACATTTAGGAGATCCAATCCCGAAGTAAATGTTCGTCAATTGTTATTTATAATGTATAGGAAGATGCCGGGGAATACAAATTAGTGATATTAAATTGCCGTAACAAGTTGATTAAATGCTAATTCGATATATTTGCTGTAAATAAGTTGTTTTTAGTATATCAAATGCAAACATAAGAAACTTTGATGCATGATAGTTCCAACGTTATTATAACTTCAACTTGAATAGTCTCAGTTATAAATAGTCTTAGCTTTTTTTTTACGCATCAGAAAATTTCACATTTCAATCTTGGAAGTTTATTCTGCACACATCAATAAATATTTGTGACTTGTATTTATATTCTATTTATAATAACGGTATTACGTACATTTTCCATACACCGCCGATCAGCTGAAAAAAGGTATAAGTAGAGGGCACTGATAAATAATCAGAACGTAAACAATTAATAAAGATGTGCGGCGTGTTTATTCCCCGGGTTTATTCCCCTTTATTCACGCACATAATAGTTCACTTTTGATTAATAATAATATTGTCATTTTTTTAATGTTGTTCATCCATTAATATTATTTCAATAATGAGATGTATTCACAATAATAATCTTGTGCGAAAACATGCGGAAAATACGCAACACAGCGTTGAGATTTAAATCTGTGAATATTGTCGATTGTCAAATCTTAAATTGCCAAACACTATTAAACTCAAACTCAAACTAAAACCATACACATAACCCATCCCAGTACACCACAGAATACATGCACACACCCCACTGCGTTGAGACCCTGTTGTGTTTGCATAGTACACCGATCAGCAGTATGTGTCATCAGAGAGATGTTATGTAACATCTACTTAAACAGTAACTGTTGAGGTGAATGAAAGCATGCACTTTTATAGTCATGGTGAAAGGGTTGAATTTATTGTGGCGATGTTTATTCTTCTGTATCTCTTATAGTTCCTAAATAATGTCACCCTTCCTATTTGGGTTGGGGCCCATAGAATTTTTCTTCTCTTCAGCTCACTTTCTACCCCCGTTCCTATACCACCGGTCACCCTGGAGTTAAATCATGTAATAAAACTTCCACGCTCTATGAAAACTTTAATTTATCAATATTAAAGGCACGAATAAGGCATGGGGAATGGCAAGCGGCTGTGAGAAAAATTCAGGGGTACCCATACCCATCGAGATATTAATCAAAGTCAACAATTTCAATAGTTGCGAAATGGGGTAGGCCTACAGCTTTGATAATTTTGAGACGAAATTCCAGACCATCCTTTGAAAAAAGTCTGGAATTCCGAATTCCTCTATAGGGTGCTGACCATGGGTAGACTAATTTCGAGACGAAATTCCAGACCATCCTTTGAAAAAAGTCTGGAATTCCGAATTCCTCTATAGGGTGCTGACCATGGGTAGACTAATTTCGAGACGAAATTCCAGACCATCCTTTGAAAAAAGTCTGGAATTCCAAATTCCTCTATAGGGTGCTGACCATGGGTAGACTCATTTTGGGACGAAATTCCAGACCATCCTTTTGAAAAAAAAGTCTGGAATTCCAAGGCCCGACAATCGAAAAAAAGTTTGGAAATCCTAATTCCTCTATAGGGGGTGTGCGGATTTTATCTGGAATAGCCCAATGGTGTACAAAGCAAGCGCAATTTTCGACTGCACGTTTATTAGATAAAACGGTATGAACCTAGTTAAATGGTTACATGGTTGTGATATTCAGACGCCCAGTAGCGTAGCCAGCGGTGGGGGTGGGGGCAGGGGGCAGACTGCCTCCCCCGGACACCTAAAATGGGGACGGAGAAGCGGAAAAATGGGGGATGAGAAATTGTTCATGTAGTACATTTACTGTGCGATTTCTTTTTGGACTGTGCAAATTTTTTTGACCTCACCACCTCACCCCCCCCCCCCCCCCCCCCCCCCCCCCCCCCCCCCCCCACTTACGTGAAATTCACGAGGTAAGTGACTAGAAAAAAAATTGGGGCAACCTTTTACGAAAATTTTAGAAATCTTGCCCCCCCCCCCCCCTGAAATAAATCCTAGCTACGCCACTGCAGACGCCCCATACATTTGTCTATATATACCCCTTTCTTTAATGATTTTATTTACTTCATATAATCATCATTTAGTACTTATAATAAACCATCTTGATATTTAGCCAGCTTGTCATGTTACCATGGTTACAGGGGAAGTTAGTCAATATGACAATGATGACCCAAAGGTAAATATACACAAAAAGCAGTGGATAAAATATATAAATCATGATATTTCGTCATAGCAAATACCTTTACAGACACCATTTAAAATACAATAAGGATGTAATTCATAATACCGAGGTTTTAAACCATTCTAAAGCAATTTCATGTCATATTGTAATCCTTCAATATCAGAAATAGTGGTATTAGACCCAAAATGCCCCAAAATGTCTAAGAACTAGAAATAATGTGAATTATTTCATATTCTATTCATATTTCCCTTCGGACCACTTGCCCCAACAAATGACGTAGCACTTTGTTGAGATGAAACATTATTCAAACACGCCTATGACGTAATAAATTTTACGCCAAAATGTTTTAAAACATACCACCATTTGTCATAGCAATCAATAACTCCAATACATTTCAGAAAAAAAGGCAAAACTGCATTTTTGTTTATAGCCATTACACAGATTTCTGTAGCCAGCGAGTATCTTTGAATTCGCAAATATTACGGCGTTCGGGTCCTACAAGTAGACGAGTGTCTTTAGATAAAATAAGAAATAGTGTACTTTGTTATTTGCAAATTCATAAACTAATAACTCTACCAAATGAATACCCGTGATAATGATTTAAGTTGAAGCATTCTTTAAATGATAATATTGATCGGAAATCCAAACCACCAATGTCCCAATTTAGCAATGTGCGCCATTTTACGGTCATTTCAACCACAACCTATGGTTTTAATCATATTTCGGAAAGTCCCTAAGCACACTACAATATAGCACCCATCAAATGCAATATGCACCTAGAATCTTAAGACGACTGTACTGCATGTATATATTTACTGTTGCATATCTGTCAATCATATACAGTCAGTATGCAACCACGCGAAAAGTTGTTCCTTTTCTAACCCAGCAAAGCGACTCGGAAGTACTCACCAGTAGCGATACCGCATCGCAGTCATAGTTGACCTCGTAATAGCACGATGTAAATGAGCTCTTTTCATGATTGATTATAATCACACATTTCAAACACATTTGCCATGAAATTGTATAGTAAAAAGGCATATTATGCAAATAATATTATCTAATATTATCTGTGAACTTCATGACATGTTGTATTTTCGGTGCAAATTATTGCAATCCGACAAATCCGAATTCAATAAAAACTTGACGAAACTAAAGCCAAATTCACGATAAAAAAGTCGCTTCTGAAGAATCAGGCATCAATTTTATCCATCGTATCATAATATTCATAGTCTTTTGTAACTAGAAACATGCTTACAATTTTATAACATTATTTAGTCCGGTCAAGTGAATGCTTATAAAATAGCTCCTCGAATCTTGTCTCGATCTAAATTCATTTCGTAGCGTCGACGGGTTGTTGATCAAGTGTTTTTGAACTCACGAATATATTCAGATTTGCTTGATAGCTCAGATGGTAGAGGGCTCGCTTTGGGAGCGAGAGGTCCGGGGTTCGAAATCGATCCTTCTGCGCTACACAATGTCATATGATATTTTTTTTACAGAAAGGCTACTCTGGTCAAAATGAATAAACATTTCACAATTTCATCACACAAAATGCATGAATTCGGACGTTTTCATTGAAAGAACGGTATTTTTTTCTTCAAAAATTTCAATAATGAATTCAAACGCGGGCATGAAAATGAAGCGCGGGCGTGTTACGGGAAACTAAAAATCAAGTTGGCGAGGCCTAACGGGGGATCGTAAGTTTCGTTTTCTGACCGAAAATCGGTGAAAATCAAACTCGGTTTTTCCGTTATCAAAAAGAAGTCTTGCATCAATGTTTTTGATATGAAATTAAAGCTTAAGATTCCGTTAGTACGGAAATTGCTCTTAAAATATCGTACGAATTTTAGTCCGGTCAAGTGAATAGATACAAGAAGCAAAGTCACGAAAGTTGTTAAATTCTAAAATTAGCGATAAAATCACTGTTTGTGGACCAATTATGTCAGATTTGGCATCATATTATAGAGAAAATTACGAACAATCCACCTACTTCGCCATCATGGCTGCCAGCTAACCCTACCTCAATTAATTCAGGGAAAACAAACTTCTCATAAGGTTTTAGCGCAAGGTTGACATCCTGAAATCGATCTTTGCGTGGGTTAGAAATCGGCAAGGTCACTCATTTAAAGCGATACCTGCGTGTACATTAAACATGATCTAAACCCATCTTCATATATTGCCCATAATATCTGTGAATTTTCAATCAGTCACTAAAGGAGTTGGCTTCAAAGATCTTGAGAAAAATCACATGTGTAAATACCCTAAAGTTCCAAATGTTTTGAATTGTAGAAGGTAAGGATATATGTCAAGTATCAACAAAAGTCGTACTGTTCAAAAGAAAGCAGTATGCTCATACAATTACAAAATCCTTCATTTCGGACCACTTGCCCCACGGTCCAGTTGCCCCATATTCCCCTAATTATGTAAATAAATAATAATATAAGGTCATGTTTTTTATACTGGGTACAATTTGTGTTACATGTCCCTTTTTCCATAAATTAGGTTCCTTTTTCAGTTTATGCATTATATCTGAAAAAGTTTACATTTAAAGTTGGTAAAAGTATACATATTCTGAAAGCATATACTGTAACGGATGCAAATAGCATACAATCAAGTTGATTATACAGGGTGGTCCGAAATTGTACAGGGTGTAACAAGCAAAATCTTCTTAAAAAAGAAGGGTTACACTAATTACTTCCACTATGTATATGAAGTGATGAGAGAAAAGTTCAGTACAGATTTAAAGTAGTTTAATAAAATACCCATCCAGACATATGCAAATTAAATTTCATTACGAATCTGAAATTCTACATACAGGGTGTCTACAAATTTGTTTATTTAGTTCCAGAAAAATGCTTCTATTACTACATACATACAAAGACTAATATTTTAACAAAATTCAAGTAGATTTCAAATAAAAATGCATCAATTACATGTACATGAACATTGATTGATTTTAAAAGTCACCCTTTTCTAACATATAGGGCGTTTAAAACATTAATTT
Organism: Ophiura sarsii; assembly: GCA_035610835.1. NCBI lineage: Eukaryota > Metazoa > Echinodermata > Ophiuroidea > Amphilepidida > Ophiuridae > Ophiura > Ophiura sarsii. The sequence continues at coordinate 5,350 of JAYJML010000470.1, forward strand.
ATAGGTATACATGATTATCCACAACTCATTAAATTGAATGAATTTATATTTGCATCTGAAACATGATTTTACATTCCAATTTGATGTGGCAACTGCTTAAAGTGGTATGAGTTTCAAATAATGTTCAATAAAAAGGGGCCCTTTAACTACAGGGTGACTCAAATTTTCCCAATGGCACATGTTTAGTGGCATACAATTAATTGCGTTCATTCTTCTTGTACCTTCATGATGTGCAAAGCACATTAAAATGAACAAATTAGGTTAGTTTCCATATTGTTTCAACCCAGTATTCAAATTTCAAGAGTCTGATTTAAGTTTGAAATATAATTGTTTTCGTTTTAAGTTGTATTCAACATATAGGGTGATCCAATGTTGATTGGCAAACTGCTTATGCTGGTCATCCTATACTAGGTCAGGTCAGTTGCATTCCTAAGAATTTAATAATTCTCCTGAGTTTACAAGCTTGATGAAAACCAGCAGTTTTTTACTTATTTGGTAACACAGTTAAAAACAAGTAATAACACCACACTTAAACGCATTTAACAAAATGTGCTAATTAACATCCAGACAATACAGAATACATGAGGTTAATTACATATCTTCTTTTAATTTTTAATTAAATAGTTAAATTTATTTATTCAAAAGGGTACCTCAACCTTTCTATATTTTTAAAATGGACAGTTTGGTGCAGGCAAATGTTTGCATACATTTGCAAACTGTGACCAACTTTTTACGTTTCTTAACATTTTTTTGAGCTTCTTATTTAATGCTAATTAATGATTCCTTAATTAACTAATTATATTTTTAATTCAAATATACTTCAATAATGTTATGTTTTCAATATAGAATTGTACCAAGAGTGAAACCAGTGCATTTTATGTTTGCCCAATGTATATTGCACCATACTTGTTCAACTATGCACTCCTCCTCCTCCACATACTCCTCCTCCACATACTCTTCCACCCCTGACTAATTAGGTTTAACGAACTATTGTAATTAACAGAACCATGGTAGTTTATATTTTTCTTTTTAAAATAAAGGCCAAATACTTTCTCATCAAAATAAGACCAAATTTAAGTATGTGTGATAAAGAATAGCCAAAATATATGCATGCAAAGTAATAATATGTAGTGCAAATGTAACAGATCCACCTTTTTTGGGTACCCAGTATAAAAAACATGACCATAAATAGTAAATAATATAAAATAAATAATAATATAAATAGTAAATAAATAAATATAGAAATGAATACATTTTACATTCAATTTAGGTTTTAAATATGCCATATTTATTCAATTAATTTGATATCTTTCTTTACTGTTAAGTGTTAACAATACCAAGGGTCTTGCAACTATGATTTTGCGCGGCCGCCGCGCTATCGTCTGATCATCGCCCCCTCCCCCCCCCCCCCCCCCCCCCCCCCCCCCGGCCGCGCCTAACGATTCCCGATCCGAACTAGCCACTAATGATACATATTTATTTTATTTCCTCTTCCTTTCTCTTTTCTTCCTTCCCCTTTCTTTTCCTCTTCCCTTCCCCTTTCCCTTTTTCGCCATTCCCCTTCCTTTTTTTCCACCGAAATCATGCCCCCGAGCCCCTATAATGCTACGCCACTGGTCTCCACCACAGTCAGAGAATGATTTGACCACATAGCTATCATATTTTTAATGGAATCCAGAGCTTTTGTTTAATTTATATTCACAATCACCACCCTTAAGGTTTGCACTAAAGTTTCAGTTGTTTTGGTTCCATATGCATCAGGTATATGTCTGCACGCACTAACCAGTTTTAAGCTTGATGCATGGGTTGATTTAGGTTAAGATTTGAATTATTTTGCTGTCATTAAATACGCTAATATTACAGTAGCCATTTTATTTGCTATCTATAGATAACATTGCGATCATGTTATACTGAAGAAAGCGTGTTATTCATGTTATTCAATTTGTTTTACTGAAGATAGCAATATTATATGATATACGGCCGAGTGCACCAATGACGGGTAACTTAATAGGGAGGTAAGCTACCTCCCTAGTAGTAGTAGGTATGCTCTAATTGTAACTTACTACATGTAACGATGTAATTCTTAGAGCATAACTGGCAAGTAACACCAGAATAGCAACTAGCGAGGTAAATATCCACATTAATCAGCATCGTCCCCTTACAAAATTAATTGGCGCATATGCCAAGTGTTAACCTATAATAGTTTACTGTAAAATTCTGACGTGAATGGTCCTCCGCAATATTAAAAACGTGTCGTCACTTGCTAGGTCATAGGTGAGTGTAAATCAAGAATCATGTGGAGTCGGCCTGCGATCCGGAAAAATGATGCCATTTTATGGCCAAAAATTTCTAAGTTTGTTTACCGCTTTTTCAAAAATAAGGACTATCATGACATAAACATATTTTGGGCGAGGGGCACATACAAACATTGCACCAAAAATCACATTTTAATGACAAACACAAGCACCCGATGGAAACAATGATATACAATTATAACACATATCTTAACACAAATACTTCCGTGGTGTGGATACCTTGTCCTTCGCTTGTTAACCGCAGAACCCCGGTTCGATCCCCAGACCACGCACGGCACGATATGATTTTCTTTCTTTTTGTTCGTTCTTCTAGTTCTACCTTTCCACTCACAATAATGTTGAAACTTGGCTTTATCAGGAAATAGTTTCATCAGGAATTCAAAGAAACATTATGAAACATTTATAAATTGGCTTTATCAGTTTTTAATTAATAAAAACAATAATAAGTTATTTATTTAGTCATTATTTGTATAAGATCCTTGGACAATTAGTAAATTTTTGTCAAAATATTACCCAAAATCGGTGCGATTAGTGCTTGAATGGGCAAAAGGAGTTGATCTAAATGTTGACTAAAAAAATCACCAAATTGCATGAATGGATTTTCAAAAATATAAAACCTTTCAGCTCATGAGCATGATGAGGGGTCACATTCCATTTCAAATAGACACCCACTGGGCATGCAAGCGCAATTGGTCCTTCAGCATCAGCGAATCATCCCCTCCAATGTTCACAACAAATTTACGCTAGGCCTACTGCTAGAATTGACTGACTTGTGGCATAAAACGTTATGCCCCAACTTACTCTTGGGTCCGGTCAGGTATAACAGTTAGCGTAAATTACCCGCAAGTTACTAGCCTAGTAGCTTACCCCGCATTGGCGCTCTCAAAATGTTGGGTTACGCATACTAGCGAGGTAGCGCTATTCTTCAGCTACCCGTCATTGGTGCACTCGGCCGCATGATGTAACATACCGTATAGCGAATGGTATCACTGTTTAATATTCTATAATTACTGGAGATAAGAATCTTTGTGGATTTGGTATTTTGCTTGTTTGTTGGCTGTTTTATGAATAAATATGCCAAATATCATGTAGGCATTATTGGAGAACTATGAACAAGATTGAATTGGTTTTCCCTTTATAAACGCTCTTGAACGTAAAAACTAAACAAGGTTTTTAGATAATTTATTTTATGCCGAAGCTATTTGTAGCGATATTAGTCATTACTATACTAGCGGCGTACCCTCGCTACGCTCAGGTTCCCGCTAGATGGTTATGCCACACATTACCTAGGCTCTGAAACTACATAAACCCCTACCCCCCCCCCCCCCCCACACACACACGCAAACCAGTTTGATTTATAATCATAACCCTCCTAAAACATTGTCCGTGGCTACTTTATAAACCCATACCTCTCAAACTGCATGAACCACATGAATCCCCTACACCCCACCCCTTCCCCTCACACACACACCAACCAGATTGACTTATAATCATAACCCTCCTAAACCATTTCCTGTGGCTTCTTCATTAACCCTCGGTCCCTTGGATTGTTTGGCACTCCAATTTAAAGTTAAAAAATCAGGTTGCTTTATTAACCCTCACTAAACGCTATTTGTACCACGTCACTACATGTATAACCATCCCATAACCATGATAACCCTATGCCTATTCTAAACCATTTTACGTGGTTTTACCCCCATCCAACATGACACCATAACCCATAACCAACAGGTCTATATAACCATTTCCCGTGTGGCTTATGCGCCATGTGTAGAAGTGCGTAATGCCGCGGCAGTGAACCCTTCCGCAAACATGTACGCGACGCGTTACCACACGGTATGATTACGCGATAGTACGCGCAACGCACAATATCGTGCACGTCTAGTGGCATTTGTGAGCAAAATTTGAGAGGTTTTTGGAGTAATTCTGTTATACCCTTCACAGAGGTATTCATAGTGCATAATTTTTAAGAACGACACATATTACCGATGTCGGTGAGTAGGGTATAACATAATTATGCCAGTTTTTTTTGCTGTTTTTTGGAGCCAATTGTTGACCAACTTCTATACTTAAAATCACACGTCCCGTTATTTCCTCTATCTTTCATGCAAATTAGGCGCCACTTTGATTAAAACTAATAGAGAAATAAGGATAACAAACGCACCCCCACACACTCACTGATTTGCGCTCTCCTCACCAAATTACACCTTGGTTTTGCCTTAAAGTTCCTCACTAATTACCCCGAATACTGTCCACACATCCTTGCCACTTCAATGTATAAGCCCCACCCTCTCAACTCTGCACTCTGATCCTGTGCCACCCCCCCCCCCCCCCCCCCCCACCACCACCAACACCCAAAAAGTACCACACCCCTATGGAAGGCATGGGAATTCCCAATTTTTAAAACAAAAAGCAGCCTGGGAATTCCCAAAAAATAAATTGCATGCCTCACATCCCTATAGAAGGCATGGGAATTCCCAATTTTTAAAACAAAAAGCAGCCTGGGAATTCCCAAAAATAAATTACATACCTCACACCCCTATAGAAGGCATGGGAATTCCCAATTTTAAAAACAAAAAGGAACCTGGGAATTCCCAAAAAATAAAACGCATGCCTCACACCCCTATAGAAGGCATGGGAATTCCCAATTTTAAAAACAAAAAACAACCTGGGAATTCCCAATTTTTGAAGCAGTTTTGGTCACACCCCTATAGAAGGCAGCACAATTTTGCAGTGGGAATTCCCAAAATTTTCAGTAAAAAAATGCTTGCCTTCTATAGGGGGTGTACCATTAATAAATGGAATAGCCCAATACAAGCGTGCTACATCTACGCAGATAAACCGTATCAACAAAGAAGCCAAGAAAACCGCTTAAGCATTGCAATTAGATGATAGAATTGAAACACTTGCCCAAAAGCCTGCCTTCATAACTAGGACCATAAAGAGAACTTTCCGAACCACATCCAATGCAGACTTATCAACCCAGCAAAAAGTGACATTGGCGTCGTCAGTAAGGTAATCTTGGACCGCATTAACAACAGTATACGAGCAGCTTCGAATATCAACCAATGGAAGAACACCACCTCAGTCAATGAATGGTTTAATGCCATCACTGACAAAAACCATTGCAAGTTTCTCATGTTTGATGTAGCTGAATTTTACCCTTCTATAACCAAGGATCTCCTGCAAGAGGCCATCACCTTTGCACGCTCACTAACCACTGTTACTGACAGAGAGAGGGACATAATTATGCACGCTAAGCAAACTCTCGTATTCCACGATAACTCGCCATGGGTTAAGTCTACTCCTCCAAATCTCTTCGATGTCACCATGGGTTCCTTTGATGGTGCTGAAACATGCGAACTAGTAGGTGCGTATCTCCTCAACAAGATTAGCGGCGAAGTCGGACTATATAGGGATGATGGCTTGGCCATTATCCGCAACAGAACTCCATCTCAAACCAGCAGACTCGTCAAGTACCTGATATCTGAGTTCAAAACACTTGGACTTAGAATTACCATTGATCAGAACATTAACGTAGCGAACTTTCTGGATGTCACCCTCAACTTGACCGATGGATCATACCGCCCATATGCGAAACCTAACAATACAACACAATACGTAAGCATTCACTCAAACCACCCGAATGTATAATCAAGGCTGTTCCCAACTCCATCAACCAAAGACTATCCAACATATCCAGTGATGAGCACCAGTTTGAAGCCTCCACAAAGACCTATCAAGATGCGCTATATAGGGCTGGTCATAAGCACGTTCTCAAATTCAACCCTATCAACAAGAGTAAGAAACGCAACCGAAGTCGCAATATTATTTGGTTTAATCCACCGTTTAGCAAGCACGTGACGACAAATATCGGCAAACAGTTCTTACTGCTAGTAGATAACCATTTCCCAAGAGACTGCTCCCTTCACAAAATATTCAACCGCAATAATGTGAAGGTAAGCTATAGTTGTATGGACAATATAGGTCAAATTATCAACGCACACAACAAGTCTGTACTTCAAAGAGCTGTCGATATACCAACCAGAAACTGTAACTGCAGAAAACCGAACGAGTGTCCCCTAAGCGGCAACTGTCGGACAAAAAGTATTGTCTACGAGGCCACAGTAACCAGCAATACTAGCACTAAAACTTACATCGGGGTTAGTGACCCCGAATTCAAGATGAGGTGGTACAACCATTTGTCATCTTTCAAGCTGCAACACAAGAGGAAAGACACCGAGCTTAGTAAGCACATCTGGCACTACCCACTACAAATTTTCGGCCATCGGCCTTCATCGGGTACGGTAGATTGAATAGATTTGTTTACATTCTGCACCCAAATTCGTAAGGAGCCGAACGCCAAACATACGCGTGCGCGTGGACAAAAAACGCGGGCAAAATATGCGTGCGGGAAATAACGCGCACGCGCTGCAATTAAGAGCAGGGGATGGCGGAAATTCATGGGGTCATTATTCGGGATACTTGTGATGTAGATTGACCGGGAACGATATATTAAGGAAATACTGAGCCTAAATAAAGACAAATCCATTATACCATTTACATATGAAGAGCTTTGTTTCAAAAGGGCTATGGTGCACTTTTTCAAAAATGAGTTTGATTATATAAATGTATAGGGCACAAGCATATGTTTCAAGGAAATAAAGGTTTTTTCCAAAAAGACCTACATCTCATTGTATATAGCCATTGAAGTTGTTGTTTTGTCTTAAGGGCCTTAGTGTATATAGGCAATAGCAGAAACAGACTGCCGAATAAATACAGGTATATTGTTCCATAACCGGAATGCGCAGAACATACGAACACAGTTATACCAGCAGACTGCCGTTTCATTCAAGGTACTAATAAACAGGTTATCAACGTGTTGAACAGAGTCCGATAGTGCTATTGCTTTATGAGGGAATTTTTAGAACTACCCATATCACGGATTTGTGTAACAGCAGCACTCAATTATTATCGATAGACGTCTTCAGTCATCAGTATCTCTACAACCTACCTCTCCCGTGTGGTGCATATACCACAAGGCTGTCTTCAACAAGTCAGCGCTAGCCAGTTTATCAATTTCAGATCGGACCTTCTCCATGAAATCCGTTAAGTACATGATGGGATTCCCATGTCTACACCAGACATGCTTCCGTTTGGTAATTACGTCACAGATTTGTGGAATGAGTTCGCCCTAAGAATATGTTGACAAATAAATTTTGAAATCAATACGTTAAAGATCAAAACTGAACCTGATACTACCTTTGGCTTTTCTTTGTTTCTTCAGTTTTCAGTTTTAAACGTATTTCTGGTGGCAGATGGAAGGCTGTCAAAGTAATCAATTATTTTCAACAAGATTCTGCATCCAGGCGATTATTATCCAAACACATAATTAATATCTGATTTAACAAACTTTTTTATTTGCATTGAAGGGTATCAACTCTACGGCATATCCCCATACCCTAGACTTACAATGTTAATGAATACAAAAATAGATTTGATTAAAGCATTATTGGATAGGCCAACATTTTCCTGCGAATTGATGCCGATGCATCTCATGGGTATAACACTTACACGTAGCGGCTTTGCAAGTTTGTCCAACGTTTCTTGCAGTACCTTCAGATTATATGATTGTGACTTGCGACTATCAACCACAACCATTTCATCGTGTATTATCAAGTAGTTTTTAAAGAGATCTTTGAAGTATTGCAGGTTGCTTTCAGCTGTTTCCTTTGCTGTAAACACATGTGATAAGATGGTTCAAAAAGTGATTTATATATAATTATCTTTTCGGGAGAGATTAAGAGGTTCGACCAAGGATCACGATTCAATCCTTAAAGGTAAAATATACAGGTGAATTTTCTTAGTTATCCAGTAGTTTAAGAGACTGCCAGTACTCGAGATGTTTCAGATTAGGTTTTAATTTATCACTCTATAAGGATATTTAAGTAAAATGGTGAATCGAGGTCGTTAATCGAGCATTACTCTATGTTAAATGTCATAAGCGCAAATTTCCAATAATTGGACAGTTGGGATGGATGCTTCTGAGATTACATCTCGCTATTAACTCATTTAAAACGAGATTAACAGGCAAAAGTGGTATTGAAATGTACTGGTAGTATAAAGTGCGAGTGTACACTGGCACTAAAGCATAATATTTGCGTGTGTGTTATATCCTAGAAAAACTACTACGAATAAACTAGTCAATTGGCTAAAACCGATTTAATTTGTATGCATTATATAGTTCTACATTACGTTCCAGAGACCTGTATATTTCGCGATACATTTTTGACGGGTTGGCAAGCCATGAATATGATACTCGCTCCATGGACATCCTGATGACCACATAGCCAAAGGCCAGTATACAGTGCTGCCACATGTTACTTAAGTAGCAACTAATTTATAAATCTAAAATCTGTTCAAGGGATACTTTTCTCAAATTTGAACATTTGATTTTACAAACTTTAAAATAGCATTGGTTTTATAACAAATTGAAGTTCAAAGTTTGAATTTCTTAACACAACAACTTTCAAAAAACAAAATTTGGGCTTCTATATAGTTCCGTCCAGCAAATTATCCAAGAAATGTAGTGCGCTGGCAATAAACGGGTGGTATGAAATAAGGAATGGTGTAGGAGGGGGAAGACGTATTTCCTTCGAAAAGCCCAAAAGCGTGGTTAAAACTATTTAGGGGATGGATTTGTAATGACTTTATAAACTATGTTTGTCGTATGCTTTGATCATCAGTTTTTATTTAATAAACCGATATATCAAGCCAGTGAAATCCCATAAGGATTTACCTCTTTATGTCTTCATGAGCTCATTACTGCCGTTGTCGGGATATTGTGATGTTGTATCTTGATATGCCTCTGATAAATCAGCTGTTTTTGAATTCATTCCAAAATATGATGCCCTAATCATGACAATTTCTTGTAAAATTATTTTGATTTTCCTAAAAATATTTTAATGTGTGGGTTTATTTTAGAGACAAAAGCAGTGTCAATACGCAACAGTGAACCACTCACAACAACTGTATCACATGAGGCAGCAAACAGTCCGGATTTCGCCGTTATACTGATTACCGGAAGTAGTCAATCTTTGGAAACCGAATGTGAGGCAATACTACCGCTGCACTTAACATAAGTTGCTGATATTGGCCCATTATTATTTGCTGCATATTCCTTCACATTCCCTGCAACTTTCTCCGGCTTTTGGCATGTCCTCGTTTGTTTTGTCTTTTGACGATATTTTAACTGTAAATGGAGTTTGGTATTGCTCTTGTGAAATCTTGTGAAACACCATGATCAGCAAGATCACAGGTAGTTGGTACATGAACTTTAACTTCCGGCTCACTAATGTTGATTTTTAATGCCGAAAGAGTTTCGCCATGATTCAGCACGGTAGTATGATCGAGTTTATTAATCTGGATAGAACCGGAATTAACTCGGGTGCCGGATAAACAGTTATAACGTCAACACGCCCTTATAATTACTTGTACCTTAGAAGTCTAAGGTATAAGTAATTCTAAGGGTGTGTCCCTAATGTACGTTGAATTTCTAAAACTTATACCTTAGTCACCAGTAAAGCAATCCAATAGTTTGTTTTTCTGTTTTAAATGTGTGTATTGCAATTGACGACTCTTTGCGACGTCAAGTTCGATTTGTATCCTATTTTTGGTTTTATAGTATTAATAATATGTGTTTTGTACTCAGATTTTGTGCTCAAAATAACTCAATTTGCCTGGGCACTCAGATTTTGTTTCTTGTTGGTTTTGAATATCATAGTCATACTCCTTTCAATTCTGAAGAGAACTGCTTGGGCAATAATATAGGGATAATACAGTGTTGCCAGAAAGATGTACTATTCAAAAATAGGATACAAAATAAAGTTGACGAGTTAACTTTACGTATCAGTAAAGAAGAACGATAATACCATGCGACACTTAAGCCCTTTAGTTAATATCGTTTATCCTTTTGAGTCAGTAGCTTGAAAGAACTTGGCATATTTTAACATAATGTGTTCTTAGAAATTTGCAAAGTAGCCCAAAATAGCCCAACATACAAATTGATATTGCCATGGCAAAAGAAAGGTGTTTTGATTTTTTTTTTAAATGCATAAGACCTCCACTATGCAGAATATAATAAAATTCATTTTTTGATCATGCATATAACCTGATGGTATTTAGGTGAGTTCACATTACATTCCAGTTGCCTGTAAGGTTTGAGCCCAAGTTTGATAGGTTGAATTGGCCATGACGCTAGAATTAGTAAGTTCCACCCATGCTGGGGGACCTTGAGTGTGGCAGCGGTGGAACTAGAAACAAGCCTGAGGGGCTGCAGTATTGCCACATGACTGTCCGCACGTGATGATGTTCCGCCCGATTTGGGCTAGTTTTAAAACTAAAATCTGCTCTTTGGATAATATAATGTGATTTTTTTTCGAAATTTGAACATTTGTTTTTATAAAATATGATATAGCACTAGTTTTTATGACAAATTGAAATTAAAAGTTGGAATTTGTTATCACAAGAACATTCTCAAAAGTAGTATATAGAGCTTCTAGTTACACCAACGCTAAAGAGCTATGAGCTATGCTTAGGATAGCGGTGGAAATGGTAGCACGCATGCTGGCAAGACACAGTTGGTGTAAAATAAATCAGATAAATGGTGTAGGAGGGCATGATTTATTACCCTGTATATGTCATCAAAGACGTGGTCAAGAAAGTTGGATTTTATACAGGGCACGGAACCGTAATGACAAGCACATCCACGCGCCGCTTACATGTATACTGTCGAATGAAGGATTATAATTCATGCATGCAGGAGTGAGCCAACACTTAACCATAATTATTGGCTAATGAATACTTTCGTACAAAATGAAGTTTATTAATTTCAACATTATTACTCCCATTCGGGTGTCACATTATTGCGCATTCATTTTGTGCCTTATTAAAAAAAAAGCTGAATCTATCATGTTCACAACACCGCGAATGCGCACAAAAAACAAAGACAATCATATTTAGAATGCTATGCCAATTGACAATTCGAGACATTCTGCTCGAAACAATGGCTGAACGAGTGGAAAGAATATGTCAGTCAGCATATTTTCAAATTCGGAACATTAGACCAATCAGAAAAAAAATATTGTCTGATGACACGGCTTCAACTCATGTTCATGCACTCATAACATCCCGTCTCGACAACGGAAATGCACTTTGATATGGTATTTCAAACACTCAATTCAGCTGTTCGTGTACTTTCTTAAATATGTTCACATAACGCCAAACCAGCTTCACTGGTTACCCATTCTCAATGAGCCAAAAATGACTCTCGGATCATCAAATAAACTCTGTCTTTTAACACCAAAAATATTATCTTCGTATGGAAATAGAGCTATTTTCTTCATGAGCACGTGGACATTCGTTGTTGTGTTTCAATTAATGTTTTTAAAGACCATCCCAAAACAGTTTTGTTCCAATGTGCATATCGTCTTTAATTTCATTGTTTATGTTATTTTTCATTGTAATTTGCAGAAGTTGCAGGTCACATGTTCATGTTTAATGTACATGTTTTTGTATGTCTGTACAGTGCCTCGGAATATGTTGCCTGGATGGCGCTTTATAAAATGTATTATTATATTATGTATGTATTTTAATCAATAGCTTCACCACGATTATCACAAAATGTGTTTAAACGACGCGAGGTTAGTCTAGGTATGCGCATATATAATTAGCGTGGTCAGGTGACTAAAAAATGTTGTATGTCTGTACAGTGCCTCGGAATATGTTGCCTGGATGGCGCTTTATAAAATGTATTATTATATTATGTATGTTTTGTAATCAATAGCTTCACCACGATTATCCCAAAATATGTATTATACAGGGTGTCCCAAAAAAATGTTAACACTCCGGGCACATAAGATATCTTAAAAGGACCGGAACACACGGGTCTAATATTGATGTATTACGAAAGCTGCAGTTTAATACGCAGCTCCCATAGCTCTCTAACGGCAATAACTAGATCATGAGTAGGTAAAATGTCATGGAATTTCACTGTGTATATGTTGATATAATATCGGTGCATATGTTTTAATGAAATCTGCCATGATCAAAACATGCGACACACATGAATTTATGAAGTAGAAAGCGCACCACGTCTGTGTTAGGGAATATTCGGAATAGTATATTCGTAGTAGGTTTTGCTAGCTATAACACGCGCCTATAATGTTGAGGTATGTGTATTGACATGATTGCTTACGTACAGTATTGAGGGTCATCACAACGATCAAGATGTGTACCGACCAAAAGGATGGTTTGCTGATGTTGCTCCGATGGGTTGTTCCCCGACTTGAGGAATTTCAGCCAATAGAGTATCTTTAATATGTGAGCAAGAAGAGATACATTTTGAAAATATCCAATGTCAATATATCATTCCCGACTAAGGCTGTTGTGTAAGCAATCTTATTCCTGAACATAATGTTACATACAGCCCATCAACAAGGATTGCAAGAACTATTGGCGTAAGCATTTAGGAGTAAGGACCCGATCCTTCATAAGTTTAAATATCCACATTGAAACACTCATTTATCATATAAATACCTGTTCTCGTTGTTCGTCTTCGTCTTTGGAACAATCAAATACAACGGCAACTATTCCTCTGCTGGCTCCCAGTAGCATCGCATGTGTTACACGGAACTCTATCTGTCCCGCAGTGTCCCAAATCATAAAGGAACCGCCATGTTTAACATTTTTTTCCTTGACCTTTATTCCGGGCGTTGGACATCGCATTTCACTTGATTTGAACCTTCCCATAACCAGCTCCGATAGCACGTATCCGGGGAAATTCTGTGTAATATAATTCGTTTTGTCCTGGTTAGTTTATCATTGGAGACACGTTTGCGTATTGTGTTCAATAAATAATTCAACTATCAACCGTACAGTACACAACGTTATCATAATTATTACTAAGAAGAGGTACAGACATTAGCAATTATCTTTACATTTCTCCTGTAATAAATGTGTACGACATTCGGATAAGAAACGTAATTTGACAACTAATCTGTAGTCTTCATCCGGGGGATCAATTATTTTACCTTCTAGTGTTACCTTAAAGGTAGATGTTCCGATTGCTGGCCCGATTTTCAACTTGATGTTTTCTATTTTACATGAAAGGTCATCCTTAAAATTGTCACATTCCAAAGTTTGAGTTGCATAACTCCAATGGTTCTATTTTTAGAAGCACACAGTTGCGATACATTTGCCCATTGAGTAGTACACAGACTGGTTGGTGGTTAACAAGATACATAAACCTGTAATCTGTGAACCGTACATGTACATATTTTTGTATTTATAAACATAATAGCATTTTTAATCCAAAAAAACGCATGACGCAATTCAGTATCACTTGTACTGACTAATAATTTAGTCTATTATTTTAGAAACGAAAAAGAACAATGCCAAACAAGTTTGACATGTTGGAATGACATTGGCAGGCCAAAAGGGGAAAACTTGCCAACCCCCCCCCCCCCCCCCTTTATTTTGTCACCTTCAATCAAGGAGCAAAAATAATGGCACGCCCCATAGTGACGTAACATGGAGGGGGCGACCTTTTTACCCATTGACGTATAAATGTAACGGCTTATTGTAATATCATCGAATGAAATCCCAATGAATAACCATGGCCAGCTGAACAAGCTCGGTAAGAAGTGAAGACAAATAACCATTAGAGCGCTAAAGCCAATAGTATAATCTAGAACCGACGGGTATCCAGATATTGACATGCATAATGTATGTGTACTTGACCTATAGTTAACCATTCAACGTGATAGCAGCTGGCTGCAAAAAACTCGAGGAAAAAAAACCCCGCTTGAAGCGAGTAAACGAGAAACGTAGAATTTGGCCCCTGGTTCAAAGGAGTGGATAGCGCAATGCGCAATTCACTTCGCTAAACTATCGCGTGCCAATACGGTGTTGAGTCCTAACCGGTCCATGTGAAATATCAATCAGGGTTGCAATGAACCAACCATTATCATTGAAAGCATTATTAAATTAATTTTCCTTAATGGACAAGAATAACAATACCTATTTACAACGTATGGGGAACAATTAGCTAAACGACCATTAGCTATAAATAGGGTTGCATTGAAATATACGTCCGGTATCTATAAATATGGTTGCGTTGGATAAATCCCGGTTTCCACAAGTTAATCGTCGGAACTATTCAATAATGATAAGTTTTGTTAATATGTGAAGCACATTATCGACGTGTGTTAAAAGACATAACTTATTTACAACGTATTGGGAGCAATTTAGCTAGACGACCATTAGCTATATATATGGTTGCATTGAAATAGACGTCCGGTATCTATAAATATGGTTGTGTTTGATAAATCCCGGTTGCCACAAGTTACTCGTCGGAATCTTTCGAACTGGAAGATCAACGGAGCCACACAGGGCGGTATCATTTCCGCCTGATTTTCACCAGTAGTATTACATACCTTATTAACGAATGATTGAACTACTGTAAAACAGTGAAAAGCTACGACTTCGTCGGTGGTAAGAATGACGTAATAACCGTCAGAAAACCGTCATTTGCAATTATTTTGCAAATAGCTGAACGCCCAAATAAGATGGAACTTGCAGTTCGGCCATTTCACATAGCCACCGCAATGGATACAGATATTGTACTGGGCTTGGTGCTGGCACACTCGTGGTATTGTCGGTCGATCCCGAATAAGAGAGAGAATACCTTTTCCCACCCAAACGGAAACATTTCGACGATGAAGATTCCGTGTACAGAGTTGAGAAGTATAACAAAAGCATACATAAACAGATCATAACATGAATAATGCAATGCAACACGTCACATAACGTTTAGTCGAGCAATAATTGTGGACCGTATAAATGATGCCTTTTTTGTGTTCGAAAATGTCAATGTCAATTCTTTCCAAAATAAGGAATATAATCACATTACAAACACATTTGTGCGAGAGAAACACTCAAATTTGGCAAAAATGGCACAATAAAAATCCGTTCGTTATAAATAAATGGATATGGCTAAATAATAAAACTATCACAATTATACTCATCGGTCTCTGTGGCGTGCATACGTGGGCCATGTCGTTGACAATCGACAATCGCGGGTTCAATCCCCGTTTATTCCTTGTTATTCTTTTATTTTTTTATTTTTTTAAAACTTGATGGTGTTACATCATTTTTATGTCAATTTTCCTAAATTAAAAAGGGCGCCCATGCGTTTATAGTTTTTATTATTCATTTATCTATCATTTATCTCTTGATTTATTTAACTTTAGATCTAAACAATTTAAAAAATGCGTAAACAAATATATATACAGGCTGTCCCAAAATGATTAGTACCCATCGATGCTGAAGTTCAATAATTTGTTTCATCATCAAAATCAATGAGATTACATCCGTTGTTTTTTTACCATATTTGCTATACTGTACCCTTTTATTAGAATTTTAGATCATGAATATCGGACTTATTTTAATGAAGTTACACTCCATTGTGTAAGACCTGGTGATTTCACCTTTTTGGCAAAGTGCAAAAAAAATGTGTTTTTAAACAGCTTGTTTGAAAGAAACTAACATTCTCTCAATCTCTTGTCTGCTAATATATGTGGTTCCTTTCTAGTTTAAACTGCTGTTGTATCATATTGTTGTTCAAACCATTAATACTTCTTCATTTTGATTCAATTTGAAGAGTAAAAATGGATCGTCACGCATGAGCGACCCAAGCTCTGTTTCTATAATGAGCTAGTTTTTAGGCTAAACTTGAGGGACATTTAAACAGGTAAAGACGTGATCATGGGTAATTAGCAGTGGCTTAGACTTCTTTTTCATATTGGGGGTGCAATTTCCTACAAACATGCTAAAAATGATACAGTCCCTTAGTGTTTAACCTCACGAAATCCATTCTCCAATGTGAAAATGAAATATAAACCACTGGTGATTCACCAAATACCACTACATTACGGTTCCGTGCCCTGTATAAAATCCAACTTTCTTGACCACGTCTTTGATGACATATCCAGGGTAATAAATCATCCCCTCCTACACCATTTATCTGATTTATTTAACACCAACTGTGTCTTGCCAGCATGCGTGCTACCATTTCCACCGCTTCCTAAGCATAGCTCAAGGCTCTTTGGTGTTGGTGTAACTAGAAGCCATATATACTAATTTTGAAAATATTCGTGTGATAACAAATTCCAACTTTTAATTTCAATTTGTCATAAAAAAAAACTAGTGCTATATCATATTTTATAAAAACAAATGTTCAAATTTCGAGAAAAAAAATCACATTATATTATCCAAAGAGCAGATTTTAGTTTTAAAATTAGCCCAAATCTGCGTAAAATAACCACGAGTGGAAATAGTCATGTGGCAATACTGCAGCCCCTCAGGCTTGTTTCTAGTTCCACCGCTGCCACACTCAAGGTCTCCCAGCATGCGGTAAATGGTGTTGGATGGATCAAACTTGGGCTCAAACCTTACAGGCAACTGGAATGTAATGAGTCATTTAGAAGTCCCTAAACACTTTTCAAATAAAACAATGCATGGGGTCACTCAAGTGTGACAAACTTCTTTTACCCGTTAAATTTAATTAAGGAAAAGAATTATTAATGATTTGAACACCCATAACTAATAACAGTTACAACAGAAAGATACACAAGATTATATTGAGTAGACAAGAGATTATGAGAATACACAAGTTCCTTTCAAACAAGCTGTAATAGCACACACATTTTTTAGCACTTTGTCAAAAAGGTGAAATCACCATGTTTTACATAATGGAGTGTATCTTGAGTTTGATAAATCCGATATTCATGATCTAAAATTCTAATAATATAATACAATATGAAAAATATGATGTAAAAACAACGGACCTAATCCCATCGATTTTGATGATGACAAAAATTATTGAACTTTGGGCATCGATGGGTACTAATCATTATGGGACAGCCTGTACTATTGCTCGATAAATAAGTGATTTAACATGAGTTCAGTTTGATAATGATAGCAAAACTTGTTGTAAAATCGTTTTACTAGTGTGCCCAACAATTTCTCCTTTGCACACTTTGTTTATACATCCAGATATGTCACTTTTATAGCTTGTTATAGCTAGGCTAATATACAATTGTAAGCTATTTGGATACACGAAGCAAACACATTTCCAAGACAGGCCATAGCCAATCGTACAACATGAGAAATGAGACCGTTACCAATGTTAAATTTACCATGATTACAAAAACAAACAAAAATGAAATCTGTACAACCGATGAATTTCTAGAAATTTTTTGGTACAACTTCATTTTAGGAAAGTTAGTTCTTGTAGCAAATTTAGCTAGCTTTAATAATACACGAATTGGGAGACGCAATATTCATGTCGAAACATATGTGGAAAAGGCAATCAGACAACTATTGATAGACGCGACCAAGTCTTGTACCTTTGAAGGGTGATTAGAGGTAATCCACGTATCGGCCATTGGAGAGCTAAAGTTGGTTCAGAATTTAAAAAGATCAACACCACAGATATCTTACTCCGTGCAATACACATGTTGATGGATACTCGTTTGCAAATAACCCGCCAATGTTAACAGAGTAACGCTTGTATTATAATAATAATAATAATAACGGTGCTTATATAGCGCAATTCCAAAATTGATCATTGCGCTTTACATCAATTACATATATAAATGGATAACAATAATACAAATCAAAATAAATTATACAGAATACAGAATACAACATCAGCAAGAGGAATCACAAGAATAGATGAGTTTTGAGGCTGCGTTTGAAAGCATTAATACTAGGTATTCAAAGGGTTGGCTTGTTGAAGGTCGTTTACTTGATCTGAACAACGAATAATATGGGAGCGAAAACCTTATGTTACGGGCACGCATGAGTAAAGTGGATTCCCTCTATAATGAACCAAAATTTTAATTTCAGTGCCATAAAAACTTGAAAAAGGTTACAGGGGACATTCTCGCTTCGACGATGCCTCTATGCGTACGTCAACTGAAAGCCCGGTAGACTCCGGCGCCACTTGGCCAATGCGCGGAACAAAATATCGACAACAAGTGATGTTTTATCTTAGGAGATATATGTACACATTTTCTTATATTACTTATGTTACGCTTCCTGGCGGGCTAGAGAAGTGCTTAAAACCGGGACTATATTAACAATACACTCAACTTTAAAAAAAATGAAACACCGGATTCTACTGTCGCTCTGTTACCGTCGTATATTCGGGCCCCGGATTCTAGTCACTCTGTTGCAAGTGTATATTCCACAACATGTGGGCAACCTATAGTTTGATTGACTGTACATGTACACTCATGCCTTTCGTCGGTACAACCCGGACATATCACTGTCTGTTAAGTCCACCCCCTCCATAGGGCCCTGTTTAAAGCTGGCTACGCCGATTCGCGCATGTTGGACGTGATGGCCCGCCGTGTCCGCATTGCGACGTTGGTCACTCTCGATTATATTTCGGCGTGGCCCCTCGCTACACGGCTCCTCACTGCGGCAGTATCGTCACATCAAACCACTTCTGGATGTGTATCAATTATTGCATTGTCGGCTGCTTTAGTCAAACTCAAATAGTATATACCAAGGGATATTTGAACTGTCACTGGATATACCCACTTTGACTATCTGTGATATACCAAACCGTCAAAGAATGACACGCGGCTGAACCTTTTCCGTGAACTTTTCCTGATTGAGCTTTTCCACCCCAAACTGGCCGGAGCCCGGGGATTAGATATACGGTTGATTAGCGCATTACAAGAAGTTGTGTCAGTTGCATTAATAATATTAATAATAAATCTTCCAGAGAACTCAGAGCGCGCAAAAACATAAAAACAAGCAAACAACAGATAATTAATTCTCTGAATCAGGAAACGCCTGGCGGAAGAAATGAGTTTTTAGCTGGCTTTTGAACTGAGGGAGTTTTGGGATGTTGCGAAGACTGTCTGGAAGCGAATTCCAGACAGCCGACGCAGCAAAACGGAATGAGCGTTCACCGGCTGACTTGAGATTGACGCGCGGAGTTATGAGCAGTTTCTCCGTAGAGGATGGTAGCGAACGCGAAGGTGTGTAAGTGCAAAGCACAGACGAAAGATATGGTGCAGCACATATTCATTAGGAATTTGTCCATTTGTGACATAAGTTCGTGTGATGAATATTCTATATAGGTGAAATTCGATGTAGGAACGCTCGGACTCAGTGGCGTACCGACCGGGGGGGGCAAGGGGGCAAGTTGCCCCCCCCCCCCCCTGGCTCCAAATACCGGGACGCTAAATTCCCAATACCGGGACGCTAAATTTGCATAAAGAAAAAAATAGGGCCTAAAAACAGCATTATTTGTTGACGGCTGTTTGACAGTCCGATTTATTATGACGTCATCTTAACATTTTCGATAGTTCGATTATCCACGCCAATCCAGTTAGTGCATGTACACGGTACGCCATCCATAGATCAACGTGCGTCCTGCATAGCGTATCAAATTTAATCAAACAATCATACTAATTTTTTCACTTTGCTTATCTCTCATTGAAAATTGGCCACACGGAAGTTCTCGTTAATCACACACTTAATATAAAAAAATCTTGTGCATATTATATTTTCATTTTTGGAAACGGGCATCAAACATTTCGTTGTATGTTTTAACATTATATCATGGCATCGTTAAACCACATTTTCATAAGTGCTGTCGCCGCCGTTACCCATAGTCAACACACGCAGTGTGTATTTTTCAATGAGAGTTACCGAACAACACTAATTTTGTCGCTTTGCTTATCTCTTACTGAAAATTTGGCCACACGGAATTTATCGTTAATCAAACTATAAATACAAAAGAATCTTGTGCATAATATACTTTCATTTTTGGAAACGGGCACCAAACAGTTCGTTTATAATATCACATCGCACTACACAAGCCTTATTTCATTTGTCTTTGGTCATTTTAGGTTCCCAAAATGGACGCCGGTATTTTACACGCTACACTGGCGGCGTGACCAGGGTATTAAGGCTTAGCAACAAACCCTGCACTAATTTTATTTTACCCCTTGTGTAATCCGTTATTACTGGTATGCCTAGCTGGTATGCCTGTGTCAGTATGTGCATTATTTGGAATTTTAAAAAAGATTGAAGAAGGCTACCGTATTATCCCTATTTAGCGCCCAGGGCGCTTAGCAAAGTCATTTTTGGTGGGCGCTTGATATGTGCCCCCCGATTTGCTTTTTGGGATATTATATCACATTTTGAGTTACGTATAATGTTTTTTTATCGAACTAATCAATCCGCGACACATTTGACGGAATAAATGACGTTCGCGTTGAAACCGCAACATAAAAACACTAAATCTGAAAGCGCATCTTAATTTTTTTTAAATATGATAACAATGATGGATTTTAGCAAGTTTTTAAACCTAAACAATTAATTAGAACCACCTAATAGTAAAATCGGGCTTGTATGAATGGCCACCGTCACATATAAATAGCTAAACACTGAGTAAATGAACAAAGAACATAAGAAAATGGATCTAGCAGTGATAAAATGGTTTTTTTAAAAGTCCCCCGTCCTAACTGGTGCATATCCCTTTTATCTATAATCCTTGGTTAGGCAGCTTGCACGGGAAGCTTTACCGATATATCGATTAGGGATTTACAGAAATATCTGCTGCCCTCTGTTGTTTACACGCGATCAAACAGCCGTGTGTTGACTGTTGTGCTTTTTGCACTGCGAAATGTTTTGACCGTGCGAATTTTTTTGACCCTACCCCCCCCCCCCCCCCCCCCCCCCCCCCCCCCCCCCCCCCCCCCCCCTCACTCCCCTTACGTGAAATTCACGAGGTGAGAGGTCACTGACTGGGGAAAAATGTGGGGCAACCTTTTACGAAAATTTACGCCACTACCGGGACGACGACATACTTCTGCCAATCAGCCAATGGGCTATGGATACACAAAGATGGATATAATAAATAACGTGAAATGACCCGCGGACTAAACACAAACAGCCATAATGTAAAATGCGTGGACCCAAGACTGACAATGTAAGTAACCACCGCCGATTGGAGACCTATAACATGTATTATAATTATCATTGTATATTTAATGTATTATATTTAACGATGCGTATATGCCTATGTAGACCTTTAAATATTGTGAGGGGAACCGTTGATTAGCAAAGACGACTACCGCCATTGAAATGACCCCAATAAATTCCTTTTTAACAAGACTACATAATAACAAGACTACAAGACAAAACAACAAATTCTCACCGTATTAGTAGTACCATTTTCCAAAGGTTTGTCTCCTACCAATCCTGTGAATCCGACCCCCGCGACTCAGGTGAAACCGCAGGTCATGTAGACCCCCCCCCCCCCCTCCCTCCCCCTATTTTGTTGAAAATAAGAACAAAATAGACAATTTTAGCATAAAAGGCCATTTTCTTTTCCGCGCAGTGCGCACATTTCCTTACTAAATTTTGTTAAATTATACCAAATGTTGACAATGTTAGCATAAAACAGCTAAATTGCGCATTTGCATATACCAAATGAGTTAGTATTTGTTAGTATTTGACCAAATTTGACAATTTTAACGTAAAATGGCACAATATTGTTTTCTTCATGCCCCCCCCCCCCCCCCCCCCCCCCAACAAAATGTATGAGGCTGGTGCCGCCACTGCAGTATGTTAAGTGAATTTAGTAATTTTCAGATGCAGTATATTTAAAGTGAACATAATCAGTTTATTAAAGATCACCATTTTGGGGGCAATGATTATATTTTAACATCAAGATATTTTTATATCAGAAAAATCCCCATATTTTTCTCATTGTGTCTGTAAAATCTTAGGGGCCACAATTGTTTCATTTAGAAATTATAGGCTATTAAAAAATGTGGTGAATTACTGCCAAAGGTGGTGAGCCACCCGCCAATATATGTACTACTCATTGGGCAATTTGTGTGTGACCTTGTGCTACTCAAATAAAAACCATTGAAGTTACGCAATTCAAAATTTGGATTGTGAAAAATTTAAGGATGACCTTTCATAAAAAAAAAATAGAAAACATCAAGCTGGAAATAGGGGCAGCAATCAGATCATCTACCTTTTTAAGTGAATTTAGTTATAACCAGATTCACTAGGGAAAATATTGAATATATAAAGTGAACATAGTAATATCGAGATATCTGAACATCAGTGAGTGATCTATCCCTCTATATAGCATTAACAATACGTTATCGGAGGAATAATACTGTAAACCAAACAATAATACTCGTATTACCCTTGATAGGGAATTCTTCAACGTTGTTTTTCCAGTAGAAGGATGACCGACGAGAAATAACTTCACTGTACTAACAGGACGCCCTCCACTCTCCATCAACAACTTGAACTTAGCATCCTTTGTAAACAAACAAACAAGTTGAAAACAATTATACGGTCATATTTAAAAAAAATAGGATTTTCATCAGGTAAATAAACAAACCACAACATAAACATGAGTTGTGTCGCACAGACTTATCGTGTCCGCAATACGTCGTACGTCCATGGCTATGGGATATATGTTGACGCGCTATTTTGGGATCGGAAAACAAATCATGTTGCCGTGTGGTTTGGTAGGGTTAGGGTTATACAGCATTTATTTTTTTTATTCCAAAATGTTGTACTTTTCATCACTATAACCCTAAACCTACTACACCACGCGGCAACGACACCGAAAACATGTTATTATTACCCGCCGTGCAGGTTTTGGGGCTACAAAACGGACACAGGCTATATAACGTGGCGAAAAAACTGAGCCGAGTGTGACTGGCGCTGGAGGTCCATGGTTCAAATCCACTGTGGTCGGGGTGACCTTTCTGGTGAATTTTGGGGTCGGAAAACAAATCTGTTGCCGTGTGGTGTAGTAGGGTTAGGGTTTTAAAACATACAACAATGTATACAACATATTTATAAAAGAAAAGGAAAAGGAAGAGAACACAGTATTATAGATGTTGTATAACCAACTAAAACTCTCAATAGTTTGTATCGATGAAACTTAAATAAACTGGGGAATGAATATAAGCTTGATGAAAGTTATGATAGTGTATAGGAAACGACCCCTAAAATCACTGGTAATATTTTTTAACGACCCCTAAAATCACTGGTAATATTTTCCAACGACTCTAAGTAATCGTTCATTCAGCAGAATAACTATGACCCTATAATACATGACAGTCGTCGTCCAAACAAATATGTGAAGGGCGCTGGTGAAACGTACTCCAAGCATTTCTTAGGCTATACTGTGTAATATCATGAGGGTCATTTTAATTAGTATTTCCACTAATATAATTGAGGTCAAACGATATGTTGATGTTTTTTCACAGCTGCAAAATGCCAATAATAATGTAATGGAAATCGGCAACATCCAGTCTTAGAGCTGATTTCTGTTCGAAATAATATGCTACTAAGTGTGGTATGTTTACACTGAATTTGGTATCATAATGATTCAAAAAACGTTTACATTTGTAATACCGAATATCTACGGAGGGTTGCAACCACCAGGCTCTCTTCGAAGGATGTGTTATAAGAAATAGCTCAGGAGAACGGGCGTTATTACTTCTTGTAATTGTTAGCACTTACTTTTACTACTCTTTCAAGTTCAAGGTACTCATCATCCCGTTGAAAGATCCTCTTCGGCCATAACTCTAGAGTGCTTTTCCCTTTCTAATAAAAAAAAAGATGTGAATACATGTAATTGCACTATTATTCAAAGCGAGACCTTGAAACACGATAGCATTATAGGAGTTTCAACACAATTGCTACTATATTGGTCACAAGAAAGGTTGTACTTTCAGCTACTCACACGAGCAAAAATTGTATTTTGTCAATATTGAATTTCATAGGTTTAACTGGATTCTGCTGGATGTATGTATACTATGTTTATGAAATTGGGTGTTATCCAGTAACCCAGGCAACACTCTTTTTCATATTATTCTTCGAAAACAGCCACAAGAATGTAACCGAGTTATTAGAATATGTTTTGATTGAATAGCATTGAAAAAACACATGCTTTTATAACAAATATGGATGAAAAGGCATATTTGGTCAAAATGCTCAGATTTTAACAAGGCTGTTGCTCCTGGCAACACTGTACTTAGGAATATAATTTGCCCAAGCTACTGTTTACAGATTTGAAAGGGCAATACATCTAACTACTACTGGAAGAGGGATTTTTAAGGCAATACTTTTGGTCAAATTTCTTTTTTTCAAAACTGAAAATAGGCAACCTTTAAATACTTAGCATTTACCTTTAAGAGTAAGATGTTTTGGTTGTTAACGTGGCAACAGGTCACATTTTCATTACAAATAACCCTTTGCAAACAACCACAATAATGTAACAGAGTTATTAGAGTATGTTTTGATTGAATATCATTGAAAAACACATGCTTTATAACAGATAGGATTCAAAAGCCTTATTTAGTAAAAATGCTTAGATTTAAAAAATGGCTGTTGTTCCTGGCAACACTGTACTTAAGAATATCATTTGCCCAAGCTAACCTTTACAGATCTGAATGGGCAATACATTGAACTACTTACACCAGCAAGGACATATTTCTGGCACCCCTGAAAAGGAGATTTCTAAGGCAATACTTTTGGTCAATTTTTTTTTTTTCAAAACTGAAAATAGGCAACCTTTAAATACTTAGCATTTACCTTTAAGAATAAGATATTCACCCTTAAATGATGCAGTCAGTAGGGGAAGAGGTGTCCTTTGAGGTGACTGTATTCTAAGGTTCTAGTATTATTCTGTTTTGGTATGGTCAGTGACATAAAATAGTTTTGAGTATATTTCAGGGCACAAATGGCCAAAATTGGGTTTTGGTTGTTACCATGGCAACAGGTCGAATTGTTATTACAGATTACCCTTTGCAATCAACCACAAGAATGTAACTGAGTTATTAGAATATGTTTTAATTGAATAGAATATGTTTTAAGCTCAATCATTGAAAAAACACATGCTTTTATAACACATAGGGTTAAAAAGGCTTATTTAGTCAAAATGCTCAGATTTCAAAAAGGCTATTGTTCCTGGCAACACTGTACTTAGGAATATCATTTGCCCAAGCTACTTTTTACAGATTTTAAAGGGCAATACATTTAACTACTCATACCAGCAAAGACAAATTTCTGGCACCCCTGGCAGAATTATTTTTAAGGCAATACATTTGGTCAAAAATCGCCTTTACTTCAAAACTGAAAATAGGCAACCTTTAAATACTTAGCATTTAGCTTTGGGAGTAAGATATTTACCTTTAAATGATGCAGTCAAT
>JAYJML010000344.1:0-43000 GCA_035610835.1 Ophiura sarsii
AGGGAAAGAGTTGTCCTTTGAGATGATTGTATTGTAAAGTTCCAGTATTATTCCGTTTTGGTACGGTGAGTTCTTGACATAAGACAATGTTGAGTAAATTTCGGGGCAAATATGGTCCAAAATGGCCCAAATTGGTTTTTGGTGGGTTACCATGGCAACAGGTCGATTTTTTTGATTTTTTTTGAAAGTCACCCTGGTTGTTAGTGCCCTAGGGCCTACCAATACACAAGCTATGAGAAAAACCTTATTTTTTGAAGGATAGAATCAATACTAAAAAAATACACAAACTGACTCTTAAGAGTATTTTCACCAATCTTAAAAGAGATGTCGGCAGGTGTACCACTCCGGATGGAGATGGATTTGCACTTTGTTGGCTTAAGGGTGAGTTTCATACCAAAATGCATCCCAAAATATTCACTGTTTTTATCAGTTTTCAAAATTCATATTTTCAATGCGAAAGGGTGAAAGGAGTGAACACTGTTATGACCAAGATTGCACAGCGCACGCTGCGTTGGGTCGCATACAGTAACTAGTGAGCGGGATATGTGATTCCAAACATTAATTGCATTGCATTCAACTGTTTGGAATTTTACCAAACCTTGGGGATATACATCGGTTTGGTTTGGTTTGGATTGGGTTATGGCATATGTGCTTGTTAATAATTGTTCTTTTCTTCCCGCATACCGCGTAAAATAATGAAAATTTGAAATTTGAAAAGTGACACATTTTCTTTAAAATGGTGCTAATCATGTATTATCTTTGTTGTTAGGTGGCATATTTGGTATCAAATTGTACCAATACTTAGCCTGTCTGGTCAAATGATAATTGGATGTAAAGGGCTTAAGCAAAGTGTATGACTTTCTTTTGTTGAGCACTTTAAATACGAATATATTTCCAAACTATATTTAATGATTTAGCCTTTAATTTACCTCATATAAGCAATACTAGTCTATTATAAATGAAAGGGTACATTCTCTATGGGCGGCCAAAGGGGTCAAAATGGTCTAAAATGGATAAAGGTCTCAGTAATTTAGAGAAAGGTGACTAGAAAATGGAGAAAGGTCTCAGTAATTTAGAGAAAGGTGAATAGAAAATGGAGAAAGGTCTCAGTAATTCAGAGAAAGGTGTCTAGAATGTAGAAAGGTCTCTGTAATTTAGGAAAAGGTGTCTAGAATCGAGAAAGGTCTCTGTAATTTAGAGAAAGGTGTCTACAATGTAGAAAGGTCTGTGTAATAGTCTTGGAAAGGTCAAATGTTGAGAACGGTCTGGGTGTAAAGCAGAGAACAGTCTGTAAAGCAGAGAACGGTCTGTAAAGCAGAGAACGGTCTGTAAAGCAGAGAACGGTCTGTAAAGCAGAGAACGGTCTGTAAGTGTAATGTACAGAAAGGTGTGTATCTTCTATTTCTCTCTCACTCTCTCTTTCTCTACCCGGTAGTTGGTCAACGCTACGGGAGACGGTGGGGGAGTTAAGATGGGAGGAGTTAAGGTTATGTTAATGTGGGTTGGGGTTAATGTGGGGGTTAAGGATGGGGTTAAGGTGGGGATTAATGAAGGTGGGGTTAAGGGGGTTGGTTAAGGAGGGGGTTTAAGGTGGGGGATTAATGTTAGGGTTGTGGGTTAAGGTGGTGGTAAGTTGGGGGGGTTAAGGTTGGGGGTTAAGGTGGGGAAGTTAAGATGGGAGCAGTTAAGGTGGTGTTAAGGTGGGTTGGGGTTAAGGTGGGGTTAAGTGGGTTGGTTAAGGTTGGGGAGTTAAGATGGGAGGAGTTAAGGTGGTGTTAATGTGGTTTGGGGGTTAATGTGGCGGTTAAGGAGGGGGTTAAGGTGGGGGATTAATGAAGATGGGGTTAAGGGGGTTGGTTAAGGAGGGGGTTAAGGTGGGGGATTAATGGCAGGGTTGTGGGTTAAGGTGGTGGTATGTTGGGGATGTTAAGGTGTGGGTAAGGTGGGGAGTTAAGATGGGAGGACGGTGAGATGCCAGGAGTTCTTAATGTGAGCGGTCACGGTAGCGATTGCGGCCATGTTGCTGGAGCACTATCAGGGAGGGACTATATTAATTTTGGGACAGGAAACTCCTTTACTGCTATACTGCGCACAGGTGGTCGCGTTTTGAATGCACCACAGCGCCACCAACTGTATCGGTCCATTCCCCGTAAGCACGTAAGCTATGCGTACATAGCACCATCAACATTGTCGGTCCAGCTTAGTTAATGTGCACCGTTCGCTACGGCAAGCGAAGTGCCAACCCCTGGCACTATCTCACTGATTTACATAAAGCCCGTCTCCCGTAGCGTTGACCGACTACCGGGGAGAGAAAGAGAGAGTGAGAGAGAAATAGAAGATACACACCTTTCTGTACATTACACTTACAGACCGTTCTCTGCTTTACAGACCGTTCTCTGCTTTACAGACCGTTCTCTGCTTTACAGACCGTTCTCTGCTTTACAGACCGTTCTCTACTTTACAGACCGTTCTCTGCTTTACAGACCGTTCTCTGCTTTACAGATCGTTCTCTGCTTTACAGACCGTTCTCTGCTTGACACCCAGAACGTTCTCAACATTTGACCTTTCCAAGACTATTACACAGACCTTTCTACATTCTAGACACCTTTCTCTAAATTACTGAGACCTTTCTCGATTCTAGACAACTTCCTCAAATTTACTGAGACCTTTCTCCATTCTAGACACCGTTCTCTAAATTACAGAGACCTTTCTCAATTCTAGATACCTTTCTCTAAATTACAGAGACCTTTCTACATTCTACGACACCTTTCTCTGAATTACTGAGACCTTTCTCCATTTTCTAGTCACCTTTCTCTAAATTAATGAGACCTTTCTCCATTTTCTAGTCACCTTTCTCTAAATTACTGAGACCTTTCTCCATTTTCTAGTCACCTTTCTCTAAATTACTGAGACCTTTCTCCATTTTAGACAATTTTGACCCCTTTGGCCGCCCATAATTCTCTGGGTATATCACAGCAACCATCAGTGCGCACGGACAAGCGAGTTTGAATGCATTGTTAATATGAATTATGTGGGATATCAGTTTCTACATATAACGCGTCAAGAGGACTACGGTATGGTGAATATGAGTATTCGGTCGATGTTTACATTGTACTGCTAAGAATTGTTTGAACCGTCAACCGGAAATTTGTCCGCTAGGAAATGAATTTGAATTCACGAAATTACTCTTGATCGCCTGCGATTTAATGCCAGTAGAACAAGCGTGACATTAAATCGGTTGCTTATATTGTTGTAAACTTGTAAACTGAAACTAACAACTGTTGCGACTGAACACCGATATAACAATATGAAATTATTTTATTTGGAGATTTAAATTTACTTAAAGTACTCCAAACCATTCAAATATAAGTTCGCTCGAATTAAAACTATGGATATTATAAATTTATGAATTACTAGCAAACAAGTTTCAGGTTATGTCAATACCCAATAAAATTAACAAATATTACCCAATCCTTGCAACATGATGATAGTCTGTGGATGCCTTTAAAGTAGGGCACCCGATTCCCTCACGTTGAATTTTGTTCTTTCTCTTTTTCCCTCTCTTTTTTCTCTCTTTTTTCTCTCTTTTTTTATTTTTATTTTTTTAAACTGTAACACGACGTGATGATCAACGCGTAATGAGTCGCCGTATTTGACTTGCGGTATATTTTCGAAACAGTCCAAGGCATTATGATTCGAACTATTGTGAGATCACAGACAGGTTTAAGGTTAAGTTATAAAATAATTTGAATAAATGGGTATTTTTACTAATACAGCCTTGCTCGCAATGTTGTTTTTTCACATGAACACAATAATAAATCTACCCTAGGAGACTAAATCATGCGAATCAGAGGTTTTCAAGAATAATGATTCAACATCCATTATGCACAACGTTTATATTCCCTATTACGCTTATTTGAACTATGATATTGCAATTTGGTTCGTCTTACCAGGTTTGTTTTGTTGGCATCCACTCTGGCCTCAATGATTAAAAATGTACAGATGTCTAAGTGACGATTAACAGCGGCTACATGAAGAGGTGTGTTTCCGTTCTGAATAAAAATGAGAAACATTAATTATTGATCATGCATTGTCAATGTGATATCTATCGATGCACAGAGTCACGGTTAAAGAATGGGTAATTTTGCTCAATTATTGGACTGGAAAATTAATTAATGTTACAGTAAATGTTTCATCCAAGATTATATGCACCAGATGAGTCCACAGTGAATTGCATAAACTAAATTACAGTATAGTATTGGAATTGCCTGTAGGTTTTGAACCAGTTATCATTATTATTTAACATTATTTATTGTGTCGATATCTTGTCTTGTTTTTCTTCTTCAATGCGGTTTGGCGTTGTCACTCCTACACTCTAAATTACAAGGATTTAAATGTAATCCCAAGGGATTTAAATTTAAATCAATGTGGATTTAAAATAAATCTTTTCAAAGATTTAAAAGTTTTAATCCAAAGGGATTAACAAAATAAGTCTCAATGGATTTAAATTTTAAATATTTTTGGATTAAAATCTACCCTCAGAAAGATTTAAAAATAAGTCCCAATGGATTTGAATTTCAAATCTTTTTGTATTAAAATCTACCCTCAGACTTGATTTTTCAAATCCATTTTATGTGTGTGCGGCGTATGTGGAGGCTGTTTGTTCTTGACCGAGGTGGCTTTGATGCCAGTATCGCTGACATGTTGAAGGATGTGTTTTAGTAAATGGTGTGCATCCGAGAGCATTTTGAGTAAATAATGATAATAATACGGGAGACGATCACGGCCACAGTTAATGAGTGAACAACGCATGTAGGCCTCCTATAGGCATTCCTGACTTTTACTCCACCCACCGGCGAGTCAGAACAGAAAAACAAATATTCTAGTAAAGTCTACATCTTATCACCGTGAAAACTGTTCAAAATGCTCTCGGATGTGCACTGGGCTGATGCCTGCCTTTTGGTGTGTCAGTAATGAAGGCATTGAAGCCATTTTCGGTCAAGAATTTCCCCCGATGTTTCCCCAACAGCCTACGATTAAAATTAAATCTTGTTAGATTTAATTTTTTTTAAATCCTTATTGAGATTTAAAATTTAAATCCCTGAAATTTAGAGTGTACATCTTGTGTCCGTTTAATATACCGACTGCCGTCAATTATCAGTAACTAAAGACAGTATTGGGTAAATCATCAAATTAAACTCATCACTTTTCATGACAAAAGTACATATTTTGGGGAGAAATCAACATTCCATTATATCCTTACAAA
Organism: Ophiura sarsii; assembly: GCA_035610835.1. Classification (NCBI taxonomy): domain Eukaryota; kingdom Metazoa; phylum Echinodermata; class Ophiuroidea; order Amphilepidida; family Ophiuridae; genus Ophiura; species Ophiura sarsii. The sequence continues at coordinate 5,267 of JAYJML010000344.1, forward strand.
TGTACAGTCCGGTGGATTGCAAAAGTAGAATAGTTAGTGTCACTGGCAACATTACTTACCTTCAAAAATCATAACAATAAATAATATACAATTATAAAATTCGTTAGCATCCCCTTAAACATTCGGTCACTTTCCTAACCCCGATTTGCAAGCTACCGAGGGTAATACACTTCCCCTTCTATACAATTCCTCAGATTTATTTCACACCACCTTCTGCCCTACCATCACGTTCTCAGGCATGGCTTGGTATGGTTCCTTGTATAATAATACTGTTAAACTATAAGCCCAAAATGTTACTTGTAGAAAGTGGTTGTGTTTTAAAAATTCAAACTTTGAAACTCAATTTGTTATAAAAACTGGTGATATTTTCAATTTTTCAATTCAAAAGCTCAGATTTCGTTTTAAACATCACGCAATAATATCCAGCAGATTTGAGTCTTAAAAATTAGGCCAATGGGGCTGAAATTCAACAGAGTGGCAAGTCATCAAATGATGTGGCAAGATTGTATTTAGGCTGCCTGCGGTCAATGGTGTTAAATCGACCAATTCTTGGGTAGAACAGATCCTAATACACGACTTTTGATATTTGTTGTGTTGTGTTAAGAAATTCAATGTTTCAACTTCAATTTGTTTCCAAAAATCGTGCTATTTCAGATTTTTTTTAAATCAAAAGTTCAAATTTCGAGAGCAGAGAAGTTATAGAGCAGATATAGAGCAGATTTTGGAGTAATTCTGTTATACCCTTCACAGAGATATTCATAGTGCATGATTTTTAAGAACGACGCATATACTAATGTTGTAAGTGTGTAGGGTATAACAGAATTATGCCCAGATTTGAATGTCAACAAATGTAGCAATGCACATCACTGGAGACTTTTGGGCCGTCTCGACAGTTGGTCCAGGGTGTTCACACACGCTCACAAGCTAATGCTAGCTTCATGGCCAATTCAACCTGTCAACAAATATCTCAAATGCGGGTTCAAACTATACAGAACAGGTGATATTTTCAATGTAAACTCGATTTAGTCCATTTTTGTTTACGCCTATAACATTTTGTTTTTGTCATTGTAAAAAAAATAGACAATTAAGAAGAAGAACAAAATTAAAAACCAAAACAACCTGTCATCAATGTTTGAGAATATGTTTCACTTGTACTGTACGTGTAGGTAGGCCTATACGTCGCAAGTTATGTTTTGTTAAGCTTGACCAATTTTGCCACGCTTATGAATAGATTTATTGTACTCCTTTTTACTATATGTGTGTACACACATTCCTGTTTAATAATAGAAGTAATGCGCTTTGCAAACTGAATCTCCACGACAATGGTACTACAATGTTTGGGCAATTATTTAAAAGAAAACAATATTAATTACAAACTAGAGTGGTTCTCGGCTTTGGCGGTTCTCTGGGTTTATGGTTTTAGATTTTAAACAAAACCTGACTGGGTCCTGTTAGTGAATAGATTTGGTTGATATCAGAGTATTATGGGTGAATAATGAATGATATTGTAATGGAATGCAGTATTGTGGCGTATGGTTAGGTGTTGTAGTTGATGTCATGTGTTGAAGCGTATGAGAAGTTTCCAAAAATAAAAATACTGCAAGTCACGACTTGCGAATTCCCCTGGCTAGGAGATCAGCTAATGAAATCAAAGGTCACAAAGGGTTCATGTTCCCCCGTGTTCAAGTTTCTTTTCTCCAAGTTTGACGTCAATCATGCAACTTTAATGATTTTACCTCTGGATGACCTTTGACCTCAGATGACCTCTAATTATTTTTTAACATGTTCCCCGGTGTTCAATCGGGCAACTTTTACGATTTGACCTCTGGATGACCTTTGACCTCAGGTGACCTCGGATGACCTCTAATGATTTGTTGACATGTTCCCCTAGTGTTCATTGCACGATTTAACCCCCTTGTTGACCTTTGACCTCGGATGACCTCTAATGACCGTTGACCTCGGATGACCTCTAATTTATTTACGACATGTTTATGTTTCTTTTCTCCAAGTTTGAAGTAAATCCAGGGATTATGTAATTATGGGATAGGACATTCCTAAGACAAAAATTCGCCTACTAAAACCAAATTCACGGGTGAAGGTTTTATAGGGGCGCACTATCATGGTCGTAGCAAACCAGACTACATGAGACGTGGTGGTTTTTATCGGCTCAAAACGTGATTTGTGGCTCAGAAATAGCACATCAATGGTAAAATAAAGCTGATTGTGAATTAGAGTAGAACTGATTTGCTTTGATGATGGCAGAATTTAGTTCTTATGTGACACGAAACATTCAGAATTGGTTATTTGAAATTAATTTACGTAGAACAAAATACGAATTTTAAATTGTGGATGGCTTCGTCTGGCAGTGACAGAGGAGGGGCGTGGCGTTATTTGCATTTTATGAATATTGTAATCAGATCAGTGGGGAAGGACGCCGGATCGCGACGATCACATCGCGTGAGGTCATGAATAGTCATGGCTGAATATTCATTCACAACGAATGGTTGACAGTTTACGCTTAACTTCCGGGCGAAGGACTGATAGACTGCGCTATACTGTGAACCAAATCTCAACAATGGGCAGATATTTGAGTCAATCCCCTGGTCAATCGAGTAAATTTAGGGCCGCTGCTCTTCTTGTGTTATGTTAACGATATGTCATCAAGCGTTAACTGTAATCTTTTGTTATATGCTGACGATAGTGCCCTTTTCACATCCGATAAAGACCCAAAAGTAATTTCTGACACTCTAAGTAGAGAACTTGAGTCTTGTAGACAATGACTGATCGACAACAAATTGTCCTTACACCTTGGCAAAACAGAGTCTATTGTTTTTGGATCTAAACCTAGACTGAGCAGGGTGGAAAAGTTCGAAGTTTCTTGTGATGGAAAAATTATAAATCCTACCAACTCTGTCAAATACCTTGGGATTACTCTCGATGAAAATTTCAGTGGTGAAACTGTTGCAAAATCAGTTGTCAAAAAATCTTGTGGTAGATTAAGTTTCTTATACAGACAAGGTCATTTTTTGAATGACAGATCTCGTAAGACCCTTTGCAATGCCCTTATACAATGTCATTTTGGTTATTGTTGCTCTTCATGGTTTTCTTCACTTTCTGTAAAGTTGAAAAATAAGCTGCAAGTTGTACAAAATAAGTTGATTCGCTTCATTTTGAATTCCCACATTGGTGATGTAGAATTTTGAGGTCCCACATTGGTGATGTAGAATTTATAAGAAGCTGGGAATGTTGAAAGTTGAAGACAGAGTTAAACAACTTAAACTCAATCATGTTTTTAAAATCTATAATGAAATAGCACCTGAGTACCTGAATTCTCATTTTACCAAATTGTCCAACACCCACAGATACAATACCAGGGGCAGTGCACAGTGCAACAAATTTTCTGGTTCCTAAAGCTAAAGGTCAGCAGTGCAATACATTTTTCAATACTGGTATTCGGGAATGGAATTTTCTACCAACTCAGGTTAAAACATACAAAACCCACGGGCAGTTCAAAAAGGCAGTAAAAAGTCACTTTCTATCTTGATTTTTCATCCGTTTTTTCATATGCAGTTGTTTCATAAAAAGTGCAATATTATTCATGTGCAAATATTTATGATGTTTTTATAATGTGCTGTTTTAATATTTGAAAGGACCTCAATGGAAATAAGCCCTTTTTAGAGCTTTCTTGGGCTATCCTTGGCATGTTTTCTTTTATTAATATATTGTGTTAATTGTTGTAATTTTTAAGATTTGTATATTTGATCTGATGTATTGTATCTCTGTGTCTTGATATACCAAATAAAACTAAACTAAAACTAAACTAAACTAACTATCATGCATTAAAATGTCCATGATGGCCTGTTTAATAGTCTAAATTCGAGCAATTTTCTTTAAAATGTTGTAATTTCTTTAATTTTAGGTAATGTTTGGCCTTTTAAAGCCAATTAAACAACACCTTCTCAAGTTTTCAGGCTTATTAATGTAAATCAGTAAATCAATTCCCATACCTGCAATATGTTTGCCTTGGTTTAATATCTCATCCTTTATATTTTTTCAAGGGAAACGGGCTTTATCAGATATCAGACGAACTGATCAAATGAGATAAGTCAGAATGTACTCATTTAAATAAAGATTACAGGGCCAGGGGTATGCTGTTTTATTGAATTGGTGCATAAGCATGGTTATTAAAACATTGAATTGATGGACATGACATATTCACAAAGATAATCATATATTTTCAATCTTTGTAGATGTATTATTAATTGGCGCACTTACGTGGAAGTGGGTTAACATGGTAAAATGAAAACGAATGTAGCGATTTAGCCAAGATGAGAGTGCTGTAGTTTTTGAATGGGGGTGAACTTTGTAATAATCATCAAAAAGTCTGCATACTTCGTACTGATTAATATTTGACCTCATTATATTGGGAAATAAACTTACATTTAATATGTATTTCTACTAGTATAACATTAAGTGTTGCCCTACATACAGCGAATATGAGTATCTAGCCCCGACCAGAGTTGTTCCAAGTTTCGCTTTGCATGAAAAATAAATATAGTATAGGCCTTCAAATCGTGATCTAAAGAATTATTCTTTAGACCACGAAGGCCTATACTATATTTATAGGCCTATATATACGGCATATGATCCCCCCACCCCACCCCCACCCCCCGTTCGGACAGTACCAGGGGGAGTATGAGTATGAGTTGATACACCTCTGAAATCTGAAGTGTCACACTTTCTTACAACAGTGGATAATGCTGGTTTCCACCAACTTATTACAGAGCCTACCCACAAAGATGGGCACTCACTAGATTTAGTGATGATGAGACCAGAAGAGAACCTTGTTATTTCAAGTGATGTTGGCCTTCGACTTGGGTCTGACCATAATATAGTTTCCTTCAAAATCAATCAGCAGAGAACCAAGCCTCAAAAGATCAAAGTTACCACACGTAGGCTTAGTTCTGTAAACCAGAAGGCTTTTCAAGCTGATCTTGCTAAATCTATCGAACCATCTATACAGATTAACAATGTCAATGAACTTGTTGCCTGCTATGCTGACGCAGTTAAGCAGACTTTAGATAAACATGCTCCTGTTACGAGCTCTATGCGAAGTTCACATGCGCGGTATCTCTGGTACAGGATGTTCACCAAGCTCGCCGCCTCAGGCGCAAACTGGAGAGAAAATGGAGAAAATCTAGACTGACTGTTGATCGTCAATTTTACATTGAGCAGCGCACTACTACCAACCTACTGATTGACAAATATAAGCAAGAGTATTGTAAAGACGAACTTGAACATGCTGACTGTAAAATCGTTTTTAAGAAAGTGAATGGGTTACTGAATTCAAAAACCAAGGTGTTGCCACTTCATGAATCGGCCCTGGATCTGAGTAATGACTTTGCTGCATTTTTTCACAACAAAATTAGGGATATTTATCGGACTTTTGGAGCTGATCAATGCAAAAGTGATGTTCCATCGCCTGTCATTAATTGCCCTCATACCCTCTCACAGTTTGATGTGCTAAGTGAAGATGATGTTTTGAAGGCCATCAAAAATGCACCCACAAAGTCATGTATCCTTGATCCAGTGACCACCTGGTTTTTGAAACAGAACATCCAAGCATTCGTGCCTATTATAACTCGTGTTATTAATGAATCTCTTGGTTCTGGTGTCTTTCCACAACATCTCAAGCACTCTATTGTGACACCCATTATCAAAAAGCAATCCCTTGACTGCAATACCCTAAAAAACTACAGGCCTGTATCCAATCTTTCTTTTGTTTCAAAGCTTATTGAAAAACAAGCTTGCAAGTCCATCAATGATTACATGGAAGAGCACCAACTGGGTGATTCATTACAGTCAGCCTACAAACGGGCTCACAGCACTGAGACTGCTCTGATGAAAGTCAAGGATGATGTAATGAAATGCTTAGCTCAACGTCAAGGAGTATTTTTGGTACTGCTTGATTTGAGCAGTGCCTTCGATACAGTCAGTCACAATGTTCTTCTTAACAGAATGAAACATAATCTTGGTATACAGGGTATGGTCCTTAAATGGTTTAAGTCATATCTGTCCGATAGAACAAGTAAGGTGTACATTGATGGGCACTTCTCTGAACCCCAACCTATGGATTTCGGTCTACATCAAGGCTCAATTGTGGGTCCTTTAGGATTTTCTATCTATGTCTTGCCTGTTGGGAATATTATCCGGTCCTATGATTTGAAATACCATATGTACGCTGACGATATTCAGTTGTACATACATTTCGACCCTACAGACAATGATTCCATCAATTTTGCCTTGAGTAGACTGTCATCTTGCATTGACGCACTGCAGATTTGGATGCAAGAAAACATGCTCAAACTCAACGACACTAAAACTGAGTTTTTTGTCGCTACACCTTCCAATCTTAGGTGCAAAATGCCTCCTGTCTCATTACGTGTTGGGGAGAAGAATATCAATTCCAGTAGTAGCGTACGCAATCTTGGCGTTATATTTGATGCACAAATGTTGATGTCGGATCATGTTCGATCACTATGTTCCAGCCTGACATATCAACTCCGCAACATTTCCAGGATACGGAAGTTCTTAGACTACGACACATGCCATCTTGTTGTCCGCGCCCTTGTCCTTTCCAAGATCGACTATGGCAATGGGCTCCTTCTTGGAGCTAATAAGAACGATCTAAAAGGCTTCAACGTATTCAGAACTGGGGTGCTAAGTTGATATCATGCTACACCATTGCTGCACAAACTGCACTGGTTACCTATTGAGAGTAGAATTGTTTATAAGGTGCTTCTGACTGTTTTTATATGTATCAATCAAATCTCTCCTTGTTATCTCTCATCGTGTCTGTCCCTGTATTGTGCTCCTAGAGCCAGCCTGCGTTCAGCGTCAGATTCTACACGTCTGACTGTGACTAACACCACCAAAATGCTCCACTTTGCTGAACGCAGGACGTTCTCTTACATTGCGCCCCATATGTGGAACAATTTGCCCGTGACCCTGAGAGAGTGCAATACAGTCACCAAGTTTAAGAAGAACCTAAAAACATATTTGTTCACTTAAGTTTCTTCTGTTTATTAATCTATTTTTGCTGTTGTTTTGTTTTATGTGCTTTGTAAGGCTTTCTACCATCTTTCTTGTTCAGCGCTACGATCTCGATGTAGCAGCGCTATATAAATGCTTCTATGTATGTATGTATGTATGTATAGTACAATGGTGACAATAGCGTTATAGAAATGTCAAAACACGCATAATTATAACGGTTGCACAATTCATTGAGATTTTTGATTTCGGATTTTTTTCCCGGATTATTTTCTGACTTTTTTAAAACTTTTATTCCCTGATTTGACATTTAGAAGTCACCAGTGATGGGTAGTCGAAATATTAATAGACTATATCGAGTTTACAATGAAACTGTCTCTTGTTACAGGTAACTGGAACGTTAACAAAAGCAAAGACTCGTGCAGAGCAAAGTGTTCATCTCTTTCCTCAGCATTTGGGCCAGACTCCTCAGTGTAATTTCGGCTGTATGGGGTTTGCCACTCCTGCCTCACAGCGAGACGGTTTGACTTCCCAACATAAATTAATGCCGGTACCAATTTATACACCTGGGTGAAAAGAGGCAAGCGCTTGCCGCCACTGGACTCGAACCCATTTGCATTGCGTGAAAGTATCCCGTTTGCGTTTACGTCGATACTTGGCAGAGTCCTCTTGTCAGGGTGTATATGACAAGGTGCTAGCGCATGTGCAGTGATGTACGTTGCGTTGTGCGAATCAATACAACAAAGTCCAAATACAAAAAAATTATTGCTCCCCTGAATGCCCCTATGGATGGTGAGGCTAGGGAAGCAAAGAAGTACGATCATGCTACACCATTGCTGCACAAACTGCACTGGTTACCTATTGAGAGTAGAATTGTTTATAAGGTGCTTCTGACTGTTTTTAAATGTATCAATCAAATCTCTCCTTGTTATCTCTCATCGTGTCTGTCCCTGTATTTTGCTCCTAGAGCCAGCCTGCGTTCAGCGTCAGATTCTACACGTCTGACTGTGACTAACACCACCAAAATGCTCCACTTTGCTGAACGCAGGACGTTCTCTTACATTGCGCCCCATATGTGGAATAATTTGCCCGTGACCCTGAGAGAGTGCAATACAGTCACCAAGTTTAAGAAGAACCTAAAAACATATTTGTTCACTTAAGTTTCTTCTGTTTATTAATCTATTTTTGCTGTTGTTTTGTTTTATGTGCTTTGTAAGGCTTTCTACCATCTTTCTTGTTCAGCGCTACGATCTCGATGTAGCAGCGCTATATAAATGCTTCTATGTATGTATGTATAGTACAATGGCGACAATAGCGTTATAGAAATGTCAAAACACGCAGAATTATAACGGTTGCACAATTCATTGAGATTTTTGATTTCGGATTTTTTTCCCGGATTATTTTCTGACTTTTTTAAAACTTTTATTCCCTGATTTGACATTTAGAAGTCACCAGTGATGGGTAGTCGAAATATTAATAGACTATATCGAGTTTACAATGAAACTGTCTCTTGTTACAGGTAACTGGAACGTTAACAAAAGCAAAGACTCGTGCAGAGCAAAGTGTTCATCTCTTTCCTCAGCATTTGGGCCAGACTCCTCAGTGTAATTTCGGCTGTATGGGGTTTGCCACTCCTGCCTCACAGCGAGACGGTTTGACTTCCCAACATAAATTAATGCCGGTACCAATTTATACACCTGGGTGAATAGAGGCAAGCGCTTGCCGCCACTGGACTCGAACCCATTTGCATTGCGTGAAAGTATCCCGTTTGCGTTTACGTCGATACTTGGCAGAGTCCTCTTGTCAGGGTGTATATGACAAGGTGCTAGCGCATGTGCAGTGCTGTGCGTTGCGTTGTGCGAATCAATAAAACAAAGTTCAAATACAAAAAAATTATTGCTCCCCTGAATGCCCCTATGGATGGTGAGGCTAGGGAATCACCTTACGGGGCGTTCCATCACTCAACAGTTCTTGGGAAAATGCGAAGCTGTAGCATTGCTGGGTTGGAAATTTATTTGGATGATATGATCTCGTACTGTTTGGCATCATCGGAGTAATGTAGTGACTGGCATTGATGGCAACTAGTTTGTTATTTACTTTGTACATGAGGGCTAGGTTTGCAGCATGATGTCTTTTTTCCAGGGAGTCCCATTGATTTTTTTGTAACTTAGCGCTGACACTCTCCCTCCGCCGGTATCTAAGGACAAATCTTGCTGCCCGGTGTTGTATCATCTCTATCCTTGTCACGTCTTTTCTGTGTGCGGATTCCATACCAAGCTGCAGTATTTCAGGTGGGGACGGACACGGGAGATGCATGCTTGTTGTCTCAGTCTCTGGGAGCATCCTCTTAGGTTTGGTTTGACCAGTCCTCGAAGTCCAGACCAGTCCTAGTTGTTGGTGAGTGTCATACCTATATAGGTGTATTCAGGGACAGAATAGGAGACATACGATTTCAACCAAGATTATATTCCATATTGACGGAAGGTAAAACTCATGGTATGGCATTTGTCAGTATTGAATTTTATCTTCCACTTTTCGGACCATTGATGAAGGTGTCAAACTGTTATTTTGTTCAATTCAATTTATTCAGCAAAATTAATATAAACAAATACTAATACAATAGGAAGGAGAGCCTAGTAGCCCCAAGTGGAAACCCTGATAGACGGACTTATATAATGGGGACCCTTGACAAAGAAATAGAATGATAGCAAATAGAGCATTTTAACTCTTTACCTGACATAGACGCATTAATGCGTCAACACGACCTTTTTACGTTTTACCCTATAACTCGTTTAACCAAACATCGGAAGTATAGCAAACTATACCTTTTTGGAATCCTTGTGCTCAGCCGAACAATTTGGTATGCCTTTTAGTGTAATTGAAGGCATTTGAATTTTTGTGCCCCTGTATGGCGGCCATTTTGGATTTTGGGCTTACGGTATATTTGTCGTGCTGATCGTACACGATTCTGGTCGTTGCGCCATAACCGAATAACCCACTACAGCAAATTTGGTATCAAAATGTTCAGAATTATAATGCCCATCTCTTGAAAGCATTTTGAAGGGCTCAAGTAGTATAGTTTGCATACAGGACTACTAAATATTTGTAAAAAAAGATGTTACAAAAATTGCATGCTGGGTAACGGTTACCATGGCAACCGCCACGATCGTCCGGTATCGTTGAAATTTTCACAAAAGTGTCCGGCCATTCATAAGCTTTCAGAATATATATAGTTTTACTACCTTACAGAGTCTCATATTCAAATTATAAGTTGATATTTACATGCATGTGCAAATTCACAATTTCTTCAAAAATTAATTTGTCAGGGAAAGAGTTAATGACAGGAGAACAGAAAAACACGAAACAAGATCATACAGCACAGCACAAAAACAGTACACATGACACAGACACAGAAACAAACGTAGAACAAGACAGAACACACGAACATGACAAGAGACGTTTAAAGTGAGCGATGGTATCGTTACTGTTGTTGATGTTCTTTTAAACATAAGGCAGTCATCTGCGAAGAGGCCTATCTTGGACGAGGTGCCAGATGGGATGTCATTAACATATGATAGGAAGAAGAGTGGTCCTAGCACTGTCCCTTATGGCAGACCGGAGATGACTGGAGCCCAGTTCGAGGATTGGCCATCGACAACTACGCGTTGAGAGCGCTTGGTAAGAAATGTATCGATCCATGGAAGAAGAGAGTCACGGATGCTATAATGCTGGAGTTTATAAAGGAGACGCTTGTGGGGGGCTCGATCGAAGGCTTTGGAAAAGTCATGCACTTCTGCATCGACTTGCTCGTGGTCATCCAATGACTTGTGGAGGTCTTGTGTTGTAACAATAAGCTGCGTTTCGCATGACCGACCAGATCTATAACTATATTGAATACACTGTATCGACCATTATATTATGTTTGTTATAGTGGCCCGTGGCTTAATGTGATGTGCTCTATCAGCTAACTCACAGGTGGGAATGGTGTGCATACAATAAATAATCAGTGACTACAATAAGAAAATGAACAAGCATTGAAGGCCCACGGTCAATCATGGCCCTCCATACCTAAATCTGCAGCGAACTTTTATAGTTGAATCATATTTGGAGACCAAATCTCCTACAGTGGTTCTACGCCGTTTTACCGCACAATTCTCACAAGAAAACCGTTCACCCAGTATGAAAATGGTTACAAAATTCCATGAGCATGAGACAATAAGAAATAGACAGACATAATCATCAGGAAGAAGGCGTACAGGCAGATCGCAAGTTAACATTGCTAGAGTTAGACAAGCTATGGGAGGGAGCAAATCCGAGGATCAGTTCCAGGAAAAACCCTCTTCCTGACCGCAGTCGACCTTCAACAGGATAACAAGAAAAGACAAGTTCCACCCGTATAAGCTTCAGCTAAGACATTAGTCTTTGTCAAAGACGCAGCGAGGCGCGGGGGCATATAGCAAGACATCATTATCAACCAATCAGCAAGCGCAATTTTTCCGGCTAAAATTGTCCGTAAAACAATACGAAACATAACGCAGAGAATATTTGCTGAAAGGCTTTGTATTCCACAAATGTTATAGAGGGCGCTCACACTGTTTTACCGCCACAAAGCCTTGATGAGAGGCTACTAAGACATAAGATTCAACCTTTCATGCAAGACGAGGGACATTATTCCTGTGGTTAGTTACTAAACACGCCGGCACGACAGTTGGGGGAACTCTTTTGATTGACGAGGCAAGCTTTTAAATGAATCAGTGAGCTCATCTAATGTACGGCATTACGCCCGAAAGGTCAGCCACCTCGCAACTTTGTCTGCAACATCCCGGTTGATAGACGGAAGTTGACGGTATTGGTTGTTTAATAGCTTCACGTTATGTAGGTCCTGTCTTCTTTGCTGGCAATGTTAATGGCCAACACTACTTGGATTCAATCTTGTGCGGTTGTATGGTCAATAGAGAAATGGCGCTTTGCGAAGAGTATGGTTCTTACAAGATAGCGCTTCTGCACACCATGCTCGTCTGTTCTTCTGAACTCTGACTGAAGGTATAAGGAGAATAAATTTTATCTTACGACCAGATTTTATCTACGCAAGCAGCTTCGAACAATGCTCCAACCTGTGTCAATACTTTAACCTTCTCTTTTTGACGGAGTTTTTGATTTTGCATTATGAGGAATAAAACAATTACTTCCTGAAATGATATAATGGTGAGTTTTAATAGAAATCTTTGCTTTGGCATGTTTTACGTATCGTTGGACAGTTAAAACAATGGGTTATTATAGTAAATTAACGATAACTCTGGAATGATAGATTTCAGTCATTCTTTTTTTTCAGATGATCGGAAGAATATTCTCGTCAAAATATCGCTTGAGTTTTAGGTCTTTTTGTTCAGGAAAAAAATAAAATAGTTTCGAGTTTTGAAACAAGTCGGTTTCTAATCACTAGTCTCACCTCAAATTGGTTGTTTTGCCTACGCATTTGGTTAGTTATACACACATATTTCATTTCAACGTGTTTGAGACCAGGTGAAGTAAGTATTATCAGTTTGTTGGATTCAATTTGTGTAAGAAAAATGAAAGCAAAACAACGAGTTTGACATCAAAAGTATTTGAAAAGCGTTTTCAATGTTGATGTCGATTTTCAAACGAATTATTTTCAGGAAGAGCATTTTGACATCAAACGTTTTCGGAAATCGATTTCGGACAATGATAATGTCCAAACTATACTCGGAAAATGTGTATTTATTTGAAAAGCGACCTGAACTAAATCAAGACCACCTCCACTCCAGTTCACTCCTCCCCCTACCTGTATGACCCCGAATAATTCATAACGAACTTAGCCCTAGTCATAAATGTTGTTCTCTTGTGGCACCAAAATGCAAGGAAAGGGTAGGCTTTCAACGTCTGAAGTTAGGGGGTAGTTGCCACCTTAAAAATCAACATTTTGAAATATTGTTATATCATAGTCTTGAATCTTATAGTATATGAAGAGCAGATATGCAAATGGGATTACAACCGCTGCATGACAGAGTTCTGGATTAGTGTGATCGATGCTTTGAAATTCTATTTGTAATATGAAGGGTACATAGTAAATTATACCAATCAAATACGGTAGGTTTTTTGTTATCATGGTTTTCTTTGTTATCGTGTTTTTCTTTTCAACACAATGAATGTAATCTATTTTGCACAATAATTCAGTAAAATGCACACGAACAGTTTGCCACACGAAAAGAAAGAAAAAATCACTCACCAAACCAAACATTGGAATGAACCAATGCAATACGCGGTTCCAGGGTTTGTTCATTGTCATGATTGTTATGGGTTGAAGTAATACCGCCCATGACTAGTTGAGATCGACAACATGATTACTAGAACCAACTATAATGATATATTAGAGTCGTAGTTATTATCTCATATTATTGAGTCACAAGCTATACCATGGTATCAGATGTGGAATACATGTTGGCGGAATATCTCCCGCCTACAGGGTGACCCCAGAAAATGGAGACACTCCGGGCACATAAGATATCTTAAAAGGACAGGAACACACGGGTATAATCTTGATGTATTATAAAAGCTGAGTAAATAAGCTTTCATTTGCAGTTTATTGCGTTCCAATTGGTTATTTATAACGGGAGATATGCTTCAGCAAACATGAGGAAGCAAAATCGGCTTGGTCCAATCCTCTCAGTATGAAAGTAAAGCTTTTAAAATGCACGAAGCAAGAAGCAACATGATTAAGTCACACACACGCATCAGTTAATCTCTTCTTTTGTTCTTTTCAACGCATTCTTTCGATTCTTTTCAAGCTTAAAAGACATACATATATATATTCCACATACTTTATATAGGTATTTTGTTATGAGTTCAAGTTCTATACTCTTTTTCCATGTGCAATGGGTAGCTGTCAGTAAAGCAGTCTTTAAAATTGAAATTGAAACATTTCATGTTCTTTGTTGAAATGGTCCATCCAATTAAATAAATTAACTAATATTGCACTGAAATAAAACTAGTATTGCACTGAAATTAACCATAAACCAAAAAATCAATTGCACGTAATAATAATCGATACATTCTAACTTTTTGCATTCTTACAAGTTCGTAATCATAGTTGTAATTAATGCAAATTGGACCAAGCCGATTTTGCTTCCTCATGTTTGCTGAAGCATATCTCCCGTTCTAAATAACCAATTGGAACGCAATCAAATGCAAATGAAAGCTTATTTATTCAGCTTTCATAATACATCTAGATTAGATCCGTGTGTTCCTGTCCTTTTAAGATATCTTATGTGCCCGGAGTGTTAACATTTTTTTGGGTCACTCTGTACATGGAACCGGTGAGTGGAATCTCAGCGTGTAGTACGACATAGAAATCGTCAAAAATAGTGGGCGTATATGGCAGGCCCAATGTCCAGTAACTCGAAAAACTTGGTTTTTCAATTGATAAACCAAGTTTTTCAAATTATTTTACATTCCGCGTTGAAAAACCAAGTTTTTCGATCGAAAAACCAAGTTTTTCAAAATGATAAACCAAGTTTTTCGAATTAATGAACATTAGGCGTTGAAAAACTTGGTTTCTCGATTGAAAAACCAAGTTTATCTAAGTGTAATTTTTGGATTTTCACTTGAAAAACTTGGATTTTCAATCGATAAACCAAGTTTTTTGATCGAAAAACTTGGTTTTTCAAAATGATAAACTTGGTTTTTCAAAATGATAAACTTGGTTTTTCAAAATTATAAACTTGGTTTTTCAAATTATTGGACATTAGGCGTCGAAACTTGGTTTTTCAAATGATAAACCAAGTTTTTCGAATTATTGGACATTAGGCGTCGAAAATCTTGGTTTTTCAATTGATAATCCAAATTTTTCGAGAAAAACTTGGATTTTCACTTGAAAAACTTGGTTTTTCAATTGATAAACCAAGTTTTTCGAATTATTTTACATTCCGCGTTGAAAAAACAAGTTTTTCGATCGAAAAATCAAGTTTTTCAAAATGATAAACCAAGTTTTTCGAATTAATGGACATTAGGCGTCGAAAAACTTGGTTTTTCAAATGATAAACCAAGTTTTTCGAATTATTGGACATTAGGCGTCGAAAAACTTGGTTTTTCAATTGATAATCCAAGTTTTTCGAGAAAAACTTGGATTTTCACTTGAAAAACTTGATTTTTCAATTGATAAACCAAGTTTTTCGAAATATTTTACATTCCGCGTTGAAAAACCAAGTTTTTCGATCGAAAAACTTGGTTTTTCAAAATGATAA
The DNA here is from genome assembly GCA_035610835.1 of Ophiura sarsii. NCBI lineage: Eukaryota > Metazoa > Echinodermata > Ophiuroidea > Amphilepidida > Ophiuridae > Ophiura > Ophiura sarsii. Next base: position 20,578 of record JAYJML010000344.1, read on the forward strand.
ACCAAGTTTTTCGAATTAATGAACATTAGGCGTTGAAAAACTTGGTTTCTCGATTGAAAAACCAAGTTTATCTAAGTGTAATATCCAACAATTCGAAAAACTTGGTTTTTCGATCGAAAAACTTGGTTTATCGATTGAAAATCCAAGTTTTTCAAATGAAAAACCAAGTTTTTCTCGAAAAACTTGGTTTATCAATTGAAAAACCAAGTTTTTCGACAGCTAGGCGAAAAACTTGGTTTTTCAAATCGATAATCTTGTTTTTTTCATTTGAAAAACCAAGTTTTTCGCCTAGCTGTCGAAAAACTTGGTTTTTCAATTGATAAACCAAGTTTTTCGAAAAAAACTTGGTTTTTCATTTGAAAAACTTGGATTTTCAATCGATAAATCGAGTTACTGGACATTGGGCCTGCCATAGGCGTAAACACCACGTAATACTTAAACAATTCTACCGGGGAGGGAAAATTCTCCGTGTCAAAGGATCCATTTACTTCGTCTCGGCGGTGGCGCGAGTCTGGCGACGGGCTGTCAATAGCGGATTATCATAGAATGCTCGATTTGAGGTTGAATGATTGCAGTCCTGTTTGTTGCCCGGCAATGAAATAATGGATTCTAACTAAATCGCAAAGGAATAACTGATTAAAAGTGATTATTTTAGTTTTTCAATTGATAAACCAAGTTTTTCGAATTATATTACATTCCGCGTTGAAAAACCAAGTTTTTCGATCGAAAAACTTGGTTTTTCAACGTTTTTAAATGGATTTTTCGAATTATTTTACAATCCGCGTTGAAAAACCAAGTTTTTCGATCGAAAAACTTGGTTTTTCGAAATGATAAACCAAGTTTTTCGAATTAATGGACATTAGGCGTCGAAAAACTTGGTTTTTCAATTGATAATCCAAGTTTTTCGAGAAAAACTTGGATTTTCACTTGAAAAACTTGGATTTTCAATCGATAAACCAAGTTTTTTGATCGAAAAACTTGGTTTTTCAAAATGATAAACTTGGTTTTTCAAAATGATAAACTTGGTTTTTCAAAATTATAAACTTGGTTTTTCAAATTATTGGACATTAGGCGTCGAAACTTGGTTTTTCAAATGATAAACCAAGTTTTTCGAATTATTGGACATTAGGCGTCGAAAATCTTGGTTTTTCAATTGATAATCCAAATTTTTCGAGAAAAACTTGGATTTTCACTTGAAAAACTTGGTTTTTCAATTGATAAACCAAGTTTTTCGAATTATTTTACATTCCGCGTTGAAAAAACAAGTTTTTCGATCGAAAAACCAAGTTTTTCAAAATGATAAACCAAGTTTTTCGAATTAATGGACATTAGGCGTCGAAAAACTTGGTTTTTCAAATGATAAACCAAGTTTTTCCAATTATTGGACATTAGGCGTCGAAAAACTTGGTTTTTCAATTGATAATCCAAGTTTTTCGAGAAAAACTTGGATTTTCACTTGAAAAACTTGATTTTTCAATTGATAAACCAAGTTTTTCGAAATATTTTACATTCCGCGTTGAAAAACCAAGTTTTTCGATCGAAAAACTTGGTTTTTCAAAATGATAAACCAAGTTTTTCGAATTAATGAACATTAGGCGTTGAAAAACTTGGTTTCTCGATTGAAAAACCAAGTTTATCTAAGTGTAATATCCAACAATTCGAAAAACTTGGTTTTTCGATCGAAAAACTTGGTTTATCGATTGAAAATCCAAGTTTTTCAAATGAAAAACCAAGTTTTTCTCGAAAAACTTGGTTTATCAATTGAAAAACCAAGTTTTTCGACAGCTAGGCGAAAAACTTGGTTTTTCAAATCGATAATCTTGTTTTTTTTCATTTGAAAAACCAAGTTTTTCGCCTAGCTGTCGAAAAACTTGGTTTTTCAATTGATAAACCAAGTTTTTCGAAAAAAACTTGGTTTTTCATTTGAAAAACTTGGATTTTCAATCGATAAATCGAGTTACTGGACATTGGGCCTGCCATAGGCGTAAACACCACGTAATACTTAAACAATTCTACCGGGGAGGGAAAATTCTCCGTGTCAAAGGATCCATTTACTTCGTCTCGGCGGTGGCGCGAGTCTGGCGACGGGCTGTCAATAGCGGATTATCATAGAATGCTCGATTTGAGGTTGAATGATTGCAGTCCTGTTTGTTGCCCGGCAATGAAATAATGGATTCTAACTAAATCGCAAAGGAATAACTGATTAAAAGTGATTATTTTAGCCAAGTAAAGAATTTGTTTTGATTATCTTACTGCCTACAACTAAAATTTCTGTGTGGATATTCAGAACCTGATTACTGACTCGTAAGCTGAATATATTCCAAGGCTGAATGATGGCAACGTTCCATCTACCAGTCCCACTCCCTATAGAGTTAAAGGGAGACAAGGAAGGGAAGTGGAAAGTATTCAAAGAATCTTGGGAAGACTACTCCGTAGCTATATACAAGTCTGGATAAAAAAGATGATAAAATCCAAGTGGCAACCCTGCGCTCTATTATGGTAATAGAATGCCGAAAACGATTACGTACACTAACGCTCACAGCAGAAGAAAGTAAAGACCCAGACAAAATCCTGACAGCGCTAACAAACCATTTCACGCCACAAAGAAATGTTCTGTATGATAGGTTCATATTTTTCAATGACATTCAGCAACCGCATGAACCTGTTGACACTTATGTAAGCAGACTACACCAGATTGTGGAACCATGTAAATTTGGAACCCTGCAGGAAGAGATGGTGAGAGATATATAGATTGGTTCTTGGATGTCTTGATAAAAAGGTACGAAACCGGCTATTGCATGAAATAGAAAAAGAGTGTACATTGCAGAAGGTCATCGAAGGGTTACAAATAAATCAGCTCACTAAGCTACAGTTAAAGGTCATGACAGGTGAAGAAGACGCTAAACAAACAACATCCAAAGATGGCAAAGCGTGGAAGTATAAATCGACAAGAGATCAATCCGAAACCGCAAGCACAAATAAGAAGCATGACAATCGACAGTCAAAGCAGAACAGCGAAAGGGTGCCAGAGAAATACTGTAAATATTGCGGACAAAAGCATATCAGGTCCAGAAAGGTCCAGCAAATAATGTGCCCTGTGAAAATTGTGGCATAAAAAAACCACGCTGCAAAAGTATGTCGAAATAAGAATGTGAAGCAGTAGAAACAGGTGGAAGAAACAGAATCCGAAACAGAATCAGATTCGGAGGAATCGGTTTACACAATCGAAACAGTAGGAGCAGTGCAGTCTCGTAAGAAGAAACTACTAGTTCCGCTCAACATCAGTAATGCAGATGAGACACGCACAGACGAAATTGTGTGTGAAATTGACACAGGAACCTCATGTAACTTGATGTCTCACAATGAGTTGCAGAAAATTGAGAACTGTCTGCAGCCCCGAATGACAAAGTCGCTCACCACTTTGAACCTGTACAATGGTGACAGAATACCAGTTAGGGGTGAATGCAACTTAAAATGCATGTACAATAACAAAAGTTATCAACTTAACTTTAAAATTGTTGACTCGGATCAGTTACCCCTCCTTTCAAGAGGTACAGCAATGTTGATGGATATGATCAAAGTGGCTCCAGAGATTTTGAATTGTATGCAGCAAAGCACAAACGCTGAGGATATCATTAAATAATATGACGATGTATTCACAGGATTAGGAAGACTGCCTGGTGACTACAAAATACAGATAACAGAAGCAGTCACACCAACAAAACACCAAGCAAGGAGGGTGGCAATAGCTTTACAGCAAGATCTCAAAGACAAATTTGACGACTTGGTGGATCAGTAACATGGTGTTAGTGAAGAAACCTGGGAGACTCCGGGTATGCCTCGATCCCCGTGTTTAAATAAAGCAATTAAGAGGCCACATTACATGATGCCTACACTAGACGACATCCTTCCGAAGCTCTCCAATCAAGATATTTACAGTGTTGGACGCAAAGGATGGGTTCTGGCAAGTTGGCCTTGACAAAGAAAGCAGTTATCTAACAACATTTGCATCACCATTTGGCCGCTACAGATGGCTACGAATGCCATTTGGTATCTGCTCTGCCCCAGAAGAATTTCAAAGAAGGCAACACGAGATCATCAAGGGCTTACAAGGTGTGGAAGTGATAGCAGACGATTTTCTCATCTATGGCTGCGGAGAAAACATGCAAGATGCAAACGCTGACCATAATAGAAACTTGCAGCACTTCCTGGACAAAGCCAGGCAGGTTGGACTCAAGATCAACAAGACGAAGATGAAACTGTGTTTGTCAGAAGTGGGTTATATGGGACATATAATTACAGATAAGGGAGTAAAACCAAACCCAGAAAAGGTGAAAGCAATTGTTGAGATGCCACGTCCAGAGAATAAGAAGGCAGTCCAAAGATTGCTCGGATGCGTGACGTATCTCTCCAAGTTCTTACCGCAGTTGTCACAAGTAGCAGAACCGTTACGAAAGTTAACGGAAAAGGAGTCGCATTGGGAATGGATGGACCACCATGAAGAAGTTATTCTAAGAATAAAGCAGATGCTCAGTCAGGCCCTAGTCTTAAGATATTATGATTTGCATACAGAAATCACAATTCAGTGCGATGCATCAGAAAAAGGCCTTAAATCGACACTCCTTCAAGAAGGTCAACCAGTGGTATTTGCATCTAAAGCCCTGACCAAGACAGATCAGAACTATGCACAGATTGAGAAAGAATGTTTAGCGATCGTATTTGCATGTGAACGTTTTGATTAGTTCCGCTTCAGAAATTCAAGACCGATGTACATCACTTCCAGGCAAAGATATGCTGATAGCTGACTGGCTGAGTCGAGCATACCTACACAACACCAAGGAAGACCAGATCTTCATAGATATTGAGCAAATCAATCAGATTGAATATGTCAGGGTTAGCGACAAAACCAAGGATAAGCTGCAAAAGCGTACAGCGGAAGATTAATCCTACCAGCATCTGATCCAGATGGTACACGATGGATGGCCAGACCGAAAGGACGATGTACCAGTTTCCATAAGAGAATATTTCAACTTTCGAGATGAGATCCGATGATGTTCCACGAGAGTCCAACAAGACCATGGAGTGTTTATCCCAAGATCTCTTCCAGTATGATGGAAAAGACTACTTAATCACAGTAGACCACTTCAGTGATTATTGGGAAATTGATGACATCACAGGAGACACCACAGCAAGAGTAGTAGTATACACTACAAAAGCCCATTTTGCCAGACATGGAAAACCAGACCAGGTTATAAGTGATAATGGACCTCAGTTCATCAGCAACGAATATGCTGATTTCAGTTCCCAATGGGAATTCCAGCACGTGACAAGTTCTCCACGCTATCCTCAAGGAAATGGGAAAGCCGAGGCAACGGTGAAGATTGCAAAGACGTTAGTAAAGAAAACAAAGAAAGAGTCATCAGATGTGTATGCAGCAATCCTCGACTGGAGAAACACACCCGATGAAAATGGATATAGTCCAGTCACAAATACTGTCTTGCCAATAGCAGAATCACTATTAGAGCCCAAAGTTGTCAAAGGTGTCGCGGATCATATCAAGAATAAGCAGTAGAGAGCGAAAGGGGGAGCGTGTTGGCGCAGCGGGTGTTCCCTCGCCTCACACCAATAAAACCCGGGTCAATTCTGTGCACGACCGCGGGCTTTATGTGTATTTGGTTATCACGATCCATGCACGCTCTCGCAGGTTTTCTCCGGATTCTCCGGTTTCCTCCTGCTTTCAAAATCAGTGATCAGTTGTTTCGGTTATCAAAAACTTCCATGACCCAATGGTATTTGGGGAGCTGCATTGAAAAAATGGTGGATGTTACAATCTAAGTGCGGATAGATTTGCGATAGAAATTTGCTGCACCCTAGTTGATGCGACCTGATTCTGATGATTCACCACCAGCAGAAATAACAGCGCTTTGAGCAAATGAGCAATTTGGATAAGGCGCTTTATAAAATACAGATTATTATTATTATTATTATTATTATTATTATTAAAACAACAATATGACAAACATGCAAGAAAGCTGCCTGAGTTGGCAATAGGAGAACCAGTGCGCTTACAGTCTGACAATCCTAAACAACAACCGGAGTGGCAGACAGCTACATGGGACCACGTTCTTACCTCGTCGAGACTGAAAAAGGAAAACGATACCGTCCCAACAGAAAGTTTCTAAGAACAACCAAAGAACACGAACATGAAGAACAATTTAAAGACAGACCGCTCGGTAACAACAAGAACAGCGACAGACCAAGACCTACTGATCAGCAACAAATGCAGTACAGCAGACTACTTAGCAGTCCAGTGCAAGAACACGCAGATCAACCAGTTCATCCACAACAGGAAAACAGAGCAACCAGAACAAGAAGCAACATCCGCATACCAGCAAGATACAAGGACTATGTTGTATAGTAGCTGTGACTGTTCTGATAATAAGAAACTGATAAGACCCCATATGTTAGGGTTTGATTTGTCATGTTGAATTCTAAATTTAAAGTTTTAAAATTGTGTTAGAAACTTTGTATCAAAGTTTCATTCTTACCATAAAAGCACATGTTTGCTGATAAAAAAACCACACTTTACACCGCAACACTTAAGGTGAGAAAATCCACCTTTACGCATGTAACATAATATACAGGCTCTGGGGGTCAGCCTGCAACAATTGCGCGAAGGATACAACAGATGCCACAGTGTAAAAGTCGCAGAAAACAGAAAGAATATCAGTTAGCACAATGCTAATTAATTTTAAAGTTCAGAGTATTGTTTACTCTTTTGTCTGTTAGAATGAAAGTTCATCTGTGTTGGTGATAAATAATATGAAGTTAAACTTTCGATCTCAACACAAGAAATATTTACCTGGAATTTTCAGGTGTTGCTACACCTTTCATCAGCAGACTAATGACTCGACTTGACCTTTTGGAGGTGTGACGTCAGAATCGGGTCATAGACTCTTGGTAATTTGTACCTGCCCCCGTCTTTGTTGAGTGATGGTTGGTTGGCTCTGATGTAAATAACCCGTCTTACTTCTGAACATGTGTTAAAACTGCTTGAGGTTTGCCTGCGTTGCACATACTTTGTCTACAATGGAGTATTCTATTTACAGATACATGGAGCTGCGATGGGTTCCCCTGTTTCGCCTATCGTATGCAACCTTTTCATGGAGCATCTGGAACAGATAGCTATCGAAACTGCTCTCCATCCACCATTATGGTGGTATAGATATGTCGACGACACGCACATCAAAATAAAGACCAAACATGCTCAAGAGTTCACTGATCACCTCAACACCATTGATCCGGACATCAAATTCACTACAGAAGGTGAAGATAACAGGACATTAGCCTTCCTAGACACTCTGACAGTAATCAAACCAGACGGTAATCTTGACGTAAAGATTTACCGGAAGCCAACCCACACAGATCAATATCTGAACTTCTCGTCAAATCACCCTGTCCAGCACAAATTGGGCGTTATTCAAACACTACACCACAGGGCTGATACTGTCATCACTGACCAGGTTGACATCACAACAGAGAAGCAGCACGTCGATAAAGCATTGACCAAGTGTGGGTACCCGAAGTGGGCATTTGACCGTGTCAACAAACCTAAGGGTAAGGTCAAACCGAAAACTAAAGACAGTGAGAAACAGACAAAAGGACACGTAGTGTTGCCTTATATCAAGGGCACATCAGAGGCTCTCCGCAGGATTTTCGGAAACTACGGGATACGCGCATACTTCAAACCCACGCGCACACTACGCCAACTTCTGGTCTCTCCAAAAGACAAAACTGAGAAGAAGGACACTGTAGGCCCAGTGTACATGATCCCTTGTCAGGGTCAGACTACCCGGGGTCTTTGCTCCGAATCATACATCGGAGAAACCGAACGCTCATTAAAGACCCGGTTTCTAGAGCACAGGCGTCCTAGTTCCACCTCGTCCGAGGTATCCCAACACATCCATATTGAGTCACCAGGACACAGTGTTGACTTAGAGAAAGTCAAAATCTTGGATAGGGATCCTCGTTGGTTCGAGAGAGGTGTCAAGGAGGCTATTTACATCAGAGCCAACCAACCATCACTCAACAAAGACGGGGGCAGGTACAAATTACCAAGAGTCTATGACCCGATTCTGACGTCACACCTCCAAAAGGTCAAGTCGAGTCATTAGTCTGCTGATGAAAGGTGTAGCAACACCTGAAAATTCCAGGTAAATATTTCTTGTGTTGAGATCGAAAGTTTAACTTCATATTATTCTTTTGTTTGTTGTTTTCAAATATGTTGTGTTTACATTTTGATTTGTAAAAAAAAAAAATTACAAATCCAATGTTGGCACCACTACATCAGCCAAAGAACACGAACATGATGAACAATCTAAAGACACACCGCTCGGTAACAACAAGAACAGCGACAGACCAAGACCTACTGATCAGCAACAAATGCAGTACAGCAGACTACTTAGCAGTCCAGTGCAAGAACACGCAGATCAACCAGTTCATCCACAACAGGAAAACAGAGCAACCAGAACCAGAAGCAACACTTTTGTTTGTTGTTTTCAAATATGCTGTGTTTACATTTTGATTTGTGAAAAAAAATTAAAACAAAAATCCAATGTAGGCACCACTACATCAGCCATGATGTAGCTACATTGAACAATATCAGACTCTAAATGCAATAAACAGACTCTCAGCCACGCTATAGGCTATGGACCATATCTCAACTCTAAAAAACAGTCAAGAGACTTTAATGTTATTAGGGTCGTATATAGTTATTATCTCATATTATTGAGTCACAAGCTATACCAATGATTGTGGGATCGGCTGAAATAAATGTCAGAACGGCTCAACTTCCGGTTGCTGGGAATATCCCATACTTGGCGAGCAAACACGTACGTCGTCGACCTATTTTGGACGAAACTGTGATATAACTGTTTACCTTACGAATTGTTTCGTTTACTAAATGTGTATTTACTAACAGGATACTTTTGCATCACCGACATTTTTATTTTTCGTTGTTAGTTCGATTTTGGCATTTTCAGCGCTAGTAAATAAAAATGTTCGTACGTGTTGGACTGCCGAATTTGGAAACACAACGTCAGTATCGCATGAGCAAAGCTTTTGTGTAGAAGGAAATTTCATTTCTGCGACCAGTGCAGCATGTAGGTGGATTGTATCGTTACCTTCCCGCATGGACGTACACGGCTTAAAATCAGTTTAAACTAGCAAACAAATAGAAAAACAACTAGAGCTAATTGTGATCTTAGATCACGGATATTAGTCGAGGGCTTTGACCTTTGACCTTGCTATATGTTGTCAAAGGGCAATAACCTTAAGTTGTACTATATTTGACAATTGTTTTTATACATTTCAGCCCTGAAGTAGTTAAAAAAATACATTTTGAACCCTAATGACCTTTTTTGACTTTTGACCCCAAACTTATAATTGACTTTTTTTCTTGGCTTGTCAATGCACACAAGAAAAAAGTAGTCCGGTCAAAATCAGAGCATGTCTTTAGTTTTACACCTGTATAGTTCAATGACCCCTAGTGACCCCGTTTGACATGTCACTTTTAATGGAGAAGCACCCTATATGAACATGGATAAGAGGAATCGTTTGACTTATTCTGACATTCATAGGTCATTTTCTCTCGGTCAAGTAGTATTTTGAGTGCGAGGAGTGAAAATGTACATTTTGACCCCTAGTGACATTTTTTTGACCTCTGACCTTAACGGTATCATTAACTTTTGTTCTTGTCTCATCAATGCCCACACAATAAAAGAAACCCGGTCAAAATCGGAGCATGCCTTATATTTTCCCCCTGTAAAGTTCAATGACCCCTAGTGACCCCGTTTGACATTTCACTTTTAGTGGAGAAGCACCCTATATGTACATGGATCCAAGAAATCTGTTGACCAATTCTGAGTATCATCAGTCATTTTCCCTCGGACAAGTAGGGTTTTGAGTGAATGGAGTAAAATTTACATTTTGACCCCTAGTAACCCAAACATTTTTCGATTTAAAAAACCGAACTATTATATATGCGTACGGTCAAAAGGAATATATTGACCAATTCTCAAGATCCTAGGTCATTTCAATAAATTGCAAATGCGTTTTAAGTGAAAATCACGTTTTGACCCCTAGTTACTATTGTGTGACCTTTGACCCCTTATGCTTTACAACCTGAGTAGTGGTAGCCTAGGACATGTAACCAAGAAAAGGGGTGTACCTAGACAAAATTGCAACGTAAACCATTTTTGATGTAATTGTTTCAAAATGCTCTTCCGAACATTATATTAAAAATCGATAAAATCTGAAGTTGGGGAAAAAATGCTAATTTGCATAACAATATATTTGTATATTTAGCCATATTAGTCGGGTATATACAGGGGTTACCGTGCAACCCCACCACCCAGGACTCCCCCAAACTAACTTTCTTGACTCTTTTCATGGTCCTAAAACATATTCAGGATGTTAACAAAAACAATTTCGTGTTATTCAAGATGGCGTCCAAAATGGCCGCCATAACTGGTCAAATTTCATAAAATGACATATAACAATCAAAATGCGTGGTGAAAGAAAAGTTTTAATAGTGGGATGTATGTATTAAACCCCTAAGACAATAATACCCTGTATTTTTGCTTTGTTAACATACCTAAATCCAAGATGGCCACTAAAATGGCCGCCAAAATAATGGTCAAAATTCCATAAAATTGCACAATATCAACCAAAATGTATGATAAAAATATAGTTGTAACAATGGGATGTAAGTATTAGACCACTAGTAACTCATGTCAAGTATGTTTGCTTTGTTTACATACTTAACATAAAAAATGGCTGCCAGAACGGGCCCCATAATGGGTCCCAAAATGGCTGCAAAAATGTCAAATTCCATAAAATGGAATAATATCAACCAAAACGTACGATGAAAGTATAGTTTTAACAGTGGGATGTACGTTTCAGACCACTAGTAACTCATATCCAGTATTTTCGCTTTGTAATGACATACCTTTAAATCAAGATGGCTGTCAAATTGGCCGTTGTAAAAATACTCTTTAAGAGTATTATAATAATAATAATAATAATCAGTATTTATATAGCGCATTTTCCAAAGGGCTGAAAGCGCTGTAATTTTGCAGCACATTCACCAAACAATATGTTATAAACTGCTAAGCTATTGCTTTTAGATAGGAGACCCACCTCTGTGACAATTTTGATTATGTATGACTTTTCAAAATGGCTGCCAGATAGTTAAGTTGATGTTAAATTTTGTTTTTAAATATTGTAAATGCCTATACTAATATGACTATGTAATACTAATACCCCTTAATCTATGGGACAGCATTCGCTATATTTCTATGATAAAGCCTAGAGGCTGTATATCTAGTTTAAGTATTTAAAAATATCCAATTGGTTGCAAAAGGTTAAAATAACTGAAAACCAGTATTAGTTTATTATTAGTGTTACATTAGAAATGACCAAATTATTATACTCGTATATATATATATATATATATATCTTTTAATCCGTCAAGTAAACGTATTTGTACATGACACGATGTGATTGAATGAATTTTGACAATGTAATGTTATTAAGATGGCCATCATAATGACAATATAATTAAAATTACCTCAAATGGACAATAAAACTACCTCCAAATGGTTAAAACAATTACCAAGGTGGCAACTACTGATCTTAATATGGTCATAAATAGCTGATTCGACATCATCCAGTACTATAAACTAAATACCTGTATCTAACTTTCCCAGCAGATCGGTCAGTGATGTTATGGTGTTAATTATTGACTTGAAAAACCTACCTTAGTAATTGAAATATCCATCCAATAGGATCAACAAGCAGTTAAATTTGGCCAAACCAGTATTTATGGCCAACCATATATCGCGAGTTGTATGAATTTATCAATGAACATAATAATCAGAGATATATAGTATCCAATATCCTTTACTTACAGTTATAATATCTGCAATTAACCGGCTATTTCTGACCACATTTTGATCAATTGGTGGTCATCTTGGTAAATATTTTGACCATTTGAAGCGGGGATGTTATTGACCAATTGGAGGTTATTTTAATGGTCATTATGATGGCCATCTTAATAACATTTTATTGTAAAAATGGAGTCTATACCATTCAATCATACCTTGTCATATACTTAAAGAGTATGCAAATACGTTTACTGAGTAGATTAAAAGCTATAGATATAATAATGTATTAATAATGTAACACTTAAACAATGAACTAATACAGCTCTTAACTTATTTTAACCTTTTGCAGCAATCCGGATATTTTATAAATACTCAAACTAGATAAGCAGCCCAAGACTTTATCATATATAATAGTGGATGTTGTCCCATGCATTAGATTTGGGGTATTGGTGTTATACAGTATGGTCATTTACAATACAAAACAATTGATTTATATAGGTCATTTAGCATCAACTTCAACCATCTGGAAGCCATTTTGGAAAGTGATACCGAATCAAAATTGTCACAGAGGGGGTCTTATACAACTAAAAGCAATAGCTTAGCAGTTAAAAACATAATACTAAATTGTATTTGGCGAATGCGATGCAATAGTATACACTCTTATAGACTATTTTTACATTGACAACGGCACTTATGGCAGCCATTTTGGACTTAAAATATGTGATTACAAAGCAACAAATCTGGATATGAATTACTAGTGGTCTAATACATACATTTTGGTTGATATCATCCCATTTTATGGATTTTCACAATATTTAGAGCCATTTTGGGGCCATGTTGGCGGCCATGTTGGATTTCAAGTATGTTAACAAAGCCAACATATTGGATATTAGTTTCTAGTGGTCTAAAATACATTCCATTGTTAAAACTATACTCTGATCATATCAACCCGGTCGTTCTCTCCGTTCATCATCAAAAAACCTTCTTTGTCCCCCTTCTAGAGGAAACACTATGTTTTATATTGATAGGGCTTTTTGCGCCGCCGCTCCCCTCTTGTGGAACAAACTTCCGGATCATATCAAGTCTGCTACATCTGTTACCCAATTCAAGAGGGTGCTTAAAACACATTTATTTAAGAAAGCCTACAATCATGGAACCTTTTAGATTTAATTTATTTATGTTTTTGGTGAACAGTCGACTTTTTAGGCGGTTTTAATATTTTTTGACATCCTGTGTTTCTAATCACTTTACAGTTGGTTTCCCTGTGTTTTAATATACATTTTTGCCTGTGTTTAATATTTTGCTGTGTGTATGTATTAAGGTTGTTAATTCGAAATATTGTAATTGCAATGCACATTTCACTCTTGTTCGTGCTTTATATTATTATTGATGCAATACTGATTGTGCAATATGTGGTCTGTGCATCACGCTTTTTTTTAACTATTCCCATTTTTACTTATGTATATTTCACAGTTATCCCCGTTGTCTGTGTTATGCTCTTCTTATTTAGACTTAACTGTGCAATATTCATACAGTATTTTATCTTGTTGTCATCGGAATTTTAATATTGTATATTTTATATATTGCTACCGTGACGTGTGCTTTACGCTTTTAATGTATCTTTGTAAAGCGCCTTGAGTTCTTTTTGATGTAATTGCGCTATATAAGAAAGAAATATTATTATTATTTATCATTCATGTTGGTTGATATATGACATTTTATGTAATTTTACAATATTTGGCGGCCATCTTGGATTTTGGTATGTTAACAAAGCAAAACTACTGGATATGAGTCTCTAGTTGTCTAATACATACATCCCACTATTACAACTATACTTTCACCACACATTTTGATTGCTATATGTCATTTTATGAAATTTGACCAGTTTTGGCGGCCATTTTGGACGCCATCTTGAATAACACGAATTTGTTGTCGGTTACATCCTGACTATGTGTTGGACCATGAAAAGAGTCTTGAAAGATGGTTTGGGGGAGTCCTGGGTGGTGGGGGTGCACGGTAAACCCTGTATATACCCGACTAATATGGCTAAATGTACCCATATATTGTTATGCAAATTAGCATTTTTTCCCCAACTTCAGATTTTATCGATTTTTAATATATATAATGTTTGGAAGGGCATTTTGAAACAATTACAACAAAAACCATTTATGTTGCAATTTTTGTCTAGGTCAAATCGTACATGTCCTAGGCTATTAGTGCCATGGTCTTTAATCCCCTGAATAACTTCACATACCATAGATGATCAGCATATGGCACCTTTTTATCTCTCACATTTGTCTGATATACAGGGCACCATCTCGCGATCAAAACGGCTTTTAAAAAGTTATCTCAAATGTTTGCCCCGGGCAAAAGTCACATGACTCGCTAACTACCCGAGTTCCGCGTATATATCATATAAACCCCATGATGCAATGTTGATAGCTCGCGTACCGAAAGATTGGCTACAAACAGCAAAATGTACGAACAAAATGCATGTCTAGAAATGTTTCGAAAAGTCATTCTATTCATTTGAATGAAACCACAGTTATAATCTGAAACAACATTAAATCATTTTTTGGGCGAGAACCCTATGTTAAATACATACAAAAATAGATATATAAAGCATTTTGGTTGATATATGACATTTTATGTAATTTTACAATATTTGGCGGCCATCTTGGATTTTGGTATGTTAACAAAGCAAAACTACTGGATATGAGTCTCTAGTTGTCTAATACATACATCCCACTATTACAACTATACTTTCACCACACATTTTGATTGCTATATGTCATTTTATGAAATTTGACCAGTTTTGCCGGCCATTTTGGACGCCATCTTGAATAACACGAATTATTTGTCGGTTACATCCTGACTATGTGTTGGACCATGAAAAGAGTCTTGAAAGATGGTTTGGGGGAGTCCTGGGTGGTGGGGGTGCACGGTAACCCCTGTATATACCCGACTAATATGGCTAAATGTACCCATATATTGTTATGCAAATTAGCATTTTTTCCCCAACTTCAGATTTTATCGATTTTTAATATTATGTTTGGAAGGGCATTTTTAAACAATTACAACAAAAACCATTTATGTTGCAATTTTGTCTAGGTCAAACCGTACATGTCCTAGGCTATGGTGCACATAAGGGTACTTATGACCAAATATGGTCAAAATCGGCTCAATGGTTACGGAGCTATAGGTCCCATGACGGAAGAAAGAAGAACTAGAGATAATTGTGATCTTAGATCACGTATATTAGTCGAGGGCTTTGACCTTTGACCTTGGTATATGTTGTTAAAGGGCAATAACCTTATAATATCTTATATTTGATAATTGTTTTTATAAATTTCAGCCCTGAAGTAGTTAAAAAAATACATTTTGAACCCTAATGACCTTTTTTGACCTTTGACCCCAAACTTATAATTGACTTTTTTTCTTGCCTTATCAATGCGCACAAGAAAAAAGTAGTCCGGTCAAAATCAGAGCATGTCTTCAATTTTACACCTGTATTGTTCAATGACTCCTAGTGACTCCGTGTGACATGTCACTTTTAGTGGAGGAGCACCCTATATGAACATTGATACGAGGAATCTTTTGACTAATTCTGACAATCATCAGTCATTTCCTCTCGGACAAGTAGTATTTTGAGTGAATGGAGTGAACAATTACATTTTGACCCCTAGTGACATTTTCTTGACCTTTGACCCCAAACTTGTGATTGACTTTTTTTCCTTGGCTTATCAATGCGCACAAGAAAAAAGTAGTCCGGTCAAAATCAGAGCATGTCTTCAGTTTTACACCTGTATAGTTCAATGACCCCTAGTGACCCCGTTTGAAATGTCACTTTTAGTGGAGAAGCACCCTATATGTACATGGATCCAAGGAATCTTTTGACCAATTCTGAGTATCATCAGTCATTTTCCTTCGGACAAGTAGGGTTTTGAGTGAATGGAGTAAAAATTTACATTTTGACCCCTAGTAACCCCAAACATTTTTCGATTTAAAAAACCGAACTATGATATATGTGTACGGTCAAAAGGAATATGTTGGCCAATTCTGACGATCCTAGGTCATTTCACTAAATTGCAAATGCGTTTTAAGTGAAAATCACGTTTTGACCCCTAGTTATTTTTGTGTGACCTTTGACCCCTTATGCTTTACAACCTGAGTAGTGGTGCACATAAGGGTACTTATGACGAAATATGGTCAAAATCGGCTCAATTGTTACGGAGCTATAGGTCCCATGACGGAAGAAGAAGAAGAAGAAGAAGAACTTAAGACATAAGCTGCGATCGGAGATCGCGGATATTAGTCTAGCGTATTACATTTTGCCCCTTGACCCCAAGTTCACGATCAGAGGTTGAATTCAGCAGAGCAGCAGCCCGAGCACAGCATGATCAGTTACATTTTTAAAAAAACAATCCCCATGATCCTACCTTTAATTTGCCTTCATATGATGTGAAAATGCCGTGAATAAACTTATCCTGGCACCCTTATCCTAACCAGTCAAAACCAATTTATGAAGAAATATGATTTTCAACACAAACTTTTAGTATATAGAGTTGTTTTTCGTAATTATTCGTAATGGACGATCTTGTGTTGACGCGTTTTAAAACACATGAAGCTCGAGTGACCGTTCGTGTTTTTTGTAACGTATGATCAATGAGCTTGATACCGTTGCCGTTCCATTTACAATCATAGGATCCTAAATCTTGCTTTGGAAATATCCCGTTGCGTATGATTGATGTTTTAAAAAACAAAAATGTCTTTTAAAAAAGTGAGGCACTTACATTTTGAATAAAGGGAGTACAAATTTACATTTGGACCCCTTGTGACCTTTTCTTGACCTTTGACCCCAAGATCGTGATTAACGATTAGACAAGTCCGGTCAAAATCAGAGCATGTCTTTACTACACCTGCATAGTTCAATGACCCCTCTCTGTGTGAAATGGCACTTTTAGTGGAGAAGCATGCAACCTATATGAACATTGATACGAGGAATCTTTTGACCAATTTTAGGTGGAAATCACGTTTTGACCCCTAGTGACCTTTTCTTGACCTTTGACCCCAAACTTGTAATTGACTTTTTTTCTTGGCTTATCAATGCGCACAAGAAAAAAGTAGTCCCGTTAAATCGGAGCATGTCTTTAGATTTTAACCTGTGTAGTTCAATGACCTCTGTGACCCCGTCTGACATGTCACTTTTAGTGCAGGAGCAACCTATATGAACATGGACAAGAGGAATCTTTTGATTAATTCTTACAATCATCAGTCATTTTCCCTCGGACAAGTAGCATTTTGAGTGAATTGAGTGAACATTTACATTTTTACCCCTAGTGACCTTTTTTTGACCTTTGACCCAAAACTTGTAATTGACTTTTTTGCTTAACTGATCAATGCGCACAAGAAAAATAAAGTCCCGTCAAAACAGAGCATGTCTTAAGATTTTCACCTGTATAGTTCAATGACCTCTAGTGACCCCGTGTTACATGTCACTTTTAGTACAGGAGCAACCTATATGAACATAGTCAAGAGGAATCGTTTGACCAATTCTGACAATCATCAGTCATTTTCCCTTGGACAAGTAGCATTTTGAGTGAATGGAGTGAACATTTACATTTTAAACCCTAGTGACCTTTTTTTGACCTTTGACCCAAAACTTATGATTGACTTTTTTTCTTGGCTGATTATTGCGCACAAGAAAAAAGTAGTCCCGTCAAAATCGGAGCATGTCTTAAGATTTTCACCTGTATAGTTCAATGACCTCTAGTGACCTCGTGTGACATGTCACTTTTAGTGCAGGAGCAACCTATATGAACATGGTCAAGGGGATTCTTTTGACTAATTCTGACAATCACCAATCATTTTCCCTCGGACAAGTAGCATTTTGAGTGAATGGAGTGAACATTTACATTTTGACCCCTAGTGACCTTTTCTTGACCTTTGACCCAAAACTTATGATCGACTTTTTTCTTGGCTTATCAATGCGCACAAGAAAAAAGTAGTCCCGTCAAAATCGGAGCATGTCTTAAGATTTTCACTTGTATAGTTCAATGACCTCTAGTGACCTCGTGTGACATGTCACTTTTAGTGGAGAAGGACCCTATATGGACATGGATAAGAGAAATTTTTTGACCAATTCTGACAATCATAGGTCATTATCTCTTGGACAAGTAGTATTTTGAGTGCGAGGAGTGAAAATGTACATTTTGACCCCTAGTGACCTTTTCTTGACCTTTGATCTTAACGGTACGATTAACTTTTGTCCTTGTCTCATCAATGCCCACAAAATAAAAGAACCCCGGTCAAAATCGGAGCATGCCTTATATTTTCCACTTGTAAAGTTCAATGACCCCTAGTGACCCCGTTTGACATGTCACTTTTAGTGTGGAAGGACCCTATATGAACATTGATCCAAGGAATCTTTTGACCAATTCTGAGTATCATCAGTTATTTTCCCTCGGACAAGTAGGGTTTTGAGTGAATGGAGTAAAATTTACATTTTGACCCCTAGTGACCCCAAATATTTTTTGATTTAAAAAACCTAACTATTGTACATGCGTACGGTCAAAAGGAATATGTTGACCAATTCTGACGATCATAGGGCATTTCACTAAATTGCAAATGCGTTTTTAGTAAAATTCACGTTTTGACCCCTAGTGACCCCTGTGTGACCTTTGACCCCTTATGCTTTTCAACCTGAGTAGTGGTGCACATAAGGGTTTTTATGACTAAATATGGTCAAAATCGGCTCAATGGTTACGGAGCTATAGGTCCCATGACGGAAGAAAGAAAGAACTAGAGATAATTGTGATCTTAGATCACGGATATTAGTCGAGGGCTTTGACCTTTGACCTTGGTATATGTTGTCAAAGGGCAATAACCTTATAATATCTTAAATTGTACTATATTTGATAATTGTTTTTATAAATTTCAGCCCTGAAGTAGTTTAAAAAATACATTTTGAACCCTAATGACCTTTTTTTGACCTTTGACCCCAAACTTATAATTGACTTTTTTTCTTGGCTTATCAATGCGCACAAGAAAAAAGTAGTCCGGTCATGTCTTTAGTTTTACACCTGTATTGTTCAATGAACCCTGGTGACCCCTTGTGACATTTCACTTTTAGTGGAGAAGCACCCTATATGAACATTGATACGAGGAATCTTTTGACCAATTCTGACAATCATAGGTCACTAAAGTGACCTTGTGTGACCTTTGACCCCTTATGCTTTACAACCTGAGTAGTGGTGCACATAAGGGTACTTATGACCAAATATGGTCAAAATCGGCTCAATGGTTACGGAGCTATAGGTCCCATGGCGGAAGAAGAAAGAAGAAGAAAGAAGAAGAAAGAAACAGTTAGAACTAGAGATAATTGTGATCTTAGATCACGGATATTAGTCGAGGGCTTTGACCTTTGACCTTGCTATATGTTGTCAAAGGGCAATAACCTTAAGTTGTACTATATTTGATAATTGTTTTTATAAATTTCAGCCCTGAAGTAGTTAAAAAAAACATTTTGAACCATAATGACCTTTTTTTGACCTTTGACCCCAAACTTATAATTGACTTTTTTTCTTGGCTTATCAATGCGCACAAGAAAAAAGTAGTCCGGTCAAAATCAGAGCATGTTTTCAGTTTTACACCTGTATAGTTCAATGACCCCTAGTGACCCCGTTTGAAATGTCACTTTTAATGGAGAAGCACCCTATATGAACATGGAAAAGAGAAATCTTTTGACAAATTCTGACAATCATCGGACATTTCGTCTCGGACAAGTAGTATTTTGAGTGCGCGGAGTGAAAATGTACATTTTGACCCCTAGGGACCTTTTCTTGACCTTTGACCTTAACGGTATGATTGACTTTTGTTCTTGTCTCATCAATGCTCACAAAATAAAAGAAACCGGGTCAAAATCGGAGCATGCCTTATATTTTTCCCTTGTAAAGTTCAATGACCCTTAGTGACCCCGTTTGACATTTCACTTTTAGTGGAGAAGCACCCTATATGTACATTGATCCAAGGAATCTTTTGACCAATTATGAGTATCATCAGTCATTTTCCCTCGGACAAGTAGGGTTTTGAGTGAATGAGTAAAAATTTACATTTTGACCTCTAGCGACCCCAAACAATTTTCGATTTAAAAAACCGAACTATTATATATGCGTACGGTCAAAAGGAATATGTTGGCCAATTCTCACGATCCTAGGTCATTTCAATAAATTGCAAATGCGTTTTAAGTGAAAATCACGTTTTGACCCCTAGTTACCCTTGTGTGACCTTTGACCCCTTATGCTTTACAGCCTTAGTAGTAGTGCACATAAGGGTACTTATGATTAAATATGGTCAAAATCGGCTCAATGGTTACGGAGCTACAGGTCCCAAGGCGGAAGAAGAAGAAGAAAGAAGAAGAACTAGAGATAATTGTGATCTTAGATCACGGATATTAGTCGAGGGCTTTGACCTTTGACCTTGCTATATGTTGTCAAAGGGCAATAACCTTAAGTTGTACTATATTTGATAATTGTTTTTATAAATTTCAGCCCTGAAGTAGTTAAAAAAATACATTTTGAACCCTAATGACCTTTTCTTGACCTTTGACCCCAAACTTATAATTAACTTTTTTTCTTGGCTTATCAATGCGCACAAGAAAAAAGTAGTCCGGTCAAAATCAGAGCATGTCTTCAGTTTTACACCTGTATAGTTTAATGACCCCTAGTGACCCCGTTTGATATGTCACTTTTATGGAGAAGCACCTTATATGAACATGGATAAGAGGAATCTTTTGACAAATTCTGACAATCATCGGTCATTTCGTCTCGGACAAGTAGTATTTTGAGTGCGCGGAGTGAAAATGTACATTTTGACCCCTAGGGACCTTTTTTTGACCTTTGACCTTAACGGTATGATTGACTTTTGTTCTTGTCTCATCAATGCCCACATAATAAAAGAAATCCGGTCAAAATCGGAGCATGCCTTATATTTTCCCCTTGTAAAGTTCAATGACCCCTAGTGACCCCGTTTGAAATTCCACTTTTAGTGGAGAAGCACCCTATATGTACATGGATCAAAGGAATCTTTTGACTAATTCTGAGTATCATCAGTCTGTTTCCCTCGGACAAGTAGGGTTTTGAGTGAATGGAGTAAAATTTAGATTTTGACCCCTAGTAACCCCAAACATTTTTCGATTTAAAAAACCGAACTATTATATATGCGTACGGTCAAAAGGAATATGTTGGCCAGTTCTCAAGATCCTAGGTCATTTCAATAAATTGCAAATGCGTTTAAAGTGAAAATCACGTTTTGACCCCTAGTTACCCTTGTGTGACATTTGACCCCTTATGCTTTACAACCTGAGTAGTGGTGCACATAAGGGTACTTATGACCAAATATGGTCAAAATCGGCTCAATGGTTACGGAGCTATAGGTCCCATGACGTAAGAAAGAAAGAAGAGGAAGAAAGAAACAGCTAGAATACAGTATATTAGTCGTTTCTCGACTAATATAAAGAAGAAGAAAGAAACAGGACGAATACAGTATATTAGTCGTTTCTCGACTAATATAAGAAGAAGAAAGAAGAAGAAACTAGAGATAATTGTGATCTTAGATCACGGATATTAGTCGAGGGCTTTGACCTTTGACCTTGCTATATGTTGTCAAAGGGCAATAACCTTAAGTTGTACTATATTTGATAATTGTTTTTATAAATTTCAGCCCTGAAGTAGTTAAAAAAATACATTTTGAACCCTAATGACCTTTTCTTGACCTTTGACCCCAAACTTATAGTTAACTTTTTTTTCTTGGCTTATCAATGCGCACAAGAATAAAGTAGTCCGGTCAAAATCAGAGCATGTCTTCAGTTTTACACCTGTATAGTTCAATGACCCTAGTGACCCCGTTTGACATGTCACTTTTAATGGAGAAGCACCCTATATGAACATGGATAAGAGGAATCTTTTGACAAATTCTGACAATCATCGGTCATTTCGTCTCGGACAAGTAGTATTTTGAGTGCGCGGAGTGAAAATGTACATTTTGACCCAATGGGACCTTTTTTTGACCTTTGACCTTACCGGTATGATTGACTTTTGTTCTTGTCTCATCAATGCCCACAAAATAAAAGAAACTCGGTCAAAATCGGAGCATGCCTTATATTTTCCCCCTGTAAAGTTCAATGACCCCTAGTGACCCCGTTTGACATTTCACTTTAAGTGGAGAAGCACCCTATATGTACATGGATCCAAGGAATCTTTTGACCAATTCTGAGTATCATCAGTCATTTTCCCTCGGACAAGTAGGGTTTTGAGTAAATGGAGTAAAATTTACATTTTGACCCCTAGTAACCCCAAACATTTTTCGATTTAAAAAACCGAACTATTATATATGCGTACGGTCAAAAGGAATATGTTGGATAATTCTCACGATCCTAGGTCATTTCAATAAATTGCAAATGCGTTTTAAGTGAAAATCAC
>JAYJML010000145.1:0-89000 GCA_035610835.1 Ophiura sarsii
GTTTTGACCCCTAGTTACCCTTGTGTGACCTTTGACCCCTTATGCTTTACAACCTGAGTAGTGATGCACATAAGGGTACTTATGATTAAATATGGTCAAAATCGGCTCAATGGTTACGGAGCTACAGGTCCCAAGGCGGAAGAAGAAGAAGAAAGAAGAAGAAGAAAGAAACAGGACGAATACAGTATATTAGTCGTTTCTCGACTAATATAAGAAGAAGAAAGAAGAAGAAACTAGAGATAATTGTGATCTTAGATCACGGATATTAGTCGAGGGCTTTGACCTTTGACCTTGCTATATGTTGTCAAAGGGCAATAACCTTAAGTTGTACTATATTTGATAATTGTTTTTATAAATTTCAGCCCTGAAGTAGTTAAAAAAATACATTTTGAACCCTAATAACCTTTTCTTGACCTTTGACCCCAAACTTATAGTTAACTTTTTTTCTTGGCTTATCAATGCGCACAAGAATAAAGTAGTCCGGTCAAAATCAGAGCATGTCTTCAGTTTTACACCTGTATAGTTCAATGACCCTAGTGACCCCGTTTGACATGTCACTTTTAATGGAGAAGCACCCTATATGAACATGGATAAGAGGAATCTTTTGACAAATTCTGACAATCATCGGTCATTTCGTCTCGGACAAGTAGTATTTTGAGTGCGCGGAGTGAAAATGTACATTTTGACCCAATGGGACCTTTTCTTGACCTTTGACCTTACCGGTATGATTGACTTTTGTTCTTGTCTCATCAATGCCCACAAAAAAAAGAAACTCGGTCAAAATCGGAGCATGCCTTATATTTTCCCCCTGTAAAGTTCAATGACCCCTAGTGACCCCGTTTGACATTTCACTTTTAGTGGAGAAGCACCCTATATGTACATGGATCCAAGGAATCTTTTGACCAATTCTGAGTATCATCAGTCATTTTCCCTCGGACAAGTAGGGTTTTGAGTAAATGGAGTAAAATTTACATTTTGACCCCTAGTAACCCCAAACATTTTTCGATTTAAAAAACCGAACTATTATATATGCGTACGGTCAAAAGGAATATGTTGGCCAATTCTCAAGATCCTAGGTCATTTCAATAAATTGCAAATGCGTTTTAAGTGAAAATACGTTTTGACCCCTAGTTACCCTTGTGTGACCTTTGACCCCTTATGCTTTACAACCTGAGTAGTGGTGCACATAAGGGTACTTATGACCAAATATGGTCAAAATCGGCTCAATGGTTACGGAGCTATAGGTCCCATGGCGGAAGAAGAAAGAAGAAGAAAGAAGACTAGAGATAATTGTGATCTTAGATCACGGATATTAGTCGAGGGCTTTGACCTTTGACCTTGCTATATGTTGTCAAAGGGCAATAACCTTAAGTTGTACTATATTTGATAATTGTTTTTATAAATTTCAGCCCTGAAGTAGTTAAAAAAATACATTTTGAACCCTAATAACCTTTTCTTGACCTTTGACCCCAAACTTATAATTAACTTTTTTTCTTGGCTTATCAATGCGCACAAGAATAAAGTAGTTCGGTCAAAATCAGAGCATGTCTTCAGTTTTACACCTGTATAGTTCAATGACCCCTAGTGACCCCGTTTGACATGTCACTTTTAATGGAGAAGCACCCTATATGAACATGAATAAGAGGAATCTTTTGACAAATTCTGACAATCATCGGTCATTTCGTCTCGGACAAGTAGTATTTTGAGTGCGCGGAGTGAAAATATACATTTTGACCCCATGGGACCTTTTTTTGACCTTTGACCTTAACGGTATGATTAACTTTTGTTCTTGTCTCATCAATGCCCACAAAATAAAAGAAACTCGGTCAAAATCGGAGCATGCCTTATATTTTCCCACTGTAAAGTTCAATGACCCCTAGTGACCCCGTTTGACATTTCACTTTTAGTGGAGAAGCACCCTATATGTACATGGATCCAAGGAATCTTTTGACCAATTCTGAGTATCATCAGTCATTTTCCCTCGGACAAGTAGGGTTTTGAGTAAATGGAGTAAAATTTACATTTTGACCCCTAGTAACCCCAAACATTTTTCGATTTAAAAAACCGAACTATTATATATGCGTACGGTCAAAAGGAATATGTTGGCCAATTCTCAAGATCCTAGGTCATTTCAATAAATTGCAAATGCGTTTTAAGTGAAAATCACGTTTTGACCCCTAGTTACCCTTGTGTGACCTTTGACCCCTTATGCTTTACAACCTGAGTAGTGGTGCACATAAGGGTACTTATGATTAAATATGGTCAAAATCGGCTCAATGGTTACGGAGCTACAGGTCCCAAGGCGGAAGAAGAAGAAGAAAGAAGAAGAAGAAAGAAACAGGACGAATACAGTATATTAGTCGTTTCTCGACTAATATAAGAAGAAGAAAGAAGAAGAAACTAGAGATAATTGTGATCTTAGATCACGGATATTAGTCGAGGGCTTTGACCTTTGACCTTGCTATATGTTGTCAAAGGGCAATAACCTTAAGTTGTACTATATTTGATAATTGTTTTTATAAATTTCAGCCCTGAAGTAGTTAAAAAAATACATTTTGAACCCTAATGACCTTTTCTTGACCTTTGACCCCAAACTTATAGTTAACTTTTTTTCTTGGCTTATCAATGCGCACAAGAATAAAGTAGTCCGGTCAAAATCAGAGCATGTCTTCAGTTTTACACCTGTATAGTTCAATGACCCTAGTGACCCCGTTTGACATGTCACTGTTAATGGAGAAGCACCCTATATGAACATGGATAAGAGGAATCTTTTGACAAATTCTGACAATCATCGGTCATTTCGTCTCGGACAAGTAGTATTTTGAGTGCGCGGAGTGAAAATGTACATTTTGACCCAATGGGACCTTTTCTTGACCTTTGACCTTACCGGTATGATTGACTTTTGTTCTTGTCTCATCAATGCCCACAAAAAAAAGAAACTCGGTCAAAATCGGAGCATGCCTTATATTTTCCCCCTGTAAAGTTCAATGACCCCTAGTGACCCCGTTTGACATTTCACTTTTAGTGGAGAAGCACCCTATTTGTACATGGATCCAAGGAATCTTTTGACCAATTCTGAGTATCATCAGTCATTTTCCCTCGGACAAGTAGGGTTTTGAGTAAATGGAGTAAAATTTACATTTTGACCCCTAGTAACCCCAAACATTTTTCGATTTAAAAAACCGAACTATTATATATGCGTACGGTCAAAAGGAATATGTTGGCCAATTCTCAAGATCCTAGGTCATTTCAATAAATTGCAAATGCGTTTTAAGTGAAAATCACGTTTTGACCCCTAGTTACCCTTGTGTGACCTTTGACCCCTTATGCTTTACAACATGAGTAGTGGTGCACATAAGGGTACTTATGACGAAATATGGTCAAAATCGGCTCAATGGTTACGGAGCTATAGGTCCCATGGCGGAAGAAGAAAGAAGAAGAAAGAAGACTAGAGATAATTGTGATCTTAGATCACGGATATTAGTCGAGGGCTTTGACCTTTGACCTTGCTATATGTTGTCAAAGGGCAATAACCTTAAGTTGTACTATATTTGATAATTGTTTTTATAAATTTCAGCCCTGAAGTAGTTAAAAAAATACATTTTGAACCCTAATAACCTTTTCTTGACCTTTGACCCCAAACTTATAATTAACTTTTTTTCTTGGCTTATCAATGCGCACAAGAATAAAGTAGTCCGGTCAAAATCAGAGCATGTCTTCAGTTTTACACCTGTATAGTTCAATGACCCCTAGTGACCCCGTTTGACATGTCACTTTTAGTGAAGAAAGAAGAGGAATCTTTTGACTAATTCTGACAATCATAGGTCATTATCTCTTGTACAAGTAGTATTTTGAGTGCGAGGAGTAAAAATGTACATTTTGACCCCTAGTGACCTTTTATTGACCTTTGATCTTAACGGTATGATTGACTTTTGTTTTTGTCTTATCAATGCCCACAAAATAAAAGAAACCCGGTCAAAATCGAAGCATGTCTTATATTTTTCCTCTGTAAAGTTCAATGACCTCTAGTGACCTCGTTTGACATGTCACTTTTAGTGTGGAAGGACCCTATATGAACATTGATCAAAGGAATCTTTTGACTAATTCTGAGTATCATCAGTCATTTTCCCTCGGACAAGTAGGGTTTTGAGTGAATGGAGTAAAATTTACATTTTGACCCCTAGTGACCCCAAATGATTTTTAATTTTAAAAACCGTTCTTTTGTACATGCGTACGGTCAAAAGGAATATGTGGACCAATTTTGACGATCCTAGGTCATTTCACTAAATTGGAAATGCGTTTTAAGTGAAAATCACGTTTTGACCCCTAGTGACCCCTTTGTGACCTTTGACCCCTTATGCTTTACAACCTGAGTAGTGGTGCACATAAGGGTTCTTATGACCAAATATGGTCAAAATCGAGTCAATGGTTACGGAGCTATAGGTCCCATGACAGAAAAAGAAGAAAGAAACAGGTAGAATACAGTATATTAGTCGTTTCTCGACTAATATAACTAGAGATAATTGTGATCTTAGATCACGGATATTAGTCGAGGGCTTTGACCTTTGACCTTGCTATATGTTGTCAAAGGGCAATAACCTTAAATTGTACTATATTTGATAATTGTTTTTATACATTTCAGCCCTGAAGTAGTTAAAAAAATACATTTTGAAACCTAATGACCTTTTCTTGACCTTTGACCCCAAACTAATAATTGACTTTTTTTTCTTGGCTTATCAATGCGCACAAGAAAAAAGTAGTCCGGTCAAAATCAGAGCATGTCTTTTTTAATGGAGAAGCACCCTATATGAACAGGGATGAGAGGAATCTTTTGACAAATTCTGACAATCATCGGTCATTTCGTCTCGGACAAGTAGTATTTTGAGTGCGCGGAGTGAAAATGTACATTTTGACCCCTAGTGACCTTTTCTTGACCTTTGGCCTTAACAGTATGATTGACTTTTGTTCTTGTCTTATCAATGCGCACAAAATAAAAGAAACCCTGTCAAAATCGGAGCATGCCTTATATTTTCCCACTGTAAAGTTCAATGACCCCTAGTGTCCTCGTTTGACATTTGACTTTTAGTGTAGAAGCACCCTATATGTACATGTATCCACAAAATCTTTTGACCAATTCTGAGTATCATCAGTTATTTTCCCTCGGACAAGTAGGGTTTTGAGTGAATGGAGTAAAAATTTACATTTTGACCCCTAGTAACCCCAAACATTTTTCGATTTAAAAACCCGAACTAATATATATGCGTACGGTCAAAAGGGATATGTTGGCCAATTCTCACGATCCTAGGTCATTTCACTAAATTCACTTAAGTGGGTTCTTATGACCAAATATGGTCAAATTCGGGTCAATAGGTCCCATGGCTGAAGAAAGAAGAAGAAGAAGAAAGAAGAACTAGAGATAATTGTGATCTTAGATCACGGATATTAGTCGAGGGCTTTGACCTTTGACCTTGCTATATGTTGTCAAAGGGCAATAACCTTAAGTTGTACTATTTTTGATAATTGTTTATAAATTTCAGCCCTGAAGTAGTTAAAAAAATACATTTTGAACCCTAATGACCTTTTCTTGACCTTTGACCCCAAACTTATTATTGACTTTTTTTCTTGGCTTATCAATGCGCATAAGAATAAAGTAGTCCGGTCAAAATCAGAGCATGTCTTCAGTTTTACACTTGTATAGTTCAATGACCCCTAGTGACCCCGTTTGACATGTCACTTTTAATGGAGAAGCACCCTATATGAACATGGATAAGAGGAATCTTTTGACACATTTTGACAATCATCGGTCATTTCGTCTCGGACAAGTAGTATTTTGAGTGCGCGGAGTGAAAATGTACATTTTGATCCCTAGGGACCTTTTCTTGACCTTTGACCTTAACGGTATGATTGACTTTTGTTCTTGTCTCATCAATGCCCACAAAATAAAAGAAACTCGGTCAAAATCGGAGCATGCCTTATATTTTTCTCTTGTAAAGTTCAATGACCCCTAGTGACCCCGTTTGACATTTCACTTTTAGTGGAGAAGCACCCTATATGTACATGGATCCAAGCAATCTTTTGACTAATTCTGAGTATCATCAGTCATTTTCCCTCGGACAAGTAGGGTTTTGAGTAAATGGAGTAAAATTTCCATTTTGACCCCTAGTAACCCCAAACATTTTTCGATTTAAAAAACCGAACTATTATATATGCGTACGGTCAAAAGGAATATGTTGGCCAATTCTCAAGATTCTAGGTCATTTCAATAAATTGCAAATGCGTTTTAAGTGAAAATCACGTTTTGACCCCTAGTTACCCTTGTGTGACCTTTGACCCCTTATGCTTTACAACCTGAGTAGTGGTGCACATAAGGGTACTTATGACAAAATATGGTTAAAATCGGCTCAATGGTTACGGAGCTATAGGTCCCATGGCGGAAGAAGAAGAAAGAAGAAGAAGAAGAAGAAAGAAGAAAGAAACAGGTAGAATACAGTATATTAGTCGTTTCTCGACTAATATAAGAAAGAAGAAACAGGTAGAATACAGTATATTAGTCGTTTCTCGACTAATATAAGAAGAAGAAACAGGACGAATACAGTATATTAGTCGTTGACACGACTAATATAACTAGACATAAGCTGCGATCGGAGATCGCGGATATTAGTCTGGCGTATTACATTTAGATTCAAGTAAGGGCAGCCGAAGAATGAGCTATGGTTTGGTATGGTTTCCAGTTTTCAATACGATTTATTCCGTTAAGATATAGTACTGGGTTCCAAAGTGTCGGCATTCAATTATTTCCTTTCTTCCTTCCGCGGCCCTTACCGAGGTTCATTACATTTTGCCCCTTGACCCCAAGTTCACGATCAGAGGAATCTTTTGACCTATTCTGACAATCATCAGTCATTTTCACTCGGACAAGTAGCATTTTGAGTAAATTTAGTGCAAATTTACATTTTGACCTCTAGTGAACTAGGGGTTAAAACGTGATTTTCACTTAAAACGCATTTGCAATTTATTAAAATGACCTAGGATCGTGAGAATTGGCCAACATATTTCTTTTGACCGTACGCATATATAATAGTTCGGTTTTTAAAATCAAAAAATATTTGGGGTCACTAGGGGTAAAAATGTAAATGTTACTCCATTCACTCAAAACCCTACTTGTCCGAGGGAAAATGACTGATGATACTCAGAATTAGTCAAAAGATTTCTTGGATCAATGTTCATATAGGGTGCTTCTACACTAAAAGTGACATGTTATACAGGGTCACTAGGGGTCATTGAACTATACAGGTGAAAATATTAAGACATGCTCCGATTTTGACGGGATTACTTTTTTCTTGTGCGCATTGATCAGCCAAGCAAAAAAGTCAATTACAAGTTTTGGGTCGGAGGTCAAGAAAAGGTCACTAGGGGTCAAAATGTAAATGTCCCTAAATCTAGAATGATTGTCGTGTCCAGCACTGTCATGTCATGTTGATATCCGTATAATGTCATATACGGCATTCCATCAACACATTTGTAATAGAAAGTATGAATTAATGCAAAAAATTAATATCACAAAGCGGAAATGGAGTTAGATTTCCATTCAAACATCTTCGGACTCAGTACTACAAAAGACATAAGTAGTGACAGAATCAGCAAATCATATAAAGGATTCACAAATTATTTGAGAAAAAAGGGGATGCACATATAATCTTTATATTAGTCGAGAAACGACTAAAATACTGTATTCTAGCTGTTTCTTCTTCTTTCTTTATATTAGTCGAGAAACGACTAATATACTGTATTCGTCCTGTTTCTTTCTTCTTCTTTCTTCTTCTTCTTTCTTCTTCTTCCGCCATGGGACCTATAGCTCCGTAACCATTGAGCCGATTTTGACCATATTTGGTCATAAGTACCCTTATGTGCACCACTACTTAGGTTGTAAAGCATAGGGGTCAAAGGTCACACAAGGGTAACTAGGGGTTAAAACGTGATTTTCACTTAAAACGCATTTGCAATTTATTGAAATGACCTAGGATCGTGAGAATTGGCCAACATATTTCTTTTGACCGTACGAATATATAATAGTTCGGTTTTTAAAATCAAAAAATATTTGGGGTCACTAGGGGTCAAAATGTAAATGTTACTCCATTCACTCAAAACCCTACTTGTCTGAGTGAAAATGACTGATTATACTCAGAATTAGTCAAAAGATTCCTTGGATCAATGTTCATATAGGGTGCTTCTACACTAAAAGTTTCCTTGGATCAATGTTCATATAGGGTGCTTCTACACTAAAAGTGACATGTTAAACGGGGTCACTAGGGGTCATTGAACTATACAGGTGAAAATATTAAGACATGCTCCGATTTTGACAAGACTACTTTTGTCTTGTGCGCATTGATCAGCCAAGCACAAAAGTAAATTACAAGTTTTGGGTCGGAGGTCAAGAAAAGGTCACTAGGGGTCAAAATGTAAATGTCCCTAAATCTAGAATGATTGTCGTGTCCAGCACTGTCATGTCATGTTGATATCCGTATAATGTCATATACGGCATTCCATCAACACATTTGTAATAGAAAGTATGAATTAATGCAAAAAATTAATATCACAAAGCGGAAATGGAGTTAGATTTCCATTCAAACATCTTCGGACTCAGTACTACAAAAGACATAAGTAGTGACAGAATCAGCAAATCATATAAGGATTCACAAATTATTTGAGAAAAAAGGGGATGCACATATAATCTTTTCTTATCATAAAAACGTGCCAAACTATGGCACGCCCCAGAGGACAAAAACGTGTTGAGACTAATATATATATCTTTCTTTCTCCTGTCATAAGACCTATAGCTCCGTAACCATTGAGCCGATTTTGACCATATTTGGTCACAAGTACCCTTATGTGCACCACTACTGAGGTTGTACAGCATAAGGGGTCAAAGGTCACAAAAGGGTAACTAGGGTTCAAAACGTGATTTTCACCAAAAACGCATTTGCAATTTAGTGAAATGACCTATGATCGTCAGAATTGGTCAACATATTCCTTTTGACCATACGCATGTATAAAATTCGGTTTTTAAAACGAAAAATATTTGGGGTCACTAGAGGTCAAAATGTAAATTTTAACTCATTCACTCAAAATGCTACTTGTCCGAGAGCAAATGACTGATGATACTCAGAATCGGTCAACAGATTCCTTGGATCCATGTTCATATAGGATGCTTCTCCACTAAAAGTGACATGTCACACGGGGTCACTAGGGGTCATTGAACAATACAGATGTAAAACTGAAGACATGCTCTGATTTTGACCGGACTACTTTTTTCTTGAGCGCATTGTTAAGCCAAGAAAAAAATCAATTATAAGTTTGGGTCAAAGGTCAAGAAAAGGTCATTAGGGTTCAAAATGTATTTTTTACCTACTTCAGGGCTGAATTTTATAAAAACAATTATCAAATATAGTACAATTTAAGGTATTATAAGGTTATTGTCCTTTGACAACATATACCAAGGTCAAAGGTCAAAGCCCTCGACTAATATCCGTGATCTAAGATCACAATTATCTCTAGTTCTTTCTTCTTCTTTCTTCTTCTTTCTTCTTCTTATATTAGTCGAGAAACGACTAATATACTGTATTCGTCCTGTTTCTTATATTAGTCGAGAAACGACTAGTATACTGTATTCGTCCTGTTTCTTCTTCTTATATTAGTCGAGAAACGACTAATATACTGTATTCGTCCTGTTTCTTTATATTAGTCGAGAAACGACTAATATACTGTATTCGTCCTGTTTCTTCTTTCTCCTGTCATGGGACCTATAGCTCCGTAACCATTGACCCGATTTTGACCATATTTGGTCATAAGAACCCTTGTATGCACCACTACTCAGGTTGTAAAGCATAATGGGTCAAAGGTCACACAGGGGTCACTAGGGGTCAAAACGTGATTTTCACCTTAAAACGCATTTGCAATTTAGTGAAATGACCTAGGATCGTCAAAATTGGTCCACATATTCCTTTTGACCGTACGCATGTACAAAAGAACGGTTTTTAAAATTAAAAATCATTTGGGGTCACTAGGGGTCAAAATGTAAATTTTACTCCATTCACTCAAAACCCTACTTGTCCGAGGGAAAATGACTGATGATACTCAGAATTGGTCAAAAGATTCCTATGATCAATGTTCATATAGGGTCCTTCCACACTAAAAGTGACATGTCAAACGAGGTCACTAGAGGTCATTGAACTTTACAAGGAAAAAATATAAGGCATGCTTTGATTTTGACCGGGTTTCTTTTATTTTGTGGGCATTGATAAGACAAGAACAAAAGTCAATCATACCGTTAAGATCAAAGGTCAATAAAAAGTCACTAGGGGTCAAAATGTACATTTTTACTCCTCGCACTCAAAATACTACTTGTCCAAGAGATAATGACCTATGATTGTCAGAATTAGTCAAAAGATTCCTCTTATCCATGTCCATATAGGGTCCTTCTCCACTAAAAGTGACATGTTACACGAGGTCACTAGAGGTCATTGAACTATACAGGTGAAAATCTTAAGACATGCTCCGATTTTAACAAGACTACTTTTGTCTTGTGCGCATTGATCAGCCAAGCAAAAAAGTTAATTACAAGTTTTGGGTCAGAGGTCAAGAAAAGGTCACTAGGGGTCAAAACGTGATTTTCACTAAAAACGCATTTGCAATTTAGTGAAATGACCTAGGATCGTCAGAATTGGTCAACATATTCCTTTTGACCGTACGCATGTACAATAGTTAGGTTTTTAAAATCAAAAAATATTTGGGGTCACTAGGGGTCAAAATGTAAATTTTCACTCCATTCACGCAAAATGCTACTTGTCCGAGAGGAAATGACCTATGATTGTCAGAATTAGTCAAAAGGTTCCTCTCATCCATGTTCATATAGGGTCCTTCTCCACTAAAAGTGACATGTCACACGGGGTCACTAGAGGTCATTGAACTTTACAAGTGAAAATCTTAAAACATGCTCCGATTTTGACGGGACTACCTTTTTCTTGTGCGCATTGATCAGCCAAGCAAAAAAGTCAATTACAAGTTTTGGGTCAGAGGTCAAGAAAAGGTCACTAGGGGTTCAACTGTATTTATTTACTCGTTTTACCACTCGAAGGGGTTAACATGTAACACACCCGACTAATAATTCGTGATCTCCGATCACAGGTCATGTCTAGTTCTTTCTTCTCCTGTCATGGGACCTATAGCTCCGTAACCATTGACCCGATTTTGACCATATTTAGTCATAAGAACCCTTATGTGCACCACTACTAAGGTTGTAAAGCATAAGGGGTCAAAGGTCACACAGGGGTCACTAGGGGTCAAAACGTGATTTTCACTTAAAACGCATTTCCAATTTAGTGAAATGACCTAGGATCGTCAAAATTGGTCCACATATTCCTTTTGACCGTACGCATGTACAAAAGAACGGTTTTTAAAATTAAAAATCATTTGGGGTCACTAGGGGTCAAAATGTAAATTTTACTCCATTCACTCAAAACCCTACTAGTCCGAGGGAAAATGACTGATGATACTCAGAATTTGTCAAAAGATTTCTTGGATCAATGTTCATATAGGGTCCTTCCACACTAAAAGTGACATATCAAACGGGGTCACTAGGGGTCATTGAACTTTACAGTGGGAAAATATAACGCATGCTCCGATTTTGACCGGGTTTCTTTTATTTTGTGGGCATTGATAAGACAAGAACAAAAGTTAATCATATCGTTAATATCAAAGGTCAAAAAAAGGTCACTAGGGGTCAAAATGTACATTTTCACTCCTCGCACTCAAAATACTACTTGTCCAAGAGATAATGACCTATGATTGTCAGAATTAGTCAAAAGATTTCTCTTATCTATGTCCATATAGGGTCCTTCTCCACTAAAAGTGACATGTCACACGAGGTCACTAGAGGTCATTGAACTATACAGGTGAAAATCTTAAGACATGCTCCGATTTTAACGAGACTACTTTTTTCTTGTGCGCAATATTCAGCCAAGCAAAAAAGTAAATTACAAGTTTTGGGTCAGAGGTCAAGAAAAGGTCACTAGGGGTCAAAACGTGATTTTCACTAAAAACGCATTTGCAATTTAGTGAAATGACCTAGGATCGTCAGAATTGGTCAACATATTCCTTTTGACCGTACGCATGTACAATAGTTCGGTTTTTAAAATCAAAAAATATTTGGGGTCACTAGGGGTCAAAATGTAAATTTTCACTCCATTCACTCAAAATGCTACTTGTCCGAGAGGAAATGACCTATGATTGTCAGAATTAGTCAAAAGGTTCCTCTCATCCATGTTCATATAGGGTCCTTCTCCACTAAAAGTGACATGTCACACGGGGTCACTAGAGGTCATTGAACTTTACAAGTGAAAATCTTAAAACATACTCCGATTTTGACGGGACTACCTTTTTCTTGTGCGCATTGATCAGCCAAGCAAAAAAGTCAAGTACAAGTTTTGGGTCAGAGGTCAAGAAAAGGTCACTAGGGGTTCAACTGTATTTATTTACTCCATTTACCACTCGAAGGGGTTAACATGTAACACACCCGACTAATATTCGTGATCTCCGATCACAGGTCATGTCTAGTTCTTTCTTCTTCTTTCTTCTTATATTAGTCGAGAAACGACTAATATACTGTATTTGTCCTGTTTCTTTCTTCTTTCTTCTTCTTCTCCTGTCATGGGACCTATAGCTCCGTAACCATTGACCCGATTTTGATTATATTTGGTCATAAGAACCCTTATGTGCACCACTACTCAGGTTGTAAAGCATAAGGGGTCAAAGGTCACACAGGGGTCACTAAGGGTCAAAACGTGATTTTCACTTAAAACGCATTTCCAATTTAGTGAAATGACCTAGGATCGTCAAAATTGGTCCACATATTCCTTTTGACTGTACGCATGTACAAAAGAAAGGTTTTTAAAATTAAAAATCATTTGGGGTCACTAGGGGTCAAAATGTAAATTTTACTCCATTCACTCAAAACCCTATTTGTCCGAGGGAAAATGACTGATGATACTCAGAATTGGTCAAAAGATTCCTTGGATCAATGTTCATATAGGGTCCTATACACTAAAAGTGACATGTCAAACAGGGTCACTAGGGGTCATTGAACTTTACAAGGGGAAAATATAACGCATGCTCCGATTTTGACCGGGTTTCTTTTATTTTGTGGGCATTGATGAGACAAGAACAAAAGTCAATCACACCGTTAAGATCAAAGGTCAAAAAAAGGTCACTAGGGGTCAAAATGTACATTTTCACTCCTCGCACTCAAAATACTACTTGTCCAAGAGATAATGACCTATGATTGTCAGAATTGGTCAAAAGATTCCTCTTATCCATGTCCATATAGGGTCCTTCTCCACTAAAAGTGACATGTCACACGAGGTCACTAGAGGTCATTGAACTATACAGGTGAAAATCTTAAGACATGATTTTGACGGGACTACTTTTTTCTTGTGCGCATTGATCAGCCAAGCAAAAAAATCAATTACAAGTTTTGGGTCAGAGGTCAAAAAAAGGTCACTAGGGGTCAAAACGTGATTTTCACTAAAAACGCATTTGCAATTTAGTGAAATGACCAAGGATCGTCAGAATTGGTCAACATATTCCTTTTGACCGTACGCATGTACAATAGTTCGGTTTTTAAAATCTAAAAATATTTGGGGTCACTAGGGGTCAAAATGTAAATTTTCACTCCATTCACTCAAAATGCTACTTGTCCGAGAGGAAATGACCTATGATTGTCAGAATTAGTCAAAAGATTCCTCTCATCCATGTTCATATAGGGTCCTTCTCCACTAAAAGTGACATGTCACACGAGGTCACTAGAGGTCATTGAACTATACAGGTGAAATTCTAAGACATGCTCCGATTTTGACCGGGTTTCTTTTATTTTGTGGGCATTGATGAGACAAGTCAATCAAAAGTCAATCATACCATTAAGGTCAAAGGTCACGAAAAGGTCACTAAGGGTCAAAATGTAAATGTTTACTCCATTTACCCATGATGCTACAACGAGGTTAGCGTTTATTCCGTATAGAACAACACTTAAAACTGAACGCTGATTGGTTCCAACAAATACGCACATCCCCGCTCTCTAACTACCAAATCCGGGCAACACTTATAAATCGCGAAACCCGAGAATCGCACGGCTCTAGGGAGCACACCACTAAGTCGGTTTTGCGCTGCACTTCCGGCAAAACTTGAGTACGATAATAGTTCCTTTTGACAGAATGAAGGGGCAAAATCGGCATGATATTAACGGGTAGTGATATCAAATTTATATTTATGGATTAGCTTACATATGTTTTTAATAATTAAGAAAGAAAACACGTCAATTTAAGCTGTATTATTATTTTACCGGCCGATTTACTCATACGGTGCGTGCCGGGATGAGAGCCGAATAACATGCCACGAAATCACTAGGTCCCGCTATATTTGCCCGTATATTTGCTGATATCAAAAAAATCTGCACGGCCTTTCCAAGTTTAAACCCAGATAAAGTTAAAGTATACAGAATAATATAAAACATATCCAAATTTGGTTGTTTTTATCGCGAGCACTCTGGATTTAGAGCGATTTGAAATCACAGTACGAAGCATGTAAAGTCAATGGGAGACGACATAGTGTTGTGCTCCCTCTAGGGCGCACCACACCAAATATCTTTCTCATTGAAATACGTGTAAAAGTGCCATATTTCAAGACACCTTTTCTACCCTCCGGTTACATTTATTGCATACTTGTCACCTATGACCATTTTCAGTAACATCTCAACTTTAATTTAAGCCTTGTTTCATGAGGGGCTATTAAGCTAAATTTTCCGCTACGGACCTGCACACAGCGCCCTCACTTTTTCACGTTTTCTGGCAGGCCTGTTCACCATTTAGGGAGGTGCTTACGCCCTGGGCACTATTTAGGTCGATAAATTAAAAATATCGTATTTTATCATTGTAGGTGCAACGGATAGGTCCCACTCGTTCATTTAAATACAAACATACCATCCCCGGAGAAACAAATTGCCCGAAAACCTCACATTTACAAGCCTAGTCTTCGTGCTTCTCCGGAACTACTACAGCATTACACGAATTGCGCATTGATTTGGTGTGGTGCTCTCTCTAGTGTGAAAAGACATCAAATATACGTTGGAAAAGAAAGTCAACAATTATACCGTATACCGTATACGTTACGAAATATCAGTAAGTGTACGAACTATCCTTGCAGGTTTTGCAACTAATAAAGCTTAAATATCAATTCAAATCCGGTTTTAGATCAAAGTGTTTCGTGTTTTTAGGGTAAGTGCATTTCATGGAATGTCCAGCATCATGCTATTGAGCAATTTAAAGGTAGCAAATTATTTAAAACATGAAAGTGATTGCTTTAGTATTGTGCTGCATGCTGCCCGCTAAATTTGGAAGTTCATTGAAAGAGTAGTCGTCTATTAAAATACAACAGATGTCGTCTTATAATGCATGGGCTCAACGGATTAATAAATTATAGTAGTGTAAAATACGCATGTGTAATAATAGTATGTCTCACCAAGGTAGGGATGTTCATATCATTGACTATAGTATAGAGGGCGACATATTTTTTGGAAAAAAGTTGACCAAAATATGTAGAAAACTCCATGTTTACCTCTTTTTTTTAAATCCAACGAAAAAGGAAGACACAAGCTGAGATATATTCACTGATGTCTAACTAACCACACACAAGCAACTGGATATCATGATTTTAAAGCCCTTTTAAGCTAAAATAGTTTAAAATGTTCATGACTTGACCAGTTTTCAGCAATATATGAGGCGAACTACTTTTGGTTATAACTGTTTTATTATTCAGCCTGCAGACATGGTTGAACCATCATTTTTTATTGTAAAGTACTTTGTTTCCATGTATTCCATTTTCAAAGAGATAATTTTATTTTCAAAATTTTATGAACATGCCTAACCAAGGCATGTCTCACATTTTAGTTAACTAATATACACCGATACATACTCCTGTGTGTATATTGGTGATGACCGTACTTAACCTATAGAGAGACCCATGCCCGATTTTTCAATTATTAAAAAAACCCACTTTATTTAAAGTGTATTATTGCTAAAAATGTATATTTCTTGTTTAGACTAATAATATACATGTTAGCAGAGGCGTACCCAGCTTTTGGAAACTGGGGGGGCGGGGGGGGGGGGGGGGGGGCACGACATAGTTGTACCGACGAAATGTATGATGTACCGACAATATTTCTTTTTTACAGACTCCAAAAAAAATCATCAAAGTTGCCCAATTTTTCTCCGTCAGCAGCTGAAATCTTGAAATCTTGATAAGTGGGGGGGGGGGGAGAAGTGACGTTGTCCTCAAAATCGGACGAAAAAACTCATGGTCAAAATCAGAAATGTACCGACGGAGGCTCGTCAGGCGCGAACCGCGGCATGTGAGCCGGGGGGGGGGGGCAGAAGTATGTCGTCCCGACAGTGGCGTGTTTTTTTTGGGGGGGGGGCCCATTTTTTAGCGTCCCGGTATTGCGCATTTAGCGTCCCGGTATTTGGAGCCGGGGGGGGGGCAACTTTCCCCCTGCCCCCGGTCGGTACGCCACTGAGGCTCGTGTGTACCGACAGGGATATTTCAGGGGGGCCTAGTGCCCCCGCCCCCCGGCCCCCTTTGGGTACGCCACTGCATGTTAGCCCATTTTACACGCAGTCAGATCCATGCCCGATTTTTCAATAATTATAAATAGGAATTACATTATTGTGGTTCCATGCCAAAAAACCGTACCAATGTTAATACTGAGACAAAAGTTTCTCTCATAAGACTAGTCTTGGAAAGAAAAGTGCAAACCGTATCCTCGGTTTCAAACAGTAGACGATCTCATCACAATGTTATATGAAAAAATAGGAATTACATTATTGTGGTTCCATGCCAAAAAACCATACCAATGTTAATACTGTGACAAAAGTTTCTCTCATAAGACTAGTCTTGGAAAGAAAAGTGCAAACCGTATCCTCGGTTTCAAACAGTAGACGATCTCATCACAATGTTTATATATGAAAAACCTAGCTACACCGCTGCATGCCCATGCTGAGAACATGCCCATGGTCCATGCTGACAGCATGCCCACACATACACTGTCTGAAGTTATACTCTTTACTCCACAAAGATCACAAGTGTGTATAATAATATAATTGTTGTACTATTTTTTTGTATATTTTTGAGAATAGTATTCTCAAATATTCATAATTAAAGGGGTGGGTGCAATAAAGTGCTAAGTTAAAGTTGTTGCACCCACCCCTTCAATTGTGTATGCTTATTGTATATGTAGGCCGGTGTGTGTGTAAACAAAAAGGGGGGGGTGGGGGTCATAACTTTTTTTCTACATTCTAGAAGGGGGTCATAACTTTTTAGTATCTAGGGAAGGGGGTCATGTGTTTTTTGGTTGTTGCTTTCTTCCAGCTACCAGCCCC
Source organism: Ophiura sarsii (assembly GCA_035610835.1). Lineage (NCBI taxonomy): Eukaryota > Metazoa > Echinodermata > Ophiuroidea > Amphilepidida > Ophiuridae > Ophiura > Ophiura sarsii. Next base: position 17,484 of record JAYJML010000145.1, read on the forward strand.
CATCGGTAGAAATAATGAACGGTCCCTAAAATGTATATTCCTTGTTAAAACTAATAATTTACACTTTAGCCCGTTGATTTAGTGCGGTTACATTTTATAATCAGTCAGATCCATTAATTTAAAGTGTATAATATTGCTAATAATAATATACACGTTAGCCCGTTGATTTAGTGTGGTTACATTTTATACGCAGTCAGCGCGTGACTGACCTGAATTTGTTATTGTGTACATAAAACGAGTAAATAGTCATTTTATTAGATTTTACAATGTGTCTGAATTTTAACCCTTTACGTTAATTAACCGGTAAATATTCCACTTGTGTATCACAATATGTACATGAAGAGCTTTTGTTGCAAAAGGGCTATGGTGCATTTTTTTCAAAAAATGAGTTAGATATAGAAACGTATAGGGGAAAATCATATGTCTCAAGGAAACAAAGTCATTTTTTTCAAAAAGACCTATATACATCTTACTGTAAACAGCCATTGAAATTGTTGTTTTGTTGCAAAAAGGCCTGCATCCAGAATTAAATCGCGATACAGGCCCTTTTGCAACAAAACAACAACTTCAATGGCTGTTTACAATGAGATGTAGGTCTTTTTGTAAAAAATGACTTTATTTCCTTGAAACATATGATTGTGACCTACATGTATACATTTCTATATCAAACTTCTTCTTTTTTAAATGATTAAAATAAAAAAAATAAAAATTGTGGTATTTTTTCTCTATGTACAAACAGATGGAGTTTTGTTGCAAAAGGGCCTACATCCAAATTTTCACAAAATGTAAACATGATTTTAAAAAAATTGAAAACTAGCACATTTTAAATTTATTTCAATTTCAATTAGTATGTAGTGTACCTCTTTCATAATCCATTCAGTTTTTCAATTGCTCAACTTGAATATTTAGAAACAGTTTTTTGACTTTTTCTCAATTCTTATTGAGAAAAAGTCAAAAAACTGTTTCTAAATATTCAAGTTGAGCAATTGGATAAAGGCCCTTTTGCAAAAAACCTCTTCACATGTATATATGCCTGTGAAAAGAGAGTGGTCTCTCTAAGATCAATGCAATGCTAACGAGCAGTCTGCTTATTCATTAAATTCCCCTACACATAAGTATTAATTCACATGCATGTTCTATCCATGCGTATGCAAATTAATTAGAATAATTTTGAGAGGTAATGACTAGTGTATGTACTATTAATTATTACTATGTTTGATGTTGTTTGAATAAAAGCTACGAGTGTAGCATGAAACTTTTCCTTACAGCCTTGCATACATGGAAATGGTAAGTTTGTGTTGCCTATATAGCATATCAGGAATTTAGGCAAATTTATGGGTGATTTTGCCGAACTATACCACATTCCATACTCTGCACCTCATCAAAATTTTGCTTGACTATACCACAATGGCATGTACTGTGCATCCCATGTAATTTTGCCTAACTATACCATGCCATGTACTCCCGCATGTACTGTACATTTCGTGTATTTTTGCCAACTATATACCAAGTCAAGGGCTTAGTGCAACAAAGGGCTATCTGCATTTTGGGCCAAAATGAGATTTTGGTATCAAAATGATCTGCACAAGATCAGGAACCTAATTATGAGAAAATAGTAAATTCACCTAATCAAAAAAGTTTGAATAGCATTTCTTTAAACTTGTCAAAACCAATAGGTGACAATGATGGGTACAGTTAAATCTTTAATTCACTCTTTCTCTAAATGACCGAAATGCAGATAGCCCTTTGTTGCACTAAATCCTCGAAATATTCCATACTGTGCAGGGACTGTGCACCTCGTGTAATTTTGTCTTACTATAAAACCACATATGCCATGTACAGTACAGTGCTGACAATGTAGATAAGAACACGTAACCAATGCGCCTTATGTGTTTTATTTAATTGCAGATAAGAGAAATTCCACAGTTATTGTTTAACAATTCTTAACATCACAGCATCCAACCCAGATACCGCTCACAATAAAAGTGAAACAGAACAGAAGACATTTCTTTTTATTAAGAGAAATCCCACAGTTATTGTTTAACAATTCTTAACATCACAGCATCCACAGCATCCAACCCAGATACTGCTCACAATAAAAGAGAAACAGAACAGAAGGAAATAGAACAGAAGACATCTTTTTTTATTACAAAAGGTGTGTACTGTTACATGTACTATGTTAAGTGTTTCGGAGCACTTGTTTTGGGTGCCTTAGTGGAATTTGACACTTTTTTGAGCTACCGTAACCGTACATGTTAACCTATTTGTCAGTAGGACCCCCTACCTGACCTACATAGGGTCTTCAGTGGGTCAAAGGTCAAACAGGGGTCATAGGGGGGTCAAAACGTGTTTTTCACTCAAAATGCCCAATTGCAATTTAGTGAAATGACCTAGGATCGTCAAAATCGGTCAACATACCTTATGACTGTATTATTTAAGTGTAGTTTGTAATAAATATGAGAGATCCAATGTTTCGATCCTAGAAGAATAACTTTTATTACTTTATATATTACCTCATTATGACTGAATGTGAAATGTGTGAATGGACGATTACGGAACATCCGTAATGACTTTAAGAGCAATTCGGTGACATAACTTCATCTATTAGTTTGATTTGACCCGACTTTATCTTGAACAAAAGTGAGAAAGAGTTGGTTTGATGTGACTTGACCCAAGTTTTGAAAATGTGTAGTTTATAATTATTGGTAGTTTTTCAAGATACTCCAGACTTGACTTTATTCTGATTCTAAGTTAAGCTGGACTGTCAAATTTATACCTATACTACTTAATGACTTAACCCTGACTCTTTCGATGTTTTTACTTCTTGTACATTTATGGGATTGACTTGACCTTTGTCTTGAAGGATAATGAAGAAAGATTTTTGTTATTGATTCAAGAGACACTTGTCTCTCTCTCTCTCTTACAAAAGATGACTATGATCCAGTGCATTTTATAATGTGCAATGTATTGTTGTGCATGGTATCCCAATTCAAATGCAAACCTTAACATTCACCCTAACTCAAACACGCCGACGTCCACCTCTCGGGCTATAATTGAAATAAACAAAGTAAGGAAAGTATTGGTACCTACATCCACTTGTAAATATGCCAGGCTAAGTATATCTCATCACCAACACGTATTTATAAATAAAATTGTCAAATTGAATAACGAACTAACCATTTTTTTCTTTTTTCTTTTATTCATAACCTCTGTTTTCCCACCCCTTTATGTACATTGTACTCGATGTTTGTTTGTCTGTCTCTTCTCTAACTATCTTCCATTCCATTCTTGGAATACCTTCTCTTCCATTCCTTTCTTGGAATACCTTCTCTTCCATTCCTTTCTTGGAATACCTTCTCTTCCATTCCTTTCTTGGAATACCTTCTTGGAATACTTTTACTTGGAACCTTTCTTTGAATACCTCCTTAATAACGGCGGAATACAAACTCGGCGGAATACTTACTGGAAAACAAGCTCGGCGGAATACTTACTGGAAAACAAGCTCAGAATACTTACTGGAGAACTAACTTAGAAACATTATAAGAGAAATAGTATATAACGTGAATACTCTATAACAGAAACAGTCTACAAGAAAAACAATCTATAAAAGAAACATTTTAGTCCTTTAAAATAGTCCTTAATAACGCCTTAGTAAGAGAAAACACAGTATATGAGTGGAAAAACAATCTATAAGAGGAAAAACAGTCTAGTACTCTTACAAGCTATAACTTGGATACATTTGCACTTTGAGACATTAAATACCGGAACAATATTATTGTCGTGTGAGTCCTTTTTAAGACATTAAGAATCGGAAAAATAAGTTGGAAAAAAATCATTACAGAAAGGAATACTTCATGTAACCCAAGAGTTCGGAATACCTCCTGTAACCCAGGAATTTAGAAGACTTTCTGAAATACTTAATTAGAAACAGTCTATAAGAGAAACATTCTATAAAAGAAACAGTCTATACAAGATACATTCTAGTCCTTATAATATTCCTTAACAGCACCTTAACAAAAAGGTCTTAAGTCTTAACTGAAAAGTGACAGCTTTAAGACAAACACAATAAGAAACACAATAAGAAATACTTGAAAGAACCAACATAAGAAAGACAATGGGTCGCCGCAACTCTAAATCACGAGCTGCCAAACTCTCATCCATTTCACGCAAAAGCAACAAAAACGCCGACCAGATCACCTCAATGCCACGTCATAAAGTAAAGGCACGAGTCGAACTAGCGTCTACTTCAGAAGAGATTCCCCTATTTCCAAACTCAAACATTTCCAACAGAAATCACGAGGCTCAAGTAATCCAATGTATCCCAAATGTAACGAGTATTGATGAAGTGGTGTTTTCAAGGAAGGTTCGGGGACATTTTAACCAAGGTGATAACCAATTTTCAGAAGAATCAAGTGGTCGCCAATGTCCATGTAATTCACTTGTAATGTTATGTGAAATTGACGAGAAATTTGATGCACTGTTCCAAAAGGATATCGATGAAGTATTGCGTAATGGAGATGAACTGTACAACATCATTGCTTCAGAATTGGAAGCCAAAGGTGAACTTAACACCGATGATAAATATCTGGAAATTGAACAACTTCCTACCACTTTTGCTTTATATAACCGTATATATAATGTACAATATGAGACTGCTGTTACCGGAAGAATTGCTTCAACCCCTGGTAGTGCTTTTGAACCATTGGATGTTATATTGCAACAAGCATTTCTTGATCATACTAAGAATATTCTAATTTTGGGCACTTCATACATGATGGCTATGTACAAGAATAAGTCGGATCAGTACCTGTTTTTTGACTCGCATTCTAGAGATGATAATGGCTTATGTACTTCAGAAGGCTCTGCAATAGCTTTGTACTTTCCAGATATACATAACTTGTGCAAGTACATCTACTGTTTATGCAATTCATTAAACCTTCCAGCATCGACACTGGTAACAATTCAACCAATCACAGTGCAATCCAATGAAGATACTTGCAATGTCTCAACCCCACAATTCTGCAATCAGTTAGATCAGACAATACCATTACCTTTAGATCAACCGAGTTGTTCATCATGGAATGGGTTGATGCCCGTTGAGCAAACTGCTACGAAAAATCAATCGCAAATAGACAAAGATCAACTGCTAGCTAAGAAGCGAGCACATTCTAAACTTAGATATCCACATGTAAAAAGAAGGACGCTCCAGAAAAAACAAACAAAATATGATGATCCTGTATATAGGCAACAAAAATGCCAGCAATCAAAAACACACTATGATGATCCTGTAAATAGGCAACAAAAATGCCAGCAATCAAAAACACACTATGATGATCCTGTAAATAGGCAACAAAAATGCCAGCAATCAAAAACAAACTACGCAGATCCTGTAAAGGGGCAAAGAAAACGCCATTCAGCACGCAAGCAATCAAAAACAAGTTATGCTGATCCTGTAAATAGGCAACAAAAATGCCAGCAATCACAAACAAACTACGCAGATCCGGTAAAGGGGCAAAGAAAACGCCATTCAGCACGCAAGCAATCAAAAAAATCCTATGTAGATCCTGTAATCAAAAGAGCAAAAATACAACAAACAAAAACCAATAGATTGAATAACAATTCAAATATGGCCACTGTTGTTGCAAAATTCCAGAAGTCTTGCCACGCTCAACAATTGATATACAAGTGCGAGATATGCCGGCGTATTAACTTCAAACGACAGGTTATAGCATTAAACACAGACAAGTACAATCAACGTGCGTTACGGAAAGCCCTGCCATCTGGTACACTGTTCGAAAGACTACCGACCAGCAATAGTAATACTGAGCGTGAAGCATGGATTTGTATAACATGCCATCGAACAATAAAAACAAAACAGACTGTACCAACATTAGCTTGTGTAAACAAACTGAACCTACACGAGCAACCCCTCAACTGTCCGAATTGAATATGTTAGAAAGACATCTCATATCTCCTGCTATTCCATTCATGAAGATGATTTCACTCATTAAAGGATGCCAAAAAGGAATACACGGACAGGTGGTATGTGTTAAAGCTGACATAAATAACACGGCTCATTCACTACCAAGACTCCCATCGGATGAAAGCCTGATAAGAGTAAAGTTGAAAAAGAAAACTACAATACAAAGGACATCACATGTGTCAGGATGTAAACCCGGACAAATTAAGACAAGCTCTCTTGTGGTTGAAGGAAAATAACCCAGAGTATGAAGATATTGATATAGATTTTGAAGAATTCAATGGCATGCTGGATGATCAATTGATTCAAGGTGATCAATCAGGTAATGATAATATTGAAAACAACACTGAATCGGAAATCGTACCAGAATCATCACAATCTCAAGAGAATGAGTTTGAAAACAATGATGGAGAGCAAGATCAAAATGATGACATTACGAATACATCGGCTCCTCTCTACTCATTTTTACATCCAGTTGACTTTGCTCAGTACGTAGCGGACAAACACGACACTACAATACTAGCTCTAGCTCCAGGTGAAGGTAACACGCCTGAAAAGGTATTAAACATGGAAGCAAAGTGTTTTCCTGTGGAATTTCCTGATGGTGCCAACACATGTATTGAAGAAAGAATCCCGAAAGTATCGCCATCACGATTCTTCAACTCGAGATTATTCTCAGCTGATAATAGGTTTGCAAGGAATCCTGAATATATATTTTTTGCTCTGTATGCAACAGAAGTTCATCAGATCAGTTCAAATATATCTATTGCTACAAGAATAGGTTCTTCGCAGCTTGCAAGTGGCAGACAAATCACCGCATCAATGTTACGAAATCGGGATGAGGTCCTGCAGATCATGAAGAGAGATGAAGGGTATAGATTTCTAGCTGCTACTAGGGGTACACCTGCCTACTGGGAAAAGTCAAAACGAGATTTGTTTGCGATGGTTCGACAACTAGGAATTCCTACTTTTTTTGTGACATTTAGTGCTGCCGATCGTAGATGGATTGAAATAGACAACGCTATTCTCATTCAACAAGGCAAAACCCCCATGACAGCTGAACAACACAAAAATATGACGTGGGACCAGCACTGTAGAATTATCATGTCAAATCCAGTTACAGCAGCAAGAATGTTTGAAAATAGGGTGCAATCTTTCATCAACGATGTCATTATGTCTAAAGCCGAACCAATTGGAAAGGTAGAAGATTATTACTACAGAACCGAATTCCAGCAGAGAGGTTGGCCTCATATTCATATGGTTGTATGGGTAAAGGATGCACCAAAATTGGATGTAGATCCCGATGATGAGATCGTGAAATTTGTGGATACACATATACAATGTGCAATGCCACCCGAAACTGAAACCGAATTGTACGAGATAGTGACAAGTGTTCAGATGCACAGCAAGAATCACACAAAGTCATGCAGAAAGAACAGGCTGAGAGCTAAAATCGTGTGTCGATATCTTTTCCCGAAACCGCCATGTAACCGAACATTCATATGCAGACCAAATGGGGTAATAAATGAACAAAGAGAAAATGACGATGATGATCAAGCTGCTCTCAAAGAAAAAGAAGCAAAAGAAGCAAAAGCAAGACAAATATTGGAGTCTGTGTGGGAACTAATCTTAAATCAAGATAATAACTTTGAAGAAGTTGATCAGGTTCTCAGAGAAGCAAATGTAACCCAATCAGAATTTGAAGAATCCCTCGAAATACTATCTAAGAGGAAGACAATGTATCTGAAACGTGGTGTCAATGATCAATGGGTCAACAACTATAACGCCGATCTAATACGTTGCTGGAATGGAAACATGGATATTCAGTATGTGCTAGATCCATACGCCTGCATCATGTACATGGTATCATACATTACCAAAGCCGAGAGAGAGATGGGTGACCTTCTTACAAATGCACAAAAAGAAGCAGCAGAAGGAAATGACGATGCCATATCTCAATTGAGAAAGCTAGGAAGTACGTACCTTCAAAACAGAGAAATCAGTGTTATGGGTGCCATTTACCATACATGTAGTATGCCATTGAAAAAATGTACGCGCAATGTCATCTTCTTGCAAACAGACTTGAATGGGCAAAAGATATCCCTCCCTCTTAAGACTCTACAAGCAAATGCAGGAAAGAGTGATCAAGTATGGCTGCCAACTCAAATCGACAAATACATAGCCAGACCAAGAACACAGAAGTACAACGACATGTGCATGGCAACATTTTTCTCAAGACATTACCAATTGGCAAGATCATCGGGTAATAATCATTCAGATCAGGAATCTGATAGTGAAATAGATGATGATGACGTGCCAATCAATGCTAGTACAAGCCAGAAGCGCCGGAGCAATCCTCCAATAAATCTGCAACACAATCTAGGGAAAATGAAAGAACGTGAAAGGAAACCAGCAGTTATTCGTTATCCACGCGTTTCAGTTAAGAAAGATAGTGAAAGATATCATATGAACATGCTTCGCTTATATTTACCTCATCGCAATGAGAACATCAAGCCCGAACAGTTTGTTACATATCAAAGTTACCACCTTACTGGATTCACAACAGTCAACAGAGAAAGAGTAGCAGTGAAAGATATTGTCGCACAAAATATGAAGGACTTTGAACCTGCCACAGATGAAATCGATGATGCATGGGAAGCACTACAACAAAATGCAGACATTGAAGATGCGTGGGCAGCTATTGCACCACAATCTGAACAACAACGTTCTAATGATAGACTGATGCGAAATGAGATATGTGAGTCCGATGATGATTTTGATGAAATTCATTTACCAGACCTTCAGCCACGAAACAGAGCTACAGATTTACCGAGATGTCAAATTGAGTCTCGTAACCCAGAATTTACAGAGGAACAAGCACATTCCATGATGAGACAGCTGAATAACGAGCAACGTCAACTATTCAACCATATCAGTAAATGGTGCAATGATAAATCACGAGACAGTACGGTTGAACCGTTTAACATATTTCTAACTGGAGGTGCGGGCACTGGCAAGTCTCATGTTATCCGATGTATTCAATATCAAGCTCAAAAAGCATTTGCGCCAATTACCGATTCTGCTGATGATGTAACAGTGCTATTGGTTGCTCAAACAGGAACAGCTGCATTCAACATATCAGGCCAAACAATATGATATGATATAATTATGATATGATTTTATTGGCACAAAATCGCGACCCGAAGGCCGAATTACATTGTACAGGAAAGTAAGGAATACATATAAAACAATTCAATACACAAATAGACAACATACTGGGCAGGAACATGGCAAACAACAAGGGACAAGGCCAAATACAGGATATGCGAAGCAAATTATGGGAGATCACTGTTGATCAACTTCACATAATAAGGAATGGGGCTTTCAGCATATCTGTTTGTGCGAGCACGAGGCTGGGTGAGTTCGGCATTGTTTCTCAATTGTCTACCATGAACCTGACCTCTGCATGCAGGGAGCAACCTTTTAGTCCTACTGCATTCGGCTAGTGACTGAGCAAACTTCAGAGAATGTTGCTCCCTCCGGGCAGACAAAAAATCAAAATTACATACATCTAAAGCATTACGATAGGGAATAAAACTAGGACCAAGGATAATTCTTAAAGCTCTCTTTTGGACTCTCTCAAGTTTTAGAGCTAGTTTGGATGTGAGGGCACAATGCCAGATGACGTCAGAATATTCAAGCAGAGGGCGAATGTACCCCCTGTACACCGTCACTAACTCGGATGTATGAAAACCAAAACGTTTAAGAGATCGCAACATAAAAAGTCTTTTGTTGGCATTCTTGCACATGTGGTCAATTTGTGTGTCCCATTTAAGATCATCCTGTAACCAAATGCCCAAAATTTTGGCAGAGCTAGCAAAAGAAAGCTGCGATGGACCAATTTTTAAGTCAGGATGGGGAGGGGGGTCTTGCATGAAACACATCTGCATGGCTTGGCATTTGGCAGGGTTGAGTTTGAGTTGATTAGTAACAGACCAATCCAGAAAGCCATCAAGATCAGCTTGCAAGTTGCTACTCTCACTAGAGGAACGATTTTCGGCGAACGTAAGTTCGTCCACATATTTCCAATAGTGGGAATAACAACTCTCAGCCGCATCATTGATAACTGCCTGAAAGGTTATGGGTCCAAGTTTAGTTCCTTGAGGAACACCAGCACAAAGGGGCAAATAATTGGACACGGTTTGGTTATAGCGCACGCATTGGCGACGATCATTGAGAAAACTACATATCCATGGAACAATAGTCCCCCGGACCCCCAAGGCAATTAACTTCTGAATAGCAATAGAATGATTTACTAGATCAAATGCCTTCGAAAAATCAGTGAGGACTACTGTTCCGATATTTTTTGGCTTGTCAGCACCCTGGAACAAGAAATGAGTAAGATTCAAAAGATAGTGCGCAGTTGAAACACCTTGAATGTTACCGAACTGATTGATGTCAATAGAATCTTGAATATCTTGCACCACCCATTTAGCAATAAACCCTTCAGCAATTTTGGCAAATATATCTGTCAGTGATATTGGTCTCATTTTATCAGCCTTTAAAATCAACCCAAAGTCACCAAAAGACTATAGACCTCTTGCTGAAGAATCCGTCAATACATTGCGTGCAAAGTTCCAGCATCTACAACTTGTTATCATAGATGAGATTTCAATGGTAAGCACGACACAACTTGCATACATACACGGACGACTGCAACAAATCAAAGGCACTCACAGTAGTACAGCATGGTTTGGTAACATTTCCGTCTTGGCAGTTGGCGATTTCCATCAATTACCACCGGTATCTCCACCTACACCACTGTGTTTTCCACATCCACAGGCATTGAAAGACATATGGAATCCCCGCTTTCAAGTAGTTGAATTAACAGAAACCATGCGCCAAAGAGATGACGCTGTGTTTGCTCAAATGCTTAACCGACTCCGTGTTAGAACCAAAGATAAACCACTTGATAAAGGAGACGAGGAATTGCTGAAATCACGGATAGTAGATACAAATACACTGCCAGCCCCTCCAGATGCGTTGCACCTGTTCTACCTCAACGCAGACGTTGATTCCTACAATAACGCAAAACTTCAATCTTTGGACACAGAGACACATACCGTAATAGCTGTTGACGTTGACCAAAGGGGAGGTCGAGTTTTGAAAGTTAATGACACTCCTCACAAAACATCCAAGAAAGATGACACGAATCTTGCGCCAGAAGTTAAATTGGCAGTGAATGCTCGAGCAATGCTTATAGCTAATGTAGATGTGTCCGATGGTCTATGCAACGGTGTGTCAGGTATTATCAAGGGAATCGAATTCGGCAATTCACCACATATGCCAAAGGCTGTGTTCGTAAAATTTGACAATGACCGAGTTGGGGCGAATGCACGAAAATCACAAAGTATGCCACCAGAATATTCAGACTGTGTCGCAATAGTCCCTCGCAAAGACACATTTCAAATGAAAGGACGGACATATAGTACTACGAGAGAACAAGTTCCTCTTAAACTTGCATGGGGTGTAACCATTCACAAAGTCCAGGGACAGACGACTGAGCAAGCTGTAATTTCCATGAAAGGTCTAAGGACTTCAATGGCTTACGTAGCGTTAAGTCGAGTCACAACTCTAGATGGAATGTACTTAACGGACTTTAAATCACAAAGCATCTTTTGTAACCAGAACATTGACTCAGAAGTTGCCAAGATGCCCTACTGCAATCTTTCCAGAGCCAATCCATTGGTCAGTGTTGATCACAACAAACACTTCATTATCGCTCATCATAACATACAGAGCCTACGTGCCCATATTGAAGATCTGAGAAAGAATTCAGAAATCCGCAAAGCCCATGTGATATGTTTATCTGAGACATGGTTAACAGATAGCGATGACAAGGACACTTTATCAATAGACGGATATTGTCTTGAAACGGTTAACTATGGTAGAGGTAAAGGCGTAGCTATATATGTTCAGAATAGTGTTAACTACACGGTGGTTCCACTTGCACGGAGCACAGACTGCAATGCACTTGCGATTAGAACATACGGAGCATCGGACATATTGGTAGCTGCCATATACAAGCCCGTAGCGACCACCACTTCTGCATTTTGTTCAGAAATGTACAGCATCACCGCACAAACCGAGGTTTTAGATATTGAGTATGCAGTATTTGCGGGCGATTTCAATCACAATTTACTAAAGGATGCTATATTACCTCCATTCAGGCAATATCATCAAGTAATATCTGAACCAACAACTACTAAAGGGACACTTCTTGACCACATCTACATAAAGCCTTGCCCTGCTCAGTATGATGCGTCAGTATTAACAACGTATTACAGCTACCATGACCCGGTATTCATTGCAGTAAAATATGAATGATCATCGTGAATCGTGATTATAGTTGTTCTATTCCCCATCTTCCAAATAAAGGCAAGACCTATATAAACAATTTTTCGTGAACTGCACAAATCCATGTATTCAATTATATGTCACCAGGGGTACTGTGTTAATGGCTGAGAAACAAATGTTTATCTAAATGCAGCATTTAAGTGATGTAAAGAGTAGAAAATTCACAGTATATAATAAATCTAAATGATGTTGACTGCTCCTGTTCGTACATGAATTATTGGCCGAGAAGAGATGGATATCCTTTTCAGCAATTTATATTAAGCGTATGATCATAATTATCATGTATTTCAATTCATAAAAGGTTTAGTAACATAATTGTTATAGCAGAATAACATCTAAATTGCAACAATTTTACAAGATAAAAACATGTATAAATATTTCTTTTCATATTAAGTGCAATCCGACGATTTCTCTCACCAAAAATTCAAAGGGGGATTTGCCCGCAATTAGACGGGCGAATCTCTGTGAAAAATCCATGCATAAGTTAAGCCTTGACTTTGTCAAGGTTCCGTGCATTGGGGTTCACGGATTAAAACGTCCCCCACTTAACGTTCATATTAGCATGAACGTAAACGTATTAACGATCGATCAACCTCAAAGTGACATGTCACACGGGGTCACTAGAGGTCATTGAACTTTACAGGTGAAAATCTTAAAACATGCTCCGATTTTGACGGGACTACCTTTTTCTTCAAAGGTCAAGAAAAGGTCACTAGGGGTCAAAACGTGATTTTCACTAAAAACGCCATTGCATTTTATTAAAACGACCCAGGAACGTCAAAATCGGTCATCATATTTATCATGACCGTCTTCATAAAATATAGTTTGGTTTTTTGAATCGAAATTTTTTTGGGGTCACTAGAAGTCAAAATGTAAATTTTCACTCAATTTACTCAAAATGCTACTTGTCCGAGTGAAAATGACTGATGATTGTCAGAATAGGTCAAAAGATTCCTCTGATCGTGAACTTGGGGTCAAGGGGCAAAATGTAATGAATCTCGGTAAGGGCCGCGGAAGGATGAAAGGAAATAATTGAATGCCGACACTTTGGAACCCGGTACTATATCTTAACGGAATAAATCGTATTGAAAACTGGAAACCATACCAAACCATAGCTCATTCTTCGGCTGCCCTTACTTGAATCTAAATGTAATACGCCAGACTAATATCCGCGATCTCCGATCGCAGCTTATGTCTAGTTCTTTCTTCTCCTGTCATGGGACCTATAGCTCCGTAACCATTGACCCGATTTTGACCATATTTGGTCATAAGAACCCTTATGTGCACCACTACTCAGGTTGTAAAGCATAAGGGGTCAAAGGTCACACAGGGGTCACTAGGGGTCAAAACGTGATTTTCACTTAAAACGCATTTCCAATTTAGTGAAATGACCTAGGATCGTCAAAATTGGTCCACATATTCCTTTTGACCGTACGCATGTACAAAAGAACGGTTTTTAAAATTAAAAATCATTTGGGGTCACTAGGGGTCAAAATGTAAATTTTACTCCATTCACTCAAAACCCTACTTGTCCGAGGGAAAATGACTGATGATACTCAGAATTAGTCAAAAGATTCCTTGGATCAATGTTCATATAGGGTCCTTCCACACTAAAAGTGACATGTCAAACAGGGTCACTAGGGGTCATTGAACTTTACAGTGGGAAAATATAACGCATGCTCCGATTTTGACCGGGTTTCTTTTATTTTGTGGGCATTGATGAGACAAGAACAAAAGTCAATCATATTGTTAATATCAAAGGTCAAGAAAAGGTCACTAGGGGTCAAAATGTACATTTTCACTCCTCGCACTCAAAATACTACTTGTCCAAGAGATAATGACCTATGATTGTCAGAATTAGTCAAAAGATTCCTCTTATCCATGTCCATATAGGGTCCTTCTCCACTAAAAGTGACATGTCACACGAGGTCACTAGAGGTCATTGAACTATACAAGTGAAAATCTTAAGACATGCTCGGATTTTAACAGGACTACTTTTTTCTTGTGCGCATTGATCAGCCAAGCAAAAAAGTCAATTACAAGTTTTGGGTCAGAGGTCAAGAAAAGGTCACTAGGGGTCAAAACGTGATTTTCACTAAAAACGCATTTGCAATTTAGTGAAATGACCTAGGATCGTCAGAATTGGTCAACATATTCCTTTTGACCGTACGCATGTACAATAGTTCGGTTTTTAAAATCAAAAAATATTTGGGGTCACTAGGGGTCAAAATGTAAATTTTCACTCCATTCACTCAAAATGCTACTTGTCCGAGAGGAAATGACCTATGATTGTCAGAATTAGTCAAAAGGTTCCTCTCATCCATGTTCATATAGGGTCCTTCTCCACTAAAAGTGACATGTCACACGGGGTCACTAGAGGTCATTGAACTTTACAAGTGAAAATCTTAAAACATGCTCCGATTTTGACGGGACTACCTTTTTCTTGTGCGCATTGATCAGACAAGCAAAAAAGTCAATTACAAGTTTTGGGTCAGAGGTCAAGAAAAGGTCACTAGGGGTTCAACTGTATTTATTTACTCCATTTACCACTCGAAGGGGTTAACATGTAACACACCCGACTAATATTCGTGATCTCCGATCACAGGTCATGTCTAGTTATATTAGTCGAGAAACGACTAATATACTGTATTCGTCCTGTTTCTTTCTTCTTCTTCGTCTTCTTTCTTCTTCTGTCATGGGACCTATAGCTCCGTAACCATTGACCCGATTTTGACCATATTTGGTCAAAAGAACCCTTATGTGCACCACTACTCAGGTTGTAAAGCATAAGGGGTCAAAGGTCACACAGGGGTCACTAGGGGTCAAAACGTGATTTTCACTTAAAACGCATTTCCAATTTAGTGAAATGACCTAGGATCGTCAAAATTGGTCCACATATTCCTTTTGACCGTACGCATGTACAAAAGAACGGTTTTTAAAATTAAAAATCATTTGGGGTCACTAGGGGTCAAAATGTAAATTTTACTCCATTCACTCAAAACCCTACTTGTCCGAGGGAAAAAGACTGATGATACTCAGAATTAGTCAAAAGATTCCTTGGATCAATGTTCATATAGGGTCCTTCCACACTAAAAGTGACATGTCAAACAGGGTCACTAGGGGTCATTGAACTTTACAGTGGGAAAATATAACGCATGCTCCGATTTTGACCGAGTTTCTTTTATTTTGTAGGCATTGATGAGACAAGAACAAAAGTTAATCATACCGTTAAGATCAAAGGTCAAGAAAAGGTCACTAGGGGTCAAAATGTACATTTTCACTCCTCGCACTCAAAATACTACTTGTCCAAGAGATAATGACCTATAATTGTCAGAATTAATCAAAAGATTTCTCTTATCCATGTCCATATAGGGTCCTTCTCCACTAAAAGTGACATGTCATACGAGGTCACTAGAGGTCATTGAACTATACAGGTGAAAATCTTAAGACATGCTCTGATTTTGACGGGACTACTTTTTTCTTGTGCGCATAGATTAGCCAAGCAAAAAAGTCAATTACAAGTTTTGGGTCAGAGGTCAAGAAAAGGTCACTAGGGGTCAAAACGTGATTTTCACTAAAAACGCATTTGCAATTTAGTGAAATGACCTAGGATCGTCAGAATTGGTCAACATATTCCTTTTGACCGTACGCATGTACAATAGTTCGGTTTTTAAAATCAAAAAATATTTGGGGTCACTAGGGGTCAAAATGTAAATTTTCACTCCATTCACTCAAAATGCTACTTGTCCGAGAGGAAATGACCTATGATTGTCAGAATAAGTCAAAAGGTTCCTCTCATCCATGTTCATATAGGGTCCTTCTCCACTAAAAGTGACATGTCACACGGGGTCACTAGAGGTCATTGAACTTTACAAGTGAAAATCTTAAAACATGCTCCGATTTTGACGGGACTACCTTTTTCTTGTGCGCATTGATCAGCCAAGCAAAAAAGTCAATTACAAGTTTTGGGTCAGAGGTCAAGAAAAGGTCACTAGGGGTTCAACTGTATTTATTTACTCCATTTACCACTCGAAGGGGTTAACATGTAACACACCCGACTAATATTCGTGATCTCCGATCACAGGTCATGTCTAGTTCTTCTTTCTCCTGTCATGGGACCTATAGCTCCGTAACCGTTGAGCCGATTTTGACCATATTTAGTCATAAGAACCCTTATGTGCACCACTACTCAGGTTGAAAAGCATAAGGGGTCAAAGGTCACACAGGGGTCACTAGGGGTCAAAACGTGATTTTCACCTTAAAACGCATTTGCAATTTAGTGAAATGACCTAGGATCGTCAAAATTGGTCCACATATTCCTTTTGACCGTACGCATGTACAAAAGAACGGTTTTTAAATTTAAAAATCATTTGGGGTCACTAGGGGTCAAAATGTAAATTTTACTCCATTCACTCAAAACCCTACTTGACCGAGGGAAAATGACTGATGATACTCAGAATCGGTCAAAAAATTCCTTTGATCAATGTTCATATAGGGTCCTTCCACACTAAAAGTGACATGTCAAACGAGGTCACTAGAGGTCATTGAACTTTACAGGGGAAAAAAATATAAGGCATGCTTTGATTTTGACCGGGTTTCTTTTATTTTGTGGGCATTGATAAGACAAGAACAAAAGTCAATCATACCGTTAAGATCAAAGGTCAAGAAAAGGTCACTAGGGGTCAAAATGTACATTTTCACTCCTCGCACTCAAAATACTACTTGTCCAAGAGATAATGACCTATGATTGTCAGAATTGGTCAAAAGATTCCTCTTATCCATGTCCATATAGGGTCCTTCTCCACAAAAAGTGACATGTCACACGAGGTCACTAGAGGTCATTGAACTATACAGGTGAAAATCTTAAGACATGCTCCGATTTTGACAAGATTACTTTTTTCTTGTGCGCATTGATCAGCCAAGCAAAAAAGTCAATTACAAGTTTTGGGTCAGAGGTCAAAAAAAGGTCACTAGGGGTCAAAACGTGATTTTCACTAAAAACGCATTTGCAATTTAGTGAAATGACCTAGGATCGTCAGAATTGGTCAACATATTCCTTTTGACCGTACGCATGTACAATAGTTCGGTTTTTAAAATCAAAAAATATTTGGGGTCACTAGGGGTCAAAATGTAAATTTTCACTCCATTCACTCAAAATGCTACTTGTCCGAGAGGAAATGACCTATGATTGTCAGAATTAGTCAAAAGGTTCCTCTCATCCATGTTCATATAGGGTCCTTCTCCACTAAAAGTGACATGTCACACGGGGTCACTAGAGGTCATTGAACTTTACAAGTGAAAATCTTAAAACATGCTCCGATTTTGACGGGACTACCTTTTTCTTGTGCGCATTGATCAGACAAGCAAAAAAGTCAATTACAAGTTTTGGGTCAGAGGTCAAGAAAAGGTCACTAGGGGTTCAACTGTATTTATTTACTCCATTTACCACTCGAAGGGGTTAACATGTAACACACCCGACTAATATTCGTGATCTCCGATCACAGGTCATGTCTAGTTATATTAGTCGAGAAACGACTAATATACTGTATTCGTCCTGTTTCTTTCTTCTTCTTCGTCTTCTTTCTTCTTCTGTCATGGGACCTATAGCTCCGTAACCATTGACCCGATTTTGACCATATTTGGTCAAAAGAACCCTTATGTGCACCACTACTCAGGTTGTAAAGCATAAGGGGTCAAAGGTCACACAGGGGTCACTAGGGGTCAAAACGTGATTTTCACTTAAAACGCATTTCCAATTTAGTGAAATGACCTAGGATCGTCAAAATTGGTCCACATATTCCTTTTGACCGTACGCATGTACAAAAGAACGGTTTTTAAAATTAAAAATCATTTGGGGTCACTAGGGGTCAAAATGTAAATTTTACTCCATTCACTCAAAACCCTACTTGTCCGAGGGAAAAAGACTGATGATACTCAGAATTAGTCAAAAGATTCCTTGGATCAATGTTCATATAGGGTCCTTCCACACTAAAAGTGACATGTCAAACAGGGTCACTAGGGGTCATCGAACTTTACAGTGGGAAAATATAACGCATGCTCCGATTTTGACCGAGTTTCTTTTATTTTGTAGGCATTGATGAGACAAGAACAAAAGTTAATCATACCGTTAAGATCAAAGGTCAAGAAAAGGTCACTAGGGGTCAAAATGTACATTTTCACTCCTCGCACTCAAAATACTACTTGTCCAAGAGATAATGACCTATAATTGTCAGAATTGGTCAAAAGATTTCTCTTATCCATGTCCATATAGGGTCCTTCTCCACTAAAAGTGACATGTCATACGAGGTCACTAGAGGTCATTGAACTATACAGGTGAAAATCTTAAGACATGCTCTGATTTTGACGGGACTACTTTTTTCTTGTGCGCATAGATTAGCCAAGCAAAAAAGTCAATTACAAGTTTTGGGTCAGAGGTCAAGAAAAGGTCACTAGGGGTCAAAACGTGATTTTTACTAAAAACGCATTTGCAATTTAGTGAAATGACCTAGGATCGTCAGAATTGGTCAACATATTCCTTTTGACCGTACGCATGTACAATAGTTCGGTTTTTAAAATCAAAAAATATTTGGGGTCACTAGGGGTCAAAATGTAAATTTTCACTCCATTCACTCAAAATGCTACTTGTCCGAGAGGAAATGACCTATGATTGTCAGAATTAGTCAAAAGGTTCCTCTCATCCATGTTCATATAGGGTCCTTCTCCACTAAAAGTGACATGTCACACGGGGTCACTAGAGGTCATTGAACTTTACAGGTGAAAATCTTAAAACATGCTCCGATTTTGACGGGACTACCTTTTTCTTGTGCGCATTGATCAGCCAAGCAAAAAAGTCAATTACAAGTTTTGGGTCAGAGGTCTAGAAAAGGTCACTAGGGGTTCAACTGTATTTATTTACTCCATTTACCACTCGAAGGGGTTAACATGTAACACACCCGACTAATATTCGTGATCTCAGATCACAGGTCATGTCTAGTTCTTCTTCTTCTCCTGTCATGGGACCTATAGCTCCGTAACCATTGACCCGATTTTGACCATATTTTGTCATAAGAACCCTTGTATGCACCACTACTCAGGTTGTAAAGCATAATGGGTCAAAGGTCACACAGGGGTCACTAGGGGTCAAAACGTGATTTTCACCTTAAAACGCATTTGCAATTTAGTGAAATAACCTAGGATCGTCAAAATTGGTCCACATATTCCTTTTGACCGTACGCATGTACAAAAGAACGGTTTTTAAAATTAAAAATCATTTGGGGTCACTAGGGGTCAAAATGTAAATTTTACTCCATTCACTCAAAACCCTACTTGTCCGAGGGAAAATGACTGATGATACTCAGAATTGGTCAAAAGATTTCTTTGATCAATGTTCATATAGGGTCCTTCCACACTAAAAGTGACATGTCAAACGAGGTCACTAGAGGTCATTGAACTTTACAAGGGAAAAATATAAGGCATGCTTAGATTTTGACCGGGTTTCTTTTATTTTGTGGGCATTGATAAGACAAGAACAAAAGTCAATCATACCGTTAAGATCAAAGGTCAATAAAAGGTCACTAGGGGTCAAAATGTACATTTTTACTCCTCGCACTCAAAATACTACTTGTCCAAGAGATAATGACCTATGATTGTCAGAATTGGTCAAAAGATTTCTCTTATCCATGTCCATATAGGGTCCTTCTCCACTAAAAGTGACATGTCTAACGAGGTCACTAGAGGTCATTGAACTATACAGGTGAAAATCTTAAGACATGCTCCGATTTTGACGTGACTACTTTTTTCTTGTGCGCATTGATCAGCCAAGCAAAAAAGTCAATTACAAGTTTTGGGTCAGAGGTTAATAAAAGGTCACTAGGGGTCAAAACGTGATTTTCACTAAAAACGCATTTGCAATTTAGTGAAATGACCTAGGATCGTCAGAATTGGTCAACATATTCCTTTTGACCGTACGCATGTACAATAGTTCGGTTTTTAAAATAAAAAAATATTTGGGGTCACTAGGGGTCAAACTGTAAATTTTCACTCCATTCACTCAAAATGCTACTTGTCCGAGAAGAAATGACCTATGATTGTCAGAATTAGTCAAAAGATTCCTCTCATCCATGTTCATATAGGGTCCTTCTCCACTAAAAGTGACATGTCACACGGGGTCACTAGAGGTCATTGAACTTTACAGGTGAAAATCTTAAAACATGCTCCGATTTTGACGGGACTACCTTTTTCTTGTGCGCATTGATCAGCCAAGCAAAAAAGTCAATTACAAGTTTTGGGTCAGAGGTCAAGAAAAGGTCACTAGGGGTTCAACTGTATTTATTTACTCCATTTACCACTCGAAGGGGTTAACATGTAACACACCCGACTAATATTCGTGATCTCCGATCACAGTCCATGTCTAGTTTCTTCTTCTTCCGTCGTGGGACCTATAGCTCCGTAACCATTGAGCCGATTTTGACCATATTTGGTCATAAGTACCCTTATGTGCACCACTACTCAGGTTGTCAAGCATAAGCGGTCAAAGGTCACACAAGGGTAACTAGGGGTCAAAACGTGATTTTCACTTAAAACGCATTTGCCATTTAGTGAAATGACCTATGATCGTCAGAATTAGTCAATATATTCCTTTTGACCGTACGCATGTACGATAGATTGGTTTTTAAAATCAAAAAATATTTGGGGTCACTAGGGGTCAAAATGTAAATTTTACTCCATTCACTCAAAACCCTACTTGTCCGAGGGAAAATAACTGATGATACTCAGAATTGATCAAAAGATTCCTTGGATCAATGTCCATATAGGGTGCTTCTGCACTAAAAGTGACATGTCACACGGGGTCACTAGAGGTCATTGAACTTTACAAGTAAAAATCTTAAGACATGCTCTGATTTTAACGGAACTACTTTTTTCTTGCGTGCATTGATAAGCCTAGAAAAAAAGTCAATCATAAGTTTGGGGTCAAAGGTCAAGAAAAGGTCACTAGGGGTCAAAATGTAAATGTCCCTAAATCTAGAATGATTGCCGTGTCCAGCACTGGCATGTTGAGTTGATATCTGTATAATGTCATATACGGCATTCCATCAAAAAAATTGTAATAGAAGTACGAATTAAGGGGGGACTTAAGGAAGTTTTTTGTTGAATTTTGTTACTGCTATAATTATTGAACCATGACTCAAATGTATATAAAAGTATACCTTTTTGGAAAGGAAATGGATCAGAGAATCTAAATTTGGCATCAATTTTGACCCAAAATGTTGATTTTTTGAGAAAATCACAAAAAATCACTTTTTTGACCCATTTTTTTTTAACAAAGCTAACAGACATAATTTTGAGTTAAAAATGCCCAAATCACTCGATGATGATGTTAAGACACTAATGAAGGGACGATTTTTTTTTTTTTAAACCTAATCCAATATTTTTGGAAATGTTGACAAAAAAGTGTTAAAAAAAATAAAAATCCATTTTTTCACGTTTTTTGGCACTTTTTGGTCAACATTTTCAAAAATATTAGATTAGGTTTTAAAACAATGTCTTAACATCATTACAAAGTGATTTGGCTATTTTTTACTCAAAATTATTTTTGTTAGCCTTGCTCAAAAAAATGTGGGTCAAAATTGACGCCAAATTTGGATTCTCTGATCCATTTCCTTTCCAAAAATGTATACTTTTATATGCATTTGATTAATAGTTCAATAATTACAGCACTCACAAAATTCAAAAAATCAAATCAAAAACTTCCTTAAGTCCCCCCTTAATGCAAAAAAAATTAATATCACAAAGCGGAAATGGAGTTAGATTTCCATTCAAACATCTTCGGACTCAGTACTACAAAAGACATAAGTAGTGACAGAATCAACAAATCATATAAAGGATTAACAAATTATTTGAGAAAAAAGGGGATGCACATATAATCTTTTCTCATCATAAAAACGTGCCAAACTATGGCACGCCCCAGAGGACAAAAACGTGTTGAGACTAATATATATTCGTGATTTATGATCACAGTTCATATCTCTTTCTTCAGCCATGGGACCTATAGCTCCGTAACCATTGACCCGAATTTGACCATATTTAGTCATAAGAACCCTTATGTGCACCACTACTCAAGTTGTAAAGCATAAGGGGTCAAAGGTCACACAAGGGTAACTAGGGGTCAAAACGTGATTTTCACTAAAGACGCATTTGCAATTTAGTGAAATGACCTATGATCGTCAGAATTAGTCAACATATTCCTTTTGACCGTACGCATGTATAATAGTTCGGTTTTTTAAATCGAAAAATGTTTGGGGTCACTAGAGGTCAAAATGTAAATTTTAACTCATTCACTCAAAATGCTACTTGTCCGAGAGCAAATGACTGATGATACTCAAAATTGGTCAAAAGATTTCTTTGATCCATGTTCATATAGGGTGCTTCTCCACTAAAAGTGACATTTTAAACGGGGTCACTAGGGGTCATTGAACTATACAGGCGTAAAACTGAAGACATGCTCTGATTTTGACTGGACTACTTTTTTCTTGTGCGCATTGATAAGCCAAGAAAAAAAGTCAATTATAAGTTTGGGGTCAATGGTCAAGAAAATGTCAGTAGGGGTCAAAATGTAATTTTTCACTCCATTCACTCAAATTACTACTTGTCCGAGAGGAAATGACTGATGATTGTCAGAATTGGTTAAAAGATTCCTCGTATCAATGTTCATATAGGGTTTTCCTCCACTAAAAGTGACATGTCACACAGGGTGACTAGGGGTGATTGAACAATACAGGTGTAAAACTGAAGACATGCTCAGATTTTGACCGGACTACTTTTTTCTTGTGCGCATTGATAAGCCAAGAAAAAAAGCTAATTATAAGTTTGGGGTCAAATGTCAAAAAAGGTAATTACGGTTCAAAATGTATTTTTTTAACTACTTCAGGGCTGAAATTTATAAAAACAATTATCAAATAATATAGTACAATTTAAGGTTATTGCCCTTTGACAACATATACCAAGGTCAAAGGTCAAAGCCCTCGACTAATATCCGTGATCTAAGATCACAATTATCTCTAGTTTGTTCTGCTTTAGATAGATTAGATTTTTGTTTTAACTGTGGTATTTTTGATAGTTCATACTTGGTTTCATCTAGATATTCTTCTAGAATGGTGTGGCCGGATGATCGTGGAATATATGCGATTCTCATTCTTCTTGCCAGAACATTAAAGTCTTTAAGAAGTTGAGTTCGACTGGGTTGTTTTGGTGTGGGGATGAATTTAAACCCTTTGCTTAAAGCAATTATTTCAATATCAGATAAATTTTGCTCGGTATAATTGTATATAAAACGACGACATATTTCAACTTTGGCTCTGATGTTGGCTTTGGCTTTTAATATGTGGTTGTTGAAGTCTGATTTATTAAGATTTACTCTATGATGACGTTTTTGATTACGACTTTTATTACATCGGGACCGCTTATTTGGCATATTGTTATCTTTATTGCTCGGTGGCATGACTAAAATATTGTTTATTTAGTGTAGATGATTAACTTAATGTTTTATTTTTATTTTTACTATAATAATACACAATAAACAACAAATGTCAATATCTCTTTTTGGATAGTTAAGGTGGCTCTGAAAAGAGCCGTTGGTTTTTATGCGGTAAGCAATTTAATGATGTGGTGCCCTTCTAACTGCCCACACTTTGCGTCGGGAATTGGTATTGGCCCGGCGATTGAATGCGGCTAGCTTGATGCTGAAGAGCTTGTTGGTTTTCTGCCGTTCTACTTCGTCGATAATCAAGTTGGTGTGGTCTACTGCCTTGTCGACGGTGCTGTCTATCTTCTTGGTGAGTTCTTCGATGTGAGATTGGTATTCGGTAGCCAGTAGTCTTGCCAGTCGCGTTGCGTACTCCTTAGCCTTGGTTTGATAATTTGATACGAAGCTTGAACTATAAGTAACACCGTGTGGAGCGGTTGGCGGATCCTCAGCCACGCGGATAAAGCGCGGCGGGACACCGGTGTTAATCGCCTCTGCCAACGACTTGTGGGAGCGGGATAAATGCTCTCTAAGTGTTAACAAGGGACGTGCTCTTTTTAGATATTTTGTTACTAGCTCAAAGCTGTCGTTGCTAATTCGAAGGCTACCGGTAGTACGCTCGGCGTTGGTTGTTGGTACTGGTACAGGTGCAGACTGCTCGTCGCCGGAAGAAGCGTCACTCTTGATGGTGGATAGATGCGGTGCCGGGATGCTAGAGGCTGAGGTAGACGGGCCGCTGCTTTCTTCTTTCTTTTCTTCTTTTTCTTCAGACTTGCCCTTTTTGGGTATTTTATAAGGCTGGAATGAATTAGGTCTTTTCGACATATTGGGTATTGAGTAGGTTTTGCTGTTGACGGTATGTGTCATAGGAAGAAAGTCTTAATGAAAAAGCAGAATCTATAAATGATGACCACTTATTATGGGAATATTGTAAGGTCCAAATAAGAGAATTCTCGGTTAGATATTGTTTGACAAAACAGCAACAAAAACGTCAGGTTGATAAGAATTTAGTGTCTTTTAAAAGGTCTAAATGCTATCCGCTTTCCCGATGTAAGTGTTGTAAATGAAGTTGATAGAGTAAACGGTATACTTGACAAGATGTATGAAAATAGAGTAAAAGGGAAAATAGTGAGATCTCGAACAAGATGGTACGAAGAAGGAGAAAAAAGTAGTGCGTATTTTCTTGGTCTCGAAAAGTTTCACGCAATAAAAAAAGTCTATCACAAAACTGAAACTACCTGACGATTCCTTGCATACTAAGCAATCAGACATTATGAAGGAAGAAGAAAGGTTTTACAAAAATCTATATACAAGTGCTAATGTTGATAGTGAAGTATTAAAGGGTATCTGAATAATACAACATTTACTGATATTTTATCCAAAGAGGAACAAAGTAAATGTGAAGGTTTATTGACGAATATTGAATGCAAAGAAGCAGTAGATCAACTAAGACCGGGTAAAAGTCCAGGTTGTGATGGTATTCCATCAGAATTTTATAAGGTGTTCTGGAATTGTATAAGTAGCTCAGTGGTTAACTCATTAAATTGCTGCTTCGAAAAAGGTCACATGTCATCCACTCAAAGAAGAGCAATTATCAGTTTAATTTACAAAAAGGGCGACAAACTGCAATTAAAAAACTGGCGCCCAATAAGTCTATTGAACACTGACTACCAAATCATGTCAGTGGTTTTGGCAAATCGTTTGAAGAAAGTTATAAGTAAAATCATACACACAGATCAAACTGGTTACATAAAAGGTAGATATATTGGTACAAATATAAGATTAATTGATGATGTTATTAATTTATGTATAAATGAGAACAAACCGGCTGCGATTTTGTTTGTAGATTTCGAAAAAGCTTTCGACACCGTCGAATGGAACTTTATAGTACAAACATTACAGAAGTTTAATTTTGGACCATCGTGTTTATCAATTGGATTACAGTAATTTATAATAATATTGAGAGTTCTGTTTTGAATCTTGGTTGGAAATCAAAGTTCTTTAGATTGAGCAGAGGTTTGCGTCAGGGCTGCCCGTTATCTGCACTCTTGTTTGTTGTAGTTTCCGAAGTCTTAGCTTTGAACATAAAACAAGATCAAACTATCTCAGGTATTGTCATTGATGACAATGACGAAGAAAAATGTGAAGCTCGTATTAACCAATTTGCTGACGATACAACTCTTTTCTGCTCAACGAAAGAATCTCTTGATAGCATGTTGAAATCATTAATACATTTGGATTTTTTGCAGGACCAAAAATTAATTTGGACAAAACTCAAGGTTTAGCATTTGGTCACTTTGTAAAACATAACTCTGTAAAATGGCCAACTTAAAAGGTTAAGTCTCTTGGTGTTTATTTTGGACACAATATGATAGAATGTTACAAGAGCACTTGGCAAGAGAAAAAAGATCGACTAATTCGAATCTTGAACTCATGGTATCGAAGAAAGCTAACGCTGTATGGTAAAGCAACTATTACAAAATGTCTTGGTATATCCAATTTAACATTTTTAATGTCTTGTCTACCCGTTCCTGAAAACTTCACGAATGAAGTGAACTCAATTATTTTCAATTTCTTATGGATTAAAAAACCGGAGAAAATAAAGAGAAAAACTCTCATTCGAAATCACAATATGGGAGGAATAAAAATGTTTGATTTTAAATCTCAGTGTATAGCTTTGAAATGTATATGGTTAAAACGTTATATGTATGATGATGATAGTAAATGGAAATTTCTTTTTAAACGTTATTTAAATGCTCATGGTTCAAACTTTTTAATCTTAAATATAAATTTTGTGGAGGCAAAGAATGCCCCATCGCTAATTGGTCTACCAAAATGTTATTCAGATTTGGTAAAAGCATGGCATAATCTAGATAATGATTATAGAAACTTACCAATCAACGACTCGTTAAGGGTCAAAAGTCATATTATATGGGGAAATGAACTGATCATGCACAATGGCAAGACCTTGTATTTCAAACACTGGATTGATAGTGATATAATATAAATCAATGATCTTATAAATAATGATGGTATCTTTTCCACTACATATATAATTGACAAGCTTAAAAATAAGCACAACTGGATTGCAGAGCTATTTATTATTTTCAAATCAATTGCAAAGAATTGGTTTGCTTTATTAAACGACAACAATATGCCTATTGAAATAAGTACTCGTTTAAGAACCTCGTGTATATATGTAAATAAAAAACGTGTACATATGATGTATTGGCAATCAAGGTATATTTACGTTCATGTAGTTAAAAAGTTCACAGTCGTGCCAATAATTCAGAACAGATGGGCACAGGAACTGTCGACGTCACCAAAATGGGACGATATTTGGACTATGAAAACTATTCTTGAAAAAGAGAGAAAATTGGCAGAGTTCAATTACAATAGAATCATCGCTACCAAAGCAAACTTATATAAATGGAATAAGGCGAACTCACCTAATTGTTTTGAGTACAACACGTCAGATGATTATCTACATTCATTTATTGCCTGTCCTTTATCAAAACGCTTTTGGGTTCATTTTAAAAGATTTATTATTTCTAACAATATTCCATGTCCAGAGATATCGTTAAAAATCATTGTACTTGGTTATAAACCAGATAATCAAAGTGTATTGAATGTAATGCTAATACACCTATCAGTTGTAAGACGCACTATACGACCCCCGGGAGAGGTGCGTCGTGGGTGCGTCGTTTACCAATAATTTTTGACGGAGGGTACGTCAGTGGCAGCCTTTGGTCCGTCAAAAAATGACGGAGGGTGCGTCAAGGTCCGTCACTTTACATGGGTGCGTCACAGTGTACATTAGTTAACGAACAACAAAATATGACCTTTAAATATACGCTATAGGCCTACTATACCACATAACTCCTTAATACCGCCAACCATATCTGACTATTTGGTTTAGTATACAAAGGTTTACATCGAGTTTAGTGTAATTTCATTTGGGGTGCATCAGGGTGGGGGGACTTATCACAATAGCGGTATACGTGTATGTGCCGCCTTTTGGGGTGCCTTTTCTCGAAGTATATGGGTGGTATTGATTAAATCAGAAATGTTTTTGGTATTTTTAAATGCCTCCTTAAATTCTTTGATGGTTTATAGAAGGTGTAATTTCCAATCCGTTTTTATTATCAAATCCCCCACAATGGACCCCCTCTTAACGGTTGATTTTACCCCATAAGGTACATGGACCAAACTTGTGTCAATTTATAGTACTTTTTCAGGACACTATAAAACACTAAGTCTGATCAAAAAAGGTCAGACCCCCCCCCCCCCCCCCCCCCACCTCACACACCCCCACACAATGGACCCCCTCTAAACGGTTGGTTTTACCTCATAAGGTACAAGGACTAAACTTGCGTATATTTATAACACTATGTCAGGACATTACCAAAACTAAGTCTGATCAAATTTTCCTGTTGAAGAGGTAAGGTCAGACTCCCCCAAATAGAAAAACCTACCCCAAAGAATGTTAGAATGGATCTCATACTTAAAATGACAAAACTTGGTCAACATAATGAACGATATTTTGCTATGAACTTATAAACTGATATACCGTATACTGGAAATAACTATATGTTAAACATCTTTCAAGTTAGGAAAGTTATTAAAGACACTTTCAATGAAATTCATCATGTAGTATGTATTGAAAAACATATTGGACAGGATGTCCTGTATGGTTTTCCGTATAAAATCAGATGGGTGACAGGGCTGCACATTTGGGTAACAGTCTGCATCTAGCAAAAAACAGCAGTGTGGATTAGAGAAGCAAGAAGAAGGAAGTTCATCAGTGAGTGTGTTGACGATCCGCATTGAGAAGAGGTTAGAACGACAGAAAGTGCATACATTTGCATCAGATTGAGGAAAGTGTAAGTTCAAGGGATCAGATGGCAAAGTGGTGGCAGCCTGTCTAGTTCGTGATCTGTTTGGAAGCATTGTATATCACTCTTTCCAACAAAAGGAAGTGCTCAAATACCCACTAACACCAGTTCCACTGTCGCTTAGTCATGTAGATGGTACAATGCAGAAAACACCCAAAGCTTTTAATAAGTACTTGGAGTCTCAAGTTAAAACAACTCCTCCAGCATCAATCAATACAACCATTACTGACGCTTCATTCTTTCTACATCTGCAGATGAACTCTGCTATTCCATACAGTTTTGGTGCTGTGTCTCGATTTCTTCTCAGGAGGATGCTTATATCTGATGGTGACACTTCACTTTGTTGCTGATAAATGGCTGTCGCCTTCAATCAAGTGCTGCGAGAGAGATTCACGAGCTTCGTCTTCTGTTGCAAACCACATTACTGGACCATCACAGAAACGTCCAAGTAACTGGATTCAAGCCCTCCGAAATGCCAGTTTTAAGAAGTCATTAATTGAGTTCCTAGTCGACAATTGGGAGGATGATACTTTGGCATGTGTGTTGCAGCAGAAAACTCTCTTTGCAAATTCAGGAGATATATGCATGCTACAGCTACAAAGTTGAAAACGGAAGAGTAGTCAGAAGGGTAGAAATTCGACTGTGCAGTGACCATGAAGAAGCCGATAGTTGGATTGTTTTTCATCTCTCAAACGTACCAGCCCCAAACAACGTCGTCATCCGCACATCCGACACCGATTGCCTTAATGTTATTAGCTTACGGGATGCTTTTCCTTTTTCGATCCATCATTGAAGATCTGGATAGAAGCT
The DNA here is from genome assembly GCA_035610835.1 of Ophiura sarsii. Classification (NCBI taxonomy): domain Eukaryota; kingdom Metazoa; phylum Echinodermata; class Ophiuroidea; order Amphilepidida; family Ophiuridae; genus Ophiura; species Ophiura sarsii. The sequence goes on from JAYJML010000145.1 coordinate 47,107, forward strand.
GGGTTTACAATCCAACAATATGCAGTGATACATCAGCATCAATCAGATGCATGCAGCACTCGGTGATTCATTGTGCAAAGCCTTGTCTGCATCCGGGGCCTGCATATCACGCCTTTACAGTCAGTGGAACCACCATTGCATCACTTGAAAAGTTTGTGTGCGAGATGTACACGAAGAAGAAATTGTCATCTGTGGATGAAGTCCGGTTTTTTTGGATAAATATAAACCAAAGAAAGGAGACCTAAGAATTTCATTTGTCCAGAAGTTTGATGGCAGTGCTCTCCCTTCATGCTCACGATCGCTTCTACAGAAGATACGTCGCATTCACCTTATTGCCAGACGGTGGATAACTGCAACAAGTTCCAACCAAACGTCACTATCACCACTAGAATGTGGGTGGACAAAAGAGAGTGGTAGCTATCGACTGGTGTGGTTCGAAGGTGATTCTGCACCAACATCATTAGATGTTGTCCCCGCAGAAGCTGACCTCAACCAGAAAGATCATGTAGAAGGTAAGTAATAATATGCATGTTTATTTAATTTGCCGAACTCTTTTATGCCAATGTTGTCTATTTAAAGGTATATTATGTGATCTTTCCAGGGAACGCCCTCAACATCGAAAAAAAAATTAAAAGAAGATTTTCTTGCAGATTTACATTTCTGATCATAAATCGTACATACATTCCAAGTTACAGGGCAATACGATTCTTAATTACTTCAAAATCATGATTTTAGAGTGAAAATAAACTGTCGGATAACTCCGACAGTTTATATTTTTACTCTAAATTCACTCTAAAACCATGATTTTGAGGTAATTAGGAATCGTATCGCTCTGTAACTTGGAATGTATGTATGATTTATGATCAGAAATGTAAATCTGCAAGAAAATCTACTTTCTAAAAAAAATAATGAATAGAGGGCGCTATCTGGAAAAGATCACATAATATGCCTTTAAATCTTTAGATGTAATAACGTGCACTTTTATTGATCACATTTAGATTATGCAAGTCGCGACTCGTAATTATCAATATCATACAAAATACAAGTATATTCTGAGGTATATCTGGCCCCACTAATCTGATCTAATCCAATGTTGCATCCTATTGTTTGGATATAACAATTTTCATTCTTCATATCTCTAAATAAGACTTATAGGCCTATGGCTTTACCTTTAGACAGCTAATTGTCACAGTGTATTTTATTCCAAAACTGTAGTTGGATGGTAAATATTGGATTAAGGGTGTATTTAATTAAATCTTATCTTATTACTTCTTTGTGTTTTACAGCGCTAGTTGACGAGGAGGACGATGACGACGGTGAAGATGGCGATGGTAATAGCTAAAATGGCAGTGATGATGAGGAGTAAACAAGTTCATCAGCTTCTATATATGGCATCATAAGGAGAAGACATTCATAAGAAGGGCAGTTTTTGTTTTCCATTTGAATTCATTCAGCCATGAAGTCATGGACATCTTTCATTTTCAAACAACACTTAGGAAACACTAGTCATAGGATTATTTCTAACTAAGTTTTATTGGTAAAATGTTTAACCTTACGATGTTATGACGAAATTTTGAAAGGGGGACTTACTTTTTGGTGTTGTTTTTAAATCACGTATGCAGGGCCTCTATTGTTAAATATGAAACTTTAATGCCTATATATCATGTATAAATCCGAGTAAGAGTTATTAAAACCATCCAAATGGTACAGTGCTCAACCAGAAGGGAGCCAAAATAAATAAACACGAGACTTGAAGTTATATCATGTATATATTATGTATATATAGGCAATAACCACAGTTCAAAAGTGGTTACATTCAATGTTTTTTTGGATCGGAGTTTGATCCATAGAGATAAGTGGAATCCAACCGTATGACCTACATGTAATCTTTCCAACAGTATATAGCACTACAGATTGACGCAAATTTGGTCCATGTACCTTATAGGGTAAAACCAAACGTTTACAGGGGGTCCACCCTGGGGGTCTGACATCCCCTTTACCAACGGAAAAATTTGGTCAGACTTGTTTTTGTTTTTTAAATGTCCTGACATAGTAATATAAATAGTTTGGTCCATGTACCTTATTGGGTAAATTCAACCGGTTTTTTTTTTTGGGGGGGTGGGGTCTGACCTTGCACTTTTCCAGCGGAAAAAAAATGATCAGACTTAGTTTTTTTAAATGTCCTAATATAGTAAAGTACTATAAATTGACACTAGTTTGGTCCATGTACCTTAAGGGGGAAATTCAACCGTTTTTTGATAAACTTTGGGTGGGGGTGGGGTCTGACCTCACTTTTCCATCGGAAAAATTTGGTCAGACTTAGTTTTTTAAAATGTCCTGATATATTACTTTAAATTGACACAAGTTTGGTCCATGTACCTTATGGGGTAAAATCAACCGTTAAGAGGGGGTCCATTGTGGGGGGTCTGACCTCACTTTTCCAGCGGAAAAATTTGGTCAGACTTAGCTTTTTATAGTGTCCTGATATAGTACTATAAATTGACCAAGTTTGATCCATGTACCCTATGGGGTAAATTCAACCGTTTTTTTTGCAAACTTTGTGGGGGGGGTCTGACCTCACTTTTCCAGCGGAAAAATTTGGTCAGTCTTATTTTTTTATAATGTCCTGATATAGTACTATAAGTTGACACAACTTTGGTCCATGTACCTTATGGGGTAAATTCAACTGTCCTTGGGGTCTTTTTAGGGGGGTCTGGAGTCCAGACCCAGCTGAAAAAAATGTAATGTCTTAGATGACCTTAGCAACTTTAGGGGGTCAAACCTTCTGTACTTTATGGGGTAAAATCATATGTGACAGGCTCCCAGACTATACGAATTAAGATGGAGAATCAGTATCTTGAGACATAGTGAAAATATGTGGCAAAAGATTGGCAAAAGCCTACAAGGCACATAGTAAATAGTAGGTTATGTTATTCTTCTTGTAAAACACATGTACATGACAGCCCATATTATATATTGCTTTGTTTGTCAACTCACCTGCGAAGATCATGTGCCGTTGATGATCATTAGCCATCTATATATCTTCATGCTAATGGTAATTGTTGGTACATACTGTTCGATGGTAGAGGGTTGTGTTTTTTTGTTCATACATGTATTTGTAACTTATTGATAGCAGTATGTTTTAATATATTATGTTATTATGTTATATAACTATGTATAGAATATAGATGAATGAAAAATAAAATGAATGAAAAAAAAGACATTTTCCAAGAGACTATATAAAAAAATATAAAAAAGGTATTCCATAAAGAAGTGAATGTCCAAGCGAGATGTTACAAGTGATTGAACGATGAGTTGAGTTCCTTCTTTGGTGAGGTATTTACGAATCTTACCAATGTTGCGGATTTGACAATAAGCAGCCTTGATGGTTGAAGAGATTTGTGATTTTTGAGACATGTCCGAGTCAAAGATGACACCTAAATTACGTTCTTCACTAGATGGTACAACTTGTGAGTTATCGATGACAATATTATTGATGACAGTCTTAGATTTATTGTGTTTTGAGCCGATGATGAGAAACTTTGTTTTGCTGTCGTTGAGTTTAAGAAAGTGTTCACGCATCCACAGTCCGATCTCCTCGATGCAATTTTCGATGCGTGAAATACTTGGAGAATAGTTCAGAGGTTGAAAAGCAAAATATATTTGGGTGTCGTCAGCGTAAATATGAAAGTGAAGATTGTGCTTCCTGGCTATATTACCAATGGGATAGGTATAGATGGTGAGCAAAATGTGGCCCCGGCACCGATCCCTGTGGTAGGCCAAAGGTCAGTGAGACTGGCTCCGACAATGAGTTGCCAATAATAACGCGTTGAGATCGATTGCTGAGGTACGATTGTGCGCAAGATAATGCAGTGCCACTCAAGCCAATAAATATAAGCATGCAGCCTTTTCAAAAGAATTTGTGGATCAAAAGTATTAAATGCTGCCGATGAATCTAACAAAATAAGGGCACAGATATCACCATTGTCTAATGCACATAAAATATTACTCTTGACGCATAACAATGCAGTTTCAATACTGTGGCGTTTTTTGTAAGTCAATTGATAACATTCTTGAAGTTGGTTTCTTTCTTGAAAGTCAGATATTCATGCAGGGACAACTCTTCCAATGAGTTTGGATATCCAATGTAAATTTGACACAGTCGGTAGTTTTTCAGTTCTTCTTTATCTTTATGTTGGTACAAGGGTCCACGGAGCAAGATTTGCTTGGTGAGTTCATGATAGTTTTCTTTACTTATTCGTCTGTAGTTAAAGTAAAGTTATCAAGACAGTTAATGGTTGGTTCATACCGTAGAAACAGATATGTCAATCGTAGAAAAGGAGTCTGGAATAGTATGGATTTTCTGTATGAAATATTCTGAGAATCTGTTGGCTAGCGTCTCATGAGAAGATGATTTTGGCAGAGGAGAGTCTGTGGTGAAGAAGCTTAATTGTTCACAGTCTGGAATATCTGCTTCTGAACAGTCGATGATTCTTGTATTAGCTCAGAGTAATAATTCTTCTTTGCATTGCACATGAGTGATATGACAAACACTCGCTGTTTACAATACAGTTGCCTATCAATCTGACAATCGCGATCGCAATATAAAGACCTTTGAGTACTGTGAATTAGTGTTTACTAATAGGTCTAAGTGTTTCACTCTTGTCAACATTTATAGGCCCTACCCGTCATCTGTAAACAAACTTACCACGCCAAAGTTCCTGGAAGACATTTCCCAATTTCTTCAAGATTGCGCAATCTCCAAGGGTGATTTAGTTGTAGTTGGCGATTTCAATCTTCATCTCGATGTTTTAGATGACCCTAATACTCGGAAATTCAATCAACTCCTTGAAAGTCTTGGACTGATCCAGTCGGTAGTTGGACCAACTCACCGAGATGGTCACACTTTGGATGTAGCTATTTCTCGCGAAATGGACTGTCTTGTCAAATCATCTCGTGTGCTATATCTTATATCAGACCATCGTCTGATTGCTTGTGATTTGAATGTAAGAAAACCATATGTTCCGAGAAAGACTATAACATGCAGGAAACTTCGATCAATCGATCATCAATCTTTCGGGATGGACATTGAATCATCAAAACGATGCTCTTCACAGGCATGTGATGTTACCAAAGCTGTTGATCAGTATAACAAATCGCTCTCTCTCTCTTGTTGGACAAGTATGCTCCACTTTATACACGGACTGTCGTTCCTAAATATCTGCAACCTTGGTTCTCAGACTCTTTGCACCAGATGAAACGTGATCGGCGGAAAGCAGAGATGAAATGGATCTCGAGTGGCTTATCTGTTGACTTAGAGCATTTCAAGACACTTCGAAATGAGTATAATGCTGCCTTGTATCATGCAAAATGCTCTTTCTTTAACAACAAGATTACTGAATGTGGCAGTGACTTCAGGTCCATGTTTTCTGTCATTGGTGAAATTCTACACAGCAAACTGCCATCCCAGCTACCAGCTCAATATTCTGCCCGTGACCTGGCAAATCGGTTTGCTGAATACTTTATGACTAAAATAGAGAATATAAGATCAGCTTTACCTGATATTCCATATCCGATCGATTGCTGAGGTACGATTGTGCGCAAGATAATGCAGTGCCACTCAAGCCAATAAATATAATCATGCAGCCTTTTCAAAAGAATTTGTGGATCAAAAGTATTAAATGCTGCCGATGAATCTAACAAAATAAGGGCACAGATATCACCATTGTCTAATGCACATAAAATATCACTCTTGACACATAACAATACAGTTTCAATACTGTGGCGTTTTTTGTAAGTCGATTGATAACATTCTTGATGTTGGTTTCTTTCTTGAAAGTCAGATATTCCTGCAGGGACAACTCTTCCAATGAGTTTGGATATCCAATGTAAATTTGACACAGTCGGTAGTTTTTCAGTTCTTCTTTATCTTTATGTTGGTACAAGGGTCCACGGAGCAAGATTTGCTTGGTGAGTTCATGATAATTTTCTTTACTTATTCGTCTGTAGTTAAAGTAAAGACAGTTAATGGTTGGTTCATACCGTAGAAACAGAGATGTCAATCGTAGAAAAGGAGTCTGGAATAGTATGGATTTTGTGTATGAAATGTTCTGAGAATCTGTTGGCTAGCGTCTCATGAGAAGATGATTTTGGCAGAGGAGAGTCTGTGGTGAAGAAGCTTAATTGTTCACAGTCTAGAATATCTGCTTCTGAACAGTCGATGATCCTTGTATTAGCTCAGAGTAATAATTATTCTTTGCATTGCACATGAGCGATATGACAAACACTCGCTGTTTACAATACAGTTGCTTATCAATCTGACAATCGCGATCGCAATATAAAGACCTTTGAGTACTGTGGGGGAGTGTTTACTAATAGGTCTAAGTGTTTCACTCTTGTCAACATTTATAGGCCCTACCCGTCATCTGTAAACAAACTTACTACGCCAAAGTTCCTGGAAGAAATTTCCCAATTTCTTCAAGATTGCGCAATCTCCAAGGGTGATTTAGTTGTAGTTGGCGATTTCAATCTTCATCTCGATGTTTTAGATGACCCTAATACTCGGAAATTCAATCAACTCCTTGAAAGTCTTGGACTGATCCAGTCGGTAGTTGGACCAACTCACCGAGATGGTCACACTTTGGATGTAGCTATTTCTCGCGAAATGGACTGTCTTGTCAAATCAACTCGTGTGCTAGATCTTATATGAGACCATCGTCTGATTGCTTGTGATTTGAATGTAAGAAAACCATATGTTCCGAGAAAGACTATAACATGCAGGAAACTTCGATCAATCGATTATCAATCTTTCGGGATGGACATTGAATCATCAAAACGATGCTCTTCACAGGCATGTGATGTTACCAAAGCTGTTATATGTGATTGTGATTTGATGTATTATTTTTTTATATGGAAATAAAGATTGATTGATTGATTGATTGTTGATCAGTATAACAAATCGCTCTCTCTCTCTCTTGTTGGACAAGTATGCTCCACTTTATACACGGACTGTCGTTCCTAAAGATCTGCAACCTTGGTTCTCAGACTCTTTGCACCAGATGAAACGTGATCGGCGGAAAGCAGAGATGAAATGAATCTCGAGTGGCTTAACTGTTGACTTAGAGCATTTCAAGACACTTCGAAATGAGTATAATGCTGCCTTGTATCATGCAAAATGCTCTTTCTTTAACAACAAGATTACTGAATGTGGCAGTGACTTCAGGTCCATGTTTTCTGTCATTGGTGAAATTCTACACAGCAAACTGCCATCCCAGCTACCAGCTCATTATTCTGCCCGTGACCTGGCAAATCGGTTTGCTGAATACTTTATGACTAAAATAGAGAATATAAGATCAGCTTTACCTGATATTCTGCTTGATGCTTCCAGCTCACCAGAGTCTCAGTGTACCACTGTATGTAATGAACTTAATGCTGTCTAGGAAGCTGATGTCCAGGAGATAATAACAAAGTCTCCCTCCCTTCTTGTATGTTGGATCCGCTTCCTTCATGGATGGTCAAACAACACCTTGACGTGCTCCTTCCAACCATTCCATCCATTGTAAATGGATCACTTGCTGAGGTATTGTTCCTTAAGACTGCCATCATCATGCCATTGCTCAAAAAGGCCAACCTTGACAGCAACATTCTTAAGAATTATCGCCCTGTGAGCTATTTCCCTTTCATATCAAAAGTTCTTGAGAGACGTAGCCAATCAACTCAATAATCACATGTCGCAGCACCATCTACACGAACCTTTTCAGTCTGCTTATAAACAGTTTCACAGTACTGAAACTGCGTTGATCAGAGTCCACAACGATATTTTGTGGGAAATGGAGAAACAAGGCGTCACCATTACTGTTAGACTTGAGTAGCGCATTTGATACCATTGATCATAAGGTGCTGCTTTCAAGATTGCAGGACCTTATTGGTGTCAGTGACATTCCGCTGAAGTGGTTTACATCTTACTTAGCTGGTAGATCACAGCGAGTATGCATCGACGGAAAATTCTCCAGTACTCGGTTTCTGCGTTATGGTATTCCTCAAGGGTCCGTGTTAGGGCCCTTGCTATTTTTGGTCTACACTCTTCCGCTTGGTCGCATCATTCGCAAATACGGTTTAGCTCTGCATATTTACGCTGACGATACGCAGATTTATGCATCTATTTGTCCAATTTCTGCTGATGGTGTGAATCTTGCTTTATCCACTATTGAGAACTGTGTTAGTGATATACAGAACTGGATGTCGCCTGAAACTGAACGCTGAGAAAACTGAGGTCATTGCATGTGGATTTCGTGCCCAGTTGAATAAATTCTATACCCCCTCGGTGAATATCGCTGGTGTCAATGTCCCAGTGCAGGTGAACACGGTTAGAAATCTTGGTGTGATGTTCGACTGCAACATGAGTATGTCCGCTCAAGTGACGAAGGTTGTGAAAGCGGCCAATTTCCATCTTATAAACATCGGCCGTGCTCGCAAGATGTTAACAACTGAATCAACCAAAATGGCTGTTCACTTCCTCGTAACATCACGAATCGACTACTGTAATAGTCTGTTGGCTGGTATTAGTAAATCGCTCCTAAAACGTCTTGTAAACATTCAACGTACTGCAGCTCGCATTGTAACTAGAAAACGGAAATATGACTCCATTTCCGCCGATCTTGTCGAGTTTACACTGGCTACCGATAAAGCAGCGCATAGAATTCAAGATTTTTGTAATTCTATTCAAATGCCATCACCAGACAGCTCCTGATTATCTTTCTGAACTACTTCATGTTTCAACATCTCACCGCAATCTTCGCTCAACATCAACTGCCTCTTTCGTTCTCACTGAGCACAGGACACAGCGTTCAACATTCGCCAACAGATCATTTTCTTGCTATGGATCTAAACTTTGGAATGCATTACCAAATCATGTTAAATGTGCTTCCTCAATTCACATATTCAAGAAACTGCTCAAGCAACATCTCTTCTATAATGCTTACAATAAATAACTTAATTTATCATGTCTGCATCGACCTTTCTGCTGTTATTTGACTTATGTTTTTTTTTCCATCCATTGTTTGTGTTTTTATGCGCCTTAGTGTAATTGTATTGGTTTTTGGCGCGGTATAAATGTCAGGTAGTGGTAGAAGTAATAGTAGTAGTAGTAATCTCCAGCTTAGAACGACGTCATTTTTTTCTCTAGCTGCCGCCTATTGTGCTTTTCTTTACGAATAGTGTCATTATACCACGTAAAATTAGGTATTATTAAGACTGTGCGAGTCTTAGCAGGTGCGTGATCATCAAATATGCTAGCAAGGGTTCAGTTATATAGTTCAACAAGATTTGGTGTTTCAGTGTTTCAGACCTGCATGCGCATACAATTGCTGCTGTAGAGAATGTGCATATCTATTTGAGTAAAATATACATTTAGCTTCAAAACGAAGCGAGGTGGAAAATGTACAGCCCTGGCAAACTCTGGGTACGGTCATATATTCGAAATAACCGTCAGCAGCCATTTTTAAAAACATAAAAGGTTCTATCTCTGGCACCAGATACACTAGAATGTTGAATGGTATCGTTTTCCACTAATTTTGGCAGTACAAATCAGCGGGAATGGTCATTGTAGAGTTTTAGGGGTCATGGCTCCTAAAACTATTACGTTCCAGAGGCCTGTATAGTTTGAGCTCAAGTTTGAGATATTACTGACCGGGGCTGACTGGTTGAACTGTTAGTATTTGCGTGTGAACACGGTGTGAATGTTGTAAACCCCCTGGACCATATGTGTCGATCTTTAGCCCGATTTGGGCTACATTTTAAACAAAAATCTGCTATATATCGTAACTTCTCTTGAATTTTGTTTGAAACAAATCTGAAATCGCATTAGTTTCTAAACAAATTGAAGTTCAAAAATTGAATCTCTTAACACAACAACTTTGACAAGTTCCGTGTTGGGCTCTAAGTTCCACCCAATAATTGTTTAATCCAACACCATCGACCGCATACTGGGAAGACCTTGAGGAAGGCCAAGGTAGTCTATCTACAATCTCGCTAGACTGGATCCTCATATCTTTCCTATTTTACACACGGCCCCTGCGAGGGTGTTCAAAATGTGAAACTAGAAAAAATACAGTACCAAAAGCTGATGAACTCGTGAATAAACATGAGCTTTCCACGCACCAGTCATGCCACGGTGCGCCGGTAGTTTCAAGCGGCGTTGTACACCGAATGATGCGGTAGGTAGGAGGCACGATTTGCCTCCCGCGGGACGCAGCGTGACGATCGTTCGATGCATTTCATTTTAATTGGACCAATCGGGTGGTATTTCTGTTGTTGCTGTGTACAAAAATGCGCATGCTCGAATTCCACGTGAAAACCGCACACTTTTTTGGGAATATAATTTTCCCAGTCCCTCTTTTTGGTCCGCCATTTATAAAGATGGCGGCCATATAGAGGGACGCAGGGACCCGGTCTACAATCTGGCCATATGCCGTGACACACGTAGTGACTTTTAGCCACATTTGGGCTAGTTTCAAAACTAAAATCTGCTCCAGGGATAACTATTGTGATTTTTTTTCTCGAATTTTTATGACAAATTGAAGTTAAAGTGTGAATTTCTCAACACAACCACTTTGAAAAGTAAGACTTTGGGCTTCCACCCAGAAAAGTATCCAATTTAATTGGAAATGTACAGGCAATTGAACCGTAATGAAGTTGGCCGCTGACGGTCATCTTGAAAATCATTAAATGTTATATCTGACACCAGGTGAGCTAGAATGATTACCAGTATGATTACCAGATTACCTGCCGTCAACCATCGTTGATATATCTGTAGCAACAGATAAATCTAGAAGGATGATTGAGGTGTAATTTGTCATGGATTATAGTTTGATAAGATGCAATGGAATGGTTCATTCATTCATTCATAAAATATATCTTATGAATGAATGGAATGGTTCATTCATTCATTCATAAGATATATTTACACAATCCGACAACGTATATATAACAATATAACAAAATATAACATCAAGAAAACAATTTATATTCTGGAATGGTATGGTATCATGAAAGAGTTAAATCTAGACGATATTATAGTGAAAACAATGATATAAATACAAATGTACAATGGATAAGCTAATATGTATGTAAAAATGTAGGCGATGAGAAAGTGTGCGGAGAAGCCATTAAGCCTGGAAGGCTTTAAGTTTGGCCCCACCGCTGTAAATATCTAGAATTAAAAAACAACGTATATATACTACTCCTATAGGAGGTTGTTATGATAAGTGGGGAGATGGTTTAATGAAGTGAAAAGAGTACAATGACAGTAAGCCGGAAATGTAGGTAACGACATAACAAGATATGAACAAATATGAAACAACAAACTCAGAGATACTCAGAGATCAATTCCTTTTTATAACTATTTTTGAAGCGATTTATTTGTGTACAGCTAGTTAGAGTAGAGTCAAGTGAGTTCCAGATTATTGAATGACGAAGTATTTTAGATTTAATATTATCAATAATACAGTTATTAGCGTTTCTAGTGTTATAATTGTGAAGATCTTTATGTTTAGAGAAAAAACCTCCAAATGAATTTGGGAGCGCGTTATTATTGAACGGAACATAAATAAAGCAGTTTGAAGTTTGTTGATATCGAAGATATTAAGGGTATTGAAGTTGTGAAATAGAGGCTTTGAATGTGAGTCCTATGATGTACCAGCGCAGATACGTAAAGCCTTCTTTGATAGATAAATAATTTGTCGATTTTTGTCATATCCGTGCTCGACCATGGGCTTAGGGATATATGTTTGGATAGAGTAATTGCCCTGAGACGATCACCTGTGGTTATTAAACGACCGGTTGGGTCTTTAAATAATGGCTTAGGGTTGTTACGCTATTACTTGTGGTAATTAAATTATCTCTCAGGGTCAATAAAGAGTCATTTGTGGTGGTTAAATGATCACTTGTGGTCATATGGTCATATTTTATTTGGTTTTGTTATCATTTACTTACTTTGTCTGCTGTGTTAACATCTGCATTACCATCAGTAATCAGTACTTTGCACACTTCAGTATGACCATTACCAGACGCTTTACACAGAGGAGTATCCCCTTTCTGGAAGGTAACAGACAGACAATGTAGTTTGTATACAATGATTTATCTCTAAAAGCAAAATAGGTTTGTGTATTTCAAATTAAAATAGTCATATTTTAGGTGGTTTTGTTATCTGCATTGAAATCAGTAATCAGTACTTTGCACACTTCAGTATGACCTTTACCAGACGCTGCACACAGAGGAGTTTCCCCATACTGGAATGCGACAGACAAATATTTATCTCTAAAAACCAAATAGATTTGGATATTTAAAATTAAAATAGTCATCTTTTAGGTGGTTCTGTTATCAATTATTTACTTTGTTTGCTTTGTTAACATCTGCATTGCCATCAGTAATCAGTACTTTGCACACTTCAGTATGACCATTACTAGACGCGGCCCACAGAGGAGTTTCCCCACTCTGGTATGTGACAGACAGACAAGGTATTAGTTGTACAAATATTTATCTCTTAAAATAAAATGGTTTGGGGTATTTCAAATTTAAAAAAGTCAAATTTGAGATGGTTTTGTTATCATTTACTTACTATGTCTGCTTTGTTAACATCTGCATAGCCATCAGTAATCAGTACTTTGCACACTTCAGTATGACCATTACTAGACGCTGCCCACAGAGGAGTTTCCCCAATCTGGAATGTGACAGACAGACAAGGTATTTGTTGTACAGTTATTTATCTCTTAAAATAAAATGGGTTGGGGTAATCAGTAATCAGTGTTGCGATATTGCAATAAGATATGTATGGCAAGACAAGTTTATTATAAAGAGTAAGTAGAATAGAAGAGGGAAGGTCATACCGTAATCCCCAGGGTATACCGATACTTCTAGACACCCGATTACATGTTTTTGCGATGTGAAGTTTTAAGTTTAGATGTATATCAATGGTTAATATAAACTTAAAATCAAAGGCAGCCATGGGCTACCAATAATTTGGCGAAATTTAACTATCACATGGGACAATTATGGGACATGGGACAAATTAATTAATTAATTAATTAATGTTAGTTATTATTTTACTGTTTGTGTTATTAATTGATCACAGGGTGACTCACTTTTGTAGGGTCATTCATGTCCATTGGTATCATGAAATGATCACGTGTGGCCATTCAGATATTGCTTCAGCTACATAATCGCTTGGGATAAATGATCATGGGATCAGTAAATAATCTTGGGTTGTTAAATGATTGCGCAGGGTCAAAATATATAGTCAACTGCGTTCATTATACGATCACCTGGGGTTATTACATGACCGGTTGGGTCTTTAAATATTGGCTTAGGGTTGTTACGCTATCACTTGTGGTAATTAAATTATCTCTCAGGGTCAATAAAGAGTAATTTGTGGTAGTTAAATGATCATTTGTGGTCATATGGTCATATTTTAGGTGGTTTTGTTATCATTTACTTACTTTGTTTGGTGTGTTAACATCTGCATTGCCATCAGTAATCAGTACTTTGCACACTTCAGTATGACCATTTTCAGACGCTGCAAACAGAGGAGTATCCCCTTCCTGGAATGTAACAGACAGACAAGGTAGTTGTTGTACAATTATTTATCTCTAAAAACAAAAGAGCTTTGGGTATTTCAAATTAAAATAGATATATTTTAGGTAGCATTGTTATCATTTACTTACATTGGTAGCTTTGTTGACATCTGCATTGCCATCAGTAATCAGTACTTTGCAAACTTCAGTATGACCATTACCAGACGCTGCAAACAGAGGAGTATTTCCTTGCTGGAATGTAACAAACAGACAAGGTAGTTGTTGTACTATAATTTATCTCTAAAAACAAAATAGGTTTGTGTATTACAAATTAAAATAGTCATTTTTTAGGTAGTTTTGTTATCAATTACTTACTTCGTTTGCTATGTTCACATCTGCATTGAAATCAGTAATCAGTACTTTGCACACTTCAGTATGACCATTACCAGACGCTGCAAACAGAGGAGTATTTCCTTGCTGGAATGTAACAAACAGACAAGGTAGTTGTTGTACTATAATTTATCTCTAAAAACAAAATAGGCTTGTGTATTTCAAATTAAAATAGTCATATTTTAGGTGGTATTGTTATCATTCACTTATTTTGTTTACTATGTTCACATCTGCATTTAAATCACTAATCAGTACTTTGCACACTTCAGTATGACCATTACCAGACGCTTTACACAGAGGAGTATCCCCTTTCTGGAAGGTAACAGACAGACAATGTAGTTTGTATACAATGATTTATCTCTAAAAGCAAAATAGGTTTGTGTATTTCAAATTAAAATAGTCATATTTTAGGTGGTTTTGTTATCTGCATTGAAATCAGTAATCAGTACTTTGCACACTTCAGTATGACCTTTACCAGACGCTGCACACAGAGGAGTTTCCCCATACTGGAATGCGACAGACAAATATTTATCTCTAAAAACCAAATAGGTTTGGATATTTAAAATTAAAATAGTCATCTTTTAGGTGGTTCTGTTATCAATTATTTACTTTGTTTGCTTTGTTAACATCTGCATTGCCATCAGTAATCAGTACTTTGCACACTTCAGTATGACCATTACTAGACGCGGCCCACAGAGGAGTTTCCCCACTCTGGTATGTGACAGACAGACAAGGTATTAGTTGTACAAATATTTATCTCTTAAAATAAAATGGTTTTGGGTATTTCAAATTTAAAAAAGTCAAATTTGAGATTGTTTTGTTATCATTTACTTACTATGTCTGCTTTGTTAACATCTGCATAGCCATCAGTAATCAGTACTTTGCACACTTCAGTATGACCATTACTAGACGCTGCCCACAGAGGAGTTTCCCCAATCTGGAATGTGACAGACAGACAAGGTATTTGTTGTACAGTTATTTATCTCTTAAAATAAAATGGGTTGGGGTAATCAGTAATCAGTGTTGCGATATTGCAATAAGATATGTATGGCAAGACAAGTTTATTATAAAGAGTAAGTAGAATAGAAGAGGGAAGGTCATACCGTAATCCCCAGGGTATACCGATACTTCTAGACACCCGATTACATGTTTTTGCGATGTGAAGTTTTAAGTTTAGATGTATATCAATGGTTAATATAAACTTAAAATCAAAGGCAGCCATGGGCTACCAATAATTTGGCGAAATTTAACTATCACATGGGACAATTATGGGACATGGGACAAATTAATTAATTAATTAATTAATGTTAGTTATTATTTTACTGTTTGTGTTATTAATTGATCACAGGGTGACTCACTTTTGTAGGGTCATTCATGTCCATTGGTATCATGAAATGATCACGTGTGGCCATTCAGATATTGCTTCAGCTACATAATCGCTTGGGATAAATGATCATGGGATCAGTAAATAATCTTGGGTTGTTAAATGATTGCGCAGGGTCAAAATATATAGTCAACTGCGTTCATTATACGATCACCTGGGGTTATTACATGACCGGTTGGGTCTTTAAATATTGGCTTAGGGTTGTTACGCTATCACTTGTGGTAATTAAATTATCTCTCAGGGTCAATAAAGAGTAATTTGTGGTAGTTAAATGATCATTTGTGGTCATATGGTCATATTTTAGGTGGTTTTGTTATCATTTACTTACTTTGTTTGGTGTGTTAACATCTGCATTGCCATCAGTAATCAGTACTTTGCACACTTCAGTATGACCATTTTCAGACGCTGCAAACAGAGGAGTATCCCCTTCCTGGAATGTAACAGACAGACAAGGTAGTTGTTGTACAATTATTTATCTCTAAAAACAAAAGAGGTTTGGGTATTTCAAATTAAAATAGATATATTTTAGGTAGCATTGTTATCATTTACTTACATTGGTAGCTTTGTTGACATCTGCATTGCCATCAGTAATCAGTACTTTGCAAACTTCAGTATGACCATTACCAGACGCTGCAAACAGAGGAGTATTTCCTTGCTGGAATGTAACAAACAGACAAGGTAGTTGTTGTACTATAATTTATCTCTAAAAACAAAATAGGTTTGTGTATTACAAATTAAAATAGTCATTTTTTAGGTAGTTTTGTTATCAATTACTTACTTCGTTTGCTATGTTCACATCTGCATTGAAATCAGTAATCAGTACTTTGCACACTTCAGTATGACCATTACCAGACGCTGCAAACAGAGGAGTATTTCCTTGCTGGAATGTAACAAACAGACAAGGTAGTTGTTGTACTATAATTTATCTCTAAAAACAAAATAGGCTTGTGTATTTCAAATTAAAATAGTCATATTTTAGGTGGTATTGTTATCATTCACTTATTTTGTTTACTATGTTCACATCTGCATTTAAATCACTAATCAGTACTTTGCACACTTCAGTATGACCATTACCAGACGCTTTACACAGAGGAGTATCCCCTTTCTGGAAGGTAACAGACAGACAATGTAGTTTGTATACAATGATTTATCTCTAAAAGCAAAATAGGTTTGTGTATTTCAAATTAAAATAGTCATATTTTAGGTGGTTTTGTTATCTGCATTGAAATCAGTAATCAGTACTTTGCACACTTCAGTATGACCTTTACCAGACGCTGCACACAGAGGAGTTTCCCCATACTGGAATGCGACAGACAAATATTTATCTCTAAAAACCAAATAGGTTTGGATATTTAAAATTAAAATAGTCATCTTTTAGGTGGTTCTGTTATCAATTATTTACTTTGTTTGCTTTGTTAACATCTGCATTGCCATCAGTAATCAGTACTTTGCACACTTCAGTATGACCATTACTAGACGCGGCCCACAGAGGAGTTTCCCCACTCTGGTATGTGACAGACAGACAAGGTATTAGTTGTACAAATATTTATCTCTTAAAATAAAATGGTTTTGGGTATTTCAAATTTAAAAAAGTCAAATTTGAGATGGTTTTGTTATCATTTACTTACTATGTCTGCTTTGTTAACATCTGCATAGCCATCAGTAATCAGTACTTTGCACACTTCAGTATGACCATTACTAGACGCTGCCCACAGAGGAGTTTCCCCAATCTGGAATGTGACAGACAGACAAGGTATTTGTTGTACAGTTATTTATCTCTTAAAATAAAATGGGTTGGGGTAATCAGTAATCAGTGTTGCGATATTGCAATAAGATATGTATGGCAAGACAAGTTTATTATAAAGAGTAAGTAGAATAGAAGAGGGAAGGTCATACCGTAATCCCCAGGGTATACCGATACTTCTAGACACCCGATTACATGTTTTTGCGATGTGAAGTTTTAAGTTTAGATGTATATCAATGGTTAATATAAACTTAAAATCAAAGGCAGCCATGGGCTACCAATAATTTGGCGAAATTTAACTATCACATGGGACAATTATGGGACATGGGACAAATTAATTAATTAATTAATTAATGTTAGTTATTATTTTACTGTTTGTGTTATTAATTGATCACAGGGTGACTCACTTTTGTAGGGTCATTCATGTCCATTGGTATCATGAAATGATCACGTGTGGCCATTCAGATATTGCTTCAGCTACATAATCGCTTGGGATAAATGATCATGGGATCAGTAAATAATCTTGGGTTGTTAAATGATTGCGCAGGGTCAAAATATATAGTCAACTGCGTTCATTATACGATCACCTGGGGTTATTACATGACCGGTTGGGTCTTTAAATATTGGCTTAGGGTTGTTACGCTATCACTTGTGGTAATTAAATTATCTCTCAGGGTCAATAAAGAGTAATTTGTGGTAGTTAAATGATCATTTGTGGTCATATGGTCATATTTTAGGTGGTTTTGTTATCATTTACTTACTTTGTTTGGTGTGTTAACATCTGCATTGCCATCAGTAATCAGTACTTTGCACACTTCAGTATGACCATTTTCAGACGCTGCAAACAGAGGAGTATCCCCTTCCTGGAATGTAACAGACAGACAAGGTAGTTGTTGTACAATTATTTATCTCTAAAAACAAAAGAGGTTTGGGTATTTCAAATTAAAATAGATATATTTTAGGTAGCATTGTTATCATTTACTTACATTGGTAGCTTTGTTGACATCTGCATTGCCATCAGTAATCAGTACTTTGCAAACTTCAGTATGACCATTACCAGACGCTGCAAACAGAGGAGTATTTCCTTGCTGGAATGTAACAAACAGACAAGGTAGTTGTTGTACTATAATTTATCTCTAAAAACAAAATAGGTTTGTGTATTACAAATTAAAATAGTCATTTTTTAGGTAGTTTTGTTATCAATTACTTACTTCGTTTGCTATGTTCACATCTGCATTGAAATCAGTAATCAGTACTTTGCACACTTCAGTATGACCATTACCAGACGCTGCAAACAGAGGAGTATTTCCTTGCTGGAATGTAACAAACAGACAAGGTAGTTGTTGTACTATAATTTATCTCTAAAAACAAAATAGGCTTGTGTATTTCAAATTAAAATAGTCATTTTTTAGGTAGTTTTGTTATCAATTACTTACTTCGTTTGCTATGTTCACATCTGCATTGAAATCAGTAATCAGTACTTTGCACACTTCAGTATGACCATTACCAGACGCTGCAAACAGAGGAGTATTTCCTTGCTGGAATGTAACAAACAGACAAGGTAGTTGTTGTACTATAATTTATCTCTAAAAACAAAATAGGCTTGTGTATTTCAAATTAAAATAGTCATATTTTAGGTGGTATTGTTATCATTCACTTATTTTGTTTACTATGTTCACATCTGCATTTAAATCACTAATCAGTACTTTGCACACTTCAGTATGACCATTACGAGACGCTGCACACAGAGGAGTATCCCCTTCCTGGAATGTAACAAACAGACAATGTAGTTTGTATACAATGATTTATCTCTAAAATCAAAATAGGTTTGTGTATTTCAAATTAAAATAGTCATATTTTAGGTGATTTTGATATCATTTATTTACTTTGTTTGCATTGTTCACATTTGCATTGCCATCAGTAATCAGTACGTTGCACACTTCAGTATGACCATGACTAGACGCTGCATAACAGAGGAGTTTTCCCTTGCTGGAATGCAACAGACAGACAAGGTAGTTGTTCTACTAATATTTATCTCTTAAAACCAAATAGGTTTGGGTATTTCAAATAAAAATTGTCATATTTTAGGTGGTTTTGTTATCATTTACTTACTTTGTGTGCTATGTTCACATCTGCATTGCCATCAGTAATCAGTACTTTGCACACTTCAGTATGACCATTACCAGACGCTGCACACAGAGGAGTTTGCCCACTCTGGAATGTAACAGACCGACAAGGTATTTGTTGTACAAATATTTATCTCTAAAAATAATATGGATTTGGTATTTAAAATTAAAATAGTCAAATTTGAGATGGTTTTGTTATCATTTACTTATTAAGTCTGTTTTGTTAACATCTGCATTGCCATCAGTAATCAGTACTTTGCACACTTCAGTATGACCATCACTAGACGCTACACACAGAGGAGTATCATCCCCTTGCTGGAATGTAACTGACAGACAAGGTAGTTGTTGTACTATTATTTATCTCTAAAAACAAAACAACAAATGTGTATTGCAAATTAAAATAGTCATATTTTAGGTGGTTTTGTTATCAATGACTTACGTGTGCTTTGTTCACATCTGCATTGCCATCAATAATCAGTACTTTGCACACTTCAGTATGATTACAACGAGACGCTCTCCACAGAGGAGTTTCCCCATACTGGAATGTAATAGACAGACAAGGTAGTTGTTGTACAATTATGTATCTCTAAAAACAAAATAGCTTTGGGTATTTCAAATTAAAATAGTCATATTTGAGATGGTTTTGTTATCATTTACTTACTATGTCTGCTTTGTTAACATATGCATTGCCATCAGTAATTAGTACTTTGCACACTTCAGTATGATCAAAACGAGACGCTCCCCACAGAGGAGTTTCCCCACACTGTAATGTAACAGAGAGACAATATAGTTGTTGTACAATCATTTATCTCTAAAAACATAATGGGTTTGTGTATTTCAAATTAAAAAAGTCATATTTTAGGTGGTTTTGTTATCATTTACTTACTATGTTTGCTTTGTTAACATCTGCATTGCCATCAGTAATCAGTACTTTGCACACTTCAGTATGACCATTACGAGACGCTGCAGACAGAGGAGTATCTCCTTGCTGGAATGTAACAAACAGACAAGGTAGTTGTTGTACTATCATTTATCTCTAAAAACAAAATAGGTTAGTGCATTGCAAATTAAAATAGTCATATTTTAGTTTGTTTTGTTATCAATTACTTACGTTGTTTGCTTTGTTAACGTCTGCATTCCCATCAGTAATCAGTACGTTGCACACTTCAGTATGACCATTACCAGACGCTCCCCACAGAGGAGTATTTCCTCGCTGGAATGTAACAAACAGACAAGGTAGTTGTTTTACTATAATTTATCTCTAAAAACAAAACAAGTTTGTGTATTACAAATTAAAATAGTCATATGGTGACTTTGTTATCAATTACTTACATAGTTTGCTATGTTCACATCTGCATTGATCTCAGTAATCAGCACTTCAGCGCAGATACGTAAAGCCTTCTTTTGATAGATAAATAATTTGTCGATTTTTGTCATATCCGTGCTCGACCATGGGCTTAGGGATATATGTTTGGATAGAGTAATTGCCCTGAGACGATCACCTGTGGTTATTAAACGACCGGTTGGGTCTTTAAATAATGTCTTAGGGTTGTTACGCTATCACGTGTGGTAATTAAATTATCTCTCAGGGTCAATAAAGAGTCATTTGTGGTGGTTAAATGATCATTTGTGGTCATACAGGGTGTCTCAAAAAAAATTACAACGCCTCTTTAGAGGATCGTAACTTTCTGAATAAGTGTCAGAATAGAACAATTCAAATAACAAAATTAAGGCAAAATAGTTTGCTATAACTTAAGGAAAACCGGATGTGATTCGGTTCAGTAACTCCGGAGAAATGAGCAATTACGTAACATTAGTCAGGAAACACTCCCATCCAAGTTTGCTCATATTGAGTGATTCAGACAGCACGGACACTGAAATCAATCAATACTTCTCTGCAAGATAACATGGATAAACCTCTTTTTCTGGTTCTAGATTTTATTTTAAACCAAATAATATGCCAAATTACACCAAAGTTTAACAAAAAATATAAAATAAAAGTTGTCTAGATTATTTTCATCACATTTTATACTTGAGACCAGCAAAATTTAAATTTATTATCGCCAATTTGCACGATAAGTTCAATCTTTTTATAACAATTCAAAACAAATTGATAGCAATTTTAGTAAATATGAA
Source organism: Ophiura sarsii (assembly GCA_035610835.1). Taxonomy (NCBI): domain Eukaryota; kingdom Metazoa; phylum Echinodermata; class Ophiuroidea; order Amphilepidida; family Ophiuridae; genus Ophiura; species Ophiura sarsii. The sequence goes on from JAYJML010000145.1 coordinate 68,455, forward strand.
CATTGTCGTGATTAAACTAATTTCAAAAACTGATAACATCGCGCACACAACTCATCAAACTTCTAGTCTTCACATTTTCAACTTGAAGGCTGAAATCATGCATATTATCGCCAATTTTGCCCATGATGGTCAAATTATTAATATCGCAATTGAAAGCAAAATAAAGGTTTGTAACCATTAAACGAGTATGGTCATCTCTTTCCTTACAATGAGATGTAATATTTTGTGTTTCCTGGGTGTTATGAGTGTTATGATCGATTACTCAATACTCTTAGATCACAAATTGATCGGTTTATCACACTAATCACAGTATTAAACAGTCGCTGGCTAATTGAACGTTAATGAGTAAGCAACCAGCCGCGCATGCGAAAATTTGTCAAAATATGCAAACTTGGATGGAGGCGTTCTGTGACTACTCTTACGTAATCACTGATATCTCTGTAATTACTTAACAAAAATAAACGCGGTTTTCTGCCAATTGTAGAAAACAAATTTGGCCTCATTTTGCCGTTTGAATTGTAAAATTCAGATATTTAAGTACGAAGTTACGAACGCCTAATGGTGCGTTGTAATTTCTTTTGAGACACCCTGTATGGTCATATTTTATGTGGTTTTGTTATCATTTACTTACATTGTCTGCTGTGTTAACATCTGCATTACCATCAGTAATCAGTACTTTGCACACTTTAGTATGACCATTATCAGACGCTAAACAAAGAGGAGTTTGCCCATGCTGGAATGTGACAGACAGACAATTTGGTGTACAATAATTTATCTCTAAAAACAAAATAGGTTTGGGTATTTCCAATTAAAATAGTCTTAGTTTAGGTAGTTTGTTATCAATTTACTTACAAAGGTTGCTTCGTTGACATCTGCATTGCCATCAGTGATCAGTACTTTGCACACTTCAGTATGACCATTAGCAGACGCTGCACACAGAGGAGTTTTACCATACTGGAATGTGACAGACAGACATGGTATTTGTTGTACAATTATTTATCTCTAAAAACAAATTAGGTTTGGGTATTTTAAAGTAAAATAGTCATATTTTAGGGGTTTTTGTTATCATTTACTTACTATGTTTGCTTTGCTAACATCTGCATTGCCATCAGTTATCAGTACTTTGCACACTTCAGTATGACCATTACGAGACGCTCTCCACAGAGGAGTGTTCTCATTCTGGAATGTAACAGACATACAAGGTAGTTGGTGTACATTTATTTATCTCTAAAAACATAACAGGTTTGGGTGTTTCAAATTAAAAATATTCATAGTTTAGGTAGTCTTGTTATCATTTACTTACTATGTCTGCTTTGTTAACATCTGCATTGCCATTAGTAATCAGTACTTTGCACACATCAGTATTACCATTACGAGACGCTTCATGCAGAGGAGTATTCCAATACTGTGATGTAATAGAGAGACAGTGTAGTTGTTGTACAATTATTTTATCTCTAAAAACAATATAGGTTTGTGTATTTCAAATTAAAATAGTCATATTTTAGGTGGTTTTGTTATCATTTACTTACTATGTCTGCTTTGTTAACATCTGCATTGCCATCAGTAATCATTACTTTGCACACTTCAGTATGACCATTACGAGACGCTGCACAAAGAGGAGTTGTCTCATTCTGGAATGTGACAGATAATATACAAGGTAGTTGTTGTACAATTATTAATCTCTAAAAACATAACAGGTTTGGTTATTTAAAATTAAAATAGTCCCAAAAGTGCCCTAGCCTCCCATCCCTATCAACTACCCCAAGCCTTACCTTGAATACCAATCGTACTACCTTCCCAACTGTGCCCTAGTCTCCCATCCCTACCAACTATCAAAAGCCTTACCTAGAATACCAATCGTACTACCTTCCCAAACGTGCTCTAGTCTCCCATCCCTACTAACTATCCCCAGCCTTACCTATAATACCAATTGTACATCCTTCCCAAACGTGCCCTGATTGTATTTAATAAAAGAAAACATTTGTGTTTTCTGCGATGCCTTCTATGAAATTGAATGTTTGCTAAACATGCTAAAAGCAAGAGCATTCAAATTACGCCTATGAATGTGCAATGTTAGGGAATATTAAAAAAAAATGACGAAGGCTAAATGGCTTGAAATGTACCCAGCCTTTCTGTACTGGATACAATATCAAATGTTGATCTACGTATTATGTTAGTGAAACAAACCGGTCAATCCGCAAGAAACCGCAAAAAAAACCCACTTAATTCAATATCCATTATGCACGAACTTTTACTACGCAGCCGCGCTCAAAAGGCTAAATATTCTTAAATGTGCCCCTCGATTTGTGGTTTTTTTACATGATTCTCCATTTTGAGCTACGCATAGTGTCGGTGTAACAACCCGGTCGATCCGCAACAATGTTGATGAAATAAAATGATGATTGCGTTGAAACCGCAAAGAAAAACATGTTTTCGAAGCCGTACTAGGCTCAAAAGGCTGAATATCCTAGAATGTGCCACCCGATTTGCTTTTTTGGATATGATTTCACACTTTGAGCTACGTGTAATGTCTGTGTATTAAACCGGTCAATCCGCAACACATTTGACGGAACAAATGATGCTCGTGATGAAACCTCAAGGAAAAAATACTTTTTCGCAGCCGTATTATGCTGAATATCGTAAAATATGGCCCCAATTTGCTTTTTTTGGATATTATATCACATTATGAACTATGTGCGAGTAACAAACCGGTCAATCCGCAACACATTTGACGAAACAAATGACGTTTGCATTGAAACCGCAAGGAAAAAACCCTGTTCACTGCCGTACTAGGATCAAAAGGCTAAATATCCTAAAATGTGCCCCCCCCCCCCCCCCCCCCCCCCCGATTTCATTTTTGGATATGATTTCACATTTTGAGCTACGCATAGTGTCGGTGTAACAAACCGGTTAATCCGCAACACATTTGACGGAACTAAATGATGTTTCCGTTGAAACAGCAAGAAACCACCTTTTCACAGCCGTACCAGGCTCAAAAGGCTGAATATCCTAAAATATGCCCCCGATTTGCTTTTTTGGAATTCATATCACATTTTGAGCTATGTGCGAGTAACAAACCGGTCAATCCGCAACACATTTGACGGAACTAATGACGTTCGCGTTGAAACCGCAAGGAAAAAAGCCTGTTCACTGCCGGTGGTATTGGTATCATTTACTTAATAATAATAATAATAATACTGAACATTGATAATGCGCGCAAATCTGCCAAAGCACTCATGGCGCATTTGAGCAATTAACCAAAAGAAACAATGAAACCAGAGCAGAGAACATTATACATAAAAAATAATGCATAGAAAAGCAACAATTATACAATGAAATAAATTCCAAAATTAATTGAAACATCTTAATTATAAGCAGTATACATCAGATGAGTTTTGAGGCCAGTTTTGAATGATGAGAGAGACGAACAGGCTCGGATATGATTAGGGAGCAGTTCCATTTGTACGCGATAAAAATTGCGAGAATGTTCCGGGCCCCGATGAGTTTTTTATCAGGCCCCGATGAGATTTTTATCGCGTACAGTTGCGAGAAGCAAAGGATTATTTATCGAGTAGCGTATTACCGCTTGTTTAAATATAACGAAAGATAAGTGGTGGGTATGTAAATAGAGCTTCGGGTTATTTATTCTAGTTGTAAGGTACAAATTCAGCATTTCATGTTTTTAGAGATAATGTTATTGATTATGGATGTTTAACGTAAATTGTATTATCCTCGTGTATTTGCTAAACAATGTCCCGCTCTATTTGCTAAACATACCCCAGGGTATGGCAGAGGCCACGTATCGGGCCCGATGTCTATTTTATCGGGGCCTGATGACTATTTTATCGCGTATCAACTTGAAAAACATCGGGTCCAAAACATATCAGGCCCCGATACAGTCGCGATAAATTTATCGCGTATAAATGGAACTGCTCCCTTAGGAAGTGAATTCCAGAGCCTAGGCGCAGCAATGTTAAAGGCTCTGTAGCAGCTATCTGATTAGGATCAAATGAAAAATAAATTTGGGTATCATCTGCAATATATGTGGTATTTGAGGTTGTATTTCTGAAAGATATGACGGATTGGTGCGGTGTAGATGAAGAACCATTGTGGTCCCAGTACGGAACCTTGGGGCACAGAATAGTTCAGTGTAACTGGCTCAGACGAGGTGTCACCAATTCTCACATGTTGTATCCTATCCCGTAAATACGATTTACACCATTTCAGTGCTACGCCTGACACACCGATGTTATTTTGAAGCCTTTGGAGCAGGATATTATGATCCACAGTGTCAAACGCAGCACTGAGATCAAGCATCACTAGGGCAGTTATTTTGCCATTGTCCATTGCACGCCATAATGTCGTTATTAACACGTAGCAGCGCTGTCTTGATGCTATGATTTGCACGGTAGGCAGATTGGAAAGGATTTTGCAATTCCCAATCATCATTGACAGTCTTAAGGCGAGATGAAGCAACGCGCTTAATTATTTTTCCAAGGAACGTCAAATTGGCGACTGGCCTAAAATTTAGAGTTCCTCTTTATCAAGACCAAGCTTCTTTAGAAGAGGTCTTATATAAGCTGTTTTTAGAGCACTTGGAAAAATGCCTGTTAAAAAAGACATGTTAATTATACGAGTTATTGATGGAACAATGTCATGAACATATTCTTTTATGACCCATGTTGGTAGAGGGTCTAATTCACATGATTTGCACTCATTATAATTGTTAACACCTCGGCATCAGTTGCTGGTTTAAATCAGTAAGATGAGGAACACAAACTTACTTTTGTATGTCATTAGATGGAAACACAACATTCTCATTAAAACCACTTCGTATACTCTCAATCTTACCAACAATAACTGTGAGAACCTGTTGGCAAGCATTTGATCAGAAGTACAACTGGGAAGAACAGGATCGTTACTTTTGTGCAAGAGATTGTTGACAACACGAAAAAAACCTTTCTGGTCACCATGGCACTGAGCAACAGAATCAGAATAATAGGTGGTTTTAGCCTCCTCAATCATACTTTTGACCAATTGCCTTTATTCACAGTAAGCTTGACTTACTCTGTTTGCTATGTTCACATCCGCATTGCCATCAGTAATCAGTACTTTGCACACTTCAGTATGACCATTACTAGACGCTGCACACAGAGGAGTATCCCCGCCCTGTAATGTAACAGATAGACAATGTAGTTTGTGTACAATATTTTATCTCTATAAACAAAAAAGGTTTGTGTATTTCAAATTAAAATAGTCATATTTTAGGTGGTTTTGTGATCATTTACTTACTATGTTTGCTTTGTTAACATCTGCATTGCCATCAGTAATCAGTACTTTGCACACTTCAGTATGACCATTACTAGACGCTGCACACAGAGGAGTATCCCCGCCCTGTAATGTAACAGATAGACAATGTAGTTTGTGTACAATATTTTATCTCTATAAACAAAAAAGGTTTGTGTATTTCAAATTAAAATAGTCATATTTTAGGTGGTTTTGTGATCATTTACTTACTATGTTTGCTTTGTTAACATCTGCATTGCCATCAGTAATCAGTACTTTGCACACTTCAGTATGACCATTACCAGACGCTTCATACAGAGGAGTATCCCCATCCTGTAATGTAACATATAGACAATGCAGTTTGTGTATACATGTAATTGTTTATCTCTAAAATCAAAATAGGTTTGTGTATTTCAAATTTAAAAAGTTATATTTTAGGTAGTTTTGTTATCATTTAGTTCTGTCTGCTATGTTCATTTCTGCATTCCCATGAGTAATCAGTACTTTTCACACTTCAGTATGACCTTTACGAGACGCTGCACACAGAGGAGTATCCCCATACTGGAATGTAACAGATATTATTAATCTCTAAAAATGTGATATAATATCAAAAAAAGCAAAATATTTTAGGATATTCAGCCTTTTGATCCTGGTACGGCTGTAAAAAGGTGGGTTCATTTTGTTCCCTTCAAATGTGTTGCGGATTGACCGGTTTGTTACACCGACACTATGCGTAGCTCAAAATGTAAAATCATATCCAAAAATCAAATCGGGGGGCGGGGGCACATTTTAGGATATTTAGCCTTTTGATCCTAGTACGGTAGTGAACAGGGTTTTTTCCTTGCGGTTTCAACGCGAACGTCATTTGTTCCGTCAAATGTGTTGCGGATTGACCGGTTTGTTACTCGCACATATTAAAAAATGTGATATAATATCCAAAAAAGCAAATTAGGGGCATATTTTAGGATATTCAGCCGTTTGAGTCTAATACGGCTGCGAAAAAGTATTTTTTCCTTGAGGTTTCAACACGAGCATCATTTGTTCCATCAAATGTGCTGCGGATTGACTGGTTTGTTACACAGACATTATACGTAGCTCAAAGTATGAAATCATATCCAAAAAAGCAAAAAGGGTGGCACATTTTAAGATATTCAGCCTTTTTAGCCTAGTACGGTTGAGAAAACGTGTTTTTCTTTGCGGTTTCAACGCGAACATCATTTATTTCGTCAATATTGTTGCGGATTGACCTGATTGTTACACCGACCAGTTAAGAAAAGAGCCCATAAGACAAGCTTCTCAAGTGATACTAGGGTCATAAAGGCAAGGGATAACATCAGGGATGCATATGATAAGTACCAGAACAACACCACTGATGATAGAAGAGAGGGTCACAAGTCTGCAAAAAAGAAAATAGAGGACACCTACAACCTAGTTATGTCAGAGCATTTGAATGGCAAGATTCAGGAAGTAGAGACTGCACATATCAACTCCAAGCATGGCTTAAGTTGGAAACTAATCAATGAAATCACAGGCAGAAAGGCATCAACTAAAGGTCAGCTGAAAGGAGACACTCAAAAGGAAAGGGTCACCAATTGGTTCAACCACTTTCAGAACCTACTGGGAAAGCCACCTGATATATGTGAAGAGGATGAAGAAATAACACCAATCTTTGTAGATCTTGATATCAGAACAGGGCCTTTTGACCAAGATGAATATGACAAGGCTAAGAAGTCACTGGTAGAAGGGAAGACCTGTGGCGAGGACAATATACCGCCAGAAGTATTGAAAAGATGTGATCTAGATGATATTGTGCTGGGTGTCATGAGTAAAATAAGTTTTTTTCCCTCCAGAAATACTTTTGACCAATGAGGAACAAACCTTATTGATTTTCTAATGGATCAGGCAATGATCAGTGTTATGTCACAACACAACACTGGCATTTTTGGTATGATTCAGTGGTGCAGGAAAAGCTATATTGATATTTAGATTAGCTGGACTTCTTCTGTGTGGGGAGAGAATTTCTCTGGGCAGATGAATTTAAGACCTGGTAGGATACACATGTATGGTAAACAGTGTAGCTCCTATCCCGCCCGTTTGTGTGGCGAAGTTTATGCGTCACCAAACGTACACTATGTCAAATAGTTTATAAGTCGAGTCTACCTATATACAAGCCACCTTCCATGAGAGAAATACATTCCGCAGGGCCATTTTAGGCATTTTTCAGTTGAAGTCAAATCAGGACTTCTTATGTGCTGTGTATTGGAATTGCCAAGAATGTTATGCATGGAGCTGTAAATTGTGTGCTGTAACCAAAAAGAGGGAAGACAAAAAGGATGACTTAACAGCTTACGACATGGTGCAGTTTTATTTGAGTTTTCGTGTAAGTAAATATCTTTATTCTGAGTGTATAATAATATTATGATTAGATATTATTTTAAATAATATTTGGTGAAATTTAAGTCTATTTCAGTATCATATTATATACACCAAATTTTGTTTCTGGAAAATTATTAGTTATTAATTTTCGGCAGAGTGATGTTATTTAAAGCAAGAGATGAAACACTCTTGTATTGGTTAATTTAATGCTGTGTTGATAATGTATTTGAAACTAGTAAGATTTTGGCATCATATCCAAAACCGATTCATTTTGGAGTTCATCAACTTGATAGCATTTAGTATACATTATTCAATCTGATTATGGTATTGTTCATCATTAGGTTAAGCTCTTGTGAGTTGAGAAATATTTAAGTTTGTCAATGCGTTTATGATAAAAGGCCATGTGGATACATCAAAGAAATGGTTAAATTTACATTACAATGGACAGTAAATAATGTAGATATACAGAGTATTCGTCAGTGGATTATATTATGCCAATGCATATAAATGTGAACATTTAGTTCAAGCGAACTGGTATTTGTGAATGTTCCCGTCTTGTAATTTATACAGCCGTTTTGGAGTTTTGGAGAGAGTTATATTTTCGAGTTTTGACATCGACGGCGACAACGTATATTCCACGACACTGAGAACAACGAGAAACAACAATGGCCATATAATCAAGACATCGACGCAAGACAAGACGCAAGACAAGACGCAAGACAACTACAAGTCCGTGAGCTAAACAATAAACATTTTGATATCCTGATTTCACGGGAAACACAGGTTGCCCACGATTGCCGGCTCGCGTTCATTAATTTTCTTGTACTGCAGTACTTGTTATATGTATACAATTGTTTGTTTGCTTTTTTCAATATTTAATAAATCTATGATATAATTGATCAAAATAACATCTTGATTGTTGTGACCGTCTGAGTATCCATTGATTATTAGTCACTGTGTGGTAGGTTCTAAGGATATTATTTGTGTGAACCGTGGTATAAAGAGGATCCGAGGTCTTCTTTTGACATTTTGGGGGCTCGTCCGGGAATCCTTAGAAGTTGCCATAACAGAGATTATGTATCTACGACGACCAGACGAATAGATATTTAATTGTTACGATAATCCAAATTATATGCATTGTCATGTATAGGCTGTGAAAGTCAGGTAATTTAGGGTATTCTGATTTTGTTTGTTTGAGCAGCCACTACAATTATATATCACTTTGCATTCTATTCCAAAATTCCAATACACTGTTTGGTTGTTGCAAACATTTTGCATTGCGCTCAAAATGTAGGTGCGACAATAGTGTAATTCTCCAGAATGGAAGTAGAAAGGTTGGCAAGTGTTGGTAAACAATTGGGTTTAAGTGGGATTGAATTACAAACATTTATACAGGATGAAAGAGTGAGAGAGAGAGATTTGAGGGCACAAAATAGAGATGAAGTGAAAGAGCATGAACATCATGAGAAAGAGGTTTTAGAAATGCAAATTAAATTAGAAAAACTTAAGCTCGAGGGAAACAAAGACAACCCTGAACTTTTGAATGCATTACGATCAAAAGCTCCAGTTCCCAGGCTACCAGAGTTCCGTGAACGTAAAGATGATATGGACGCATATCTTTAGCGCTTTGAGCGGTACGCAACAGCACAATGCTGGAAGAAAGATGACTGGGCTATTAATCTTAGTGCTTTGTTGCAAGGTAAAGGTGTTGCTACATATAATAGACTCGCTTCTGTTGATGCTAATATTTATGATGTATTGAAACCAGAACTTCTTAAAACATACCAGCTAAGTGATGAAGGGTTTAAAGAGAAGTTCAGGTCGGCTAAACCCGAAACAGATGAGAGTGCTCAGCAGTTCTTGGCTCGTATTCATGACTACTTAGAAAGGTGGGTAGAATTATCTCATACTTCTAAAAACTTTGCAGGCTTAGTTGATTTATTACTCAAAGAACAATTTGCAAAAGCTTGTACCAAGGACATGGCCATGTTCATCAAGGAACGTCAACCCAAGACTGCGAGAGAGATGACTGAAATTGCTACACAGTTTCTTGAAGCTAGAGGTGGTTGGGGTTTTGCAGGTAGTGGTAAGCCAAACCAGAAAGGGCAACCGTCCTCAGGTAAAAAACCACCAACTCATCCCACTCAGAATCAAAGTACAAGTAGCAATAATTCAAGTAGTAATTATCATTCTAGTTCTAATCAATCACCACGTAAATGCTTCGTTTGTGATCGGGTAGGCCATATTGCAAAACACTGCAATCAAAAATCTAGAGTTTTGAAAGCAGCAGGACTACTAGACTTGAATGATGACAACCAGCAGAAATCACAGACTAAGACCGGTGGTAAGCGTAACAAAGGTAAATCTAAAGATACTTGTGTTGGTTGTTCTTGTGATCACAATTGTAAACACCAGTGTGCAGATGATACAGAGGTTGGTAACTTGTGTATGGTAATAACTAAAGAATGTACAAATTCTGATACAGATGAAGGTTATGCTACATTGGATTGCTGTGGACGTAAAGTACCAGTAATGAGTGCCGCTTGCAGTACACATGGGGTAAAACAGATGCCAGTCAAACAAGGTATTGTTGATGGTTAGGTAGTTAGTGTGTTACGTGATAGTGGTTGTAGCAGTGCTGTTATCCGTAGAAGCCTGGTATCAAACAGTCAGTTGACTGGTGAGTATAAAACATGCGTGCTTATCGATGGAACTGTAAGAAAAGTACCAGTTGCTGTTGTACAGGTAAATACACCATAATTATATTGGTGAGGTCACATGTTTATGTATGACAAATCCAGTTTATGACCTTATTTTAGGAAACATAGAGGGTGTACGTGATCCATCTGAACCAGATAGGACTTGGCAGAAATCAGATGTGAAACGTAAGTTATGTAAGGTTCATAATTCACAAGAGATACCAGACTTAGGTAATGCTGTCGAGACACGGGCTCAAAAGGTAGAAAAAGAAAAGGCTGTAAGAGGACTTAAGGTACCAAAGGCCATGACTGAAATAGTTACCGCAGAGAAACTTCAACAGGCTCAGGAATCCGAAACGACATTGGATAAATTTCGTGAGTTGGAGAAATCTGGGGAAGTTAAGGTAACACGTAATGGTGGTAAATCTAAGTTTATACTGCAGAAAGGTGTTCTCTACCGTGAATTTCAGTCTCCGACAGTACAATTTGGTGAGAAATTTCAGCAAGTGGTTGTGCCAAAACAATTTCGTGACAAGGTAATGAAATTGGCACACGAATCGATCCTTGGGGGACACCAAGGAACGCAGAAAACTACAGACAAGGTAATGAGTAATTTCTTTTGGCCAGGTTTGACATGTGATATTTCTAGGTTTTGTCAGTCATGCGATCGTTGTCAGCGCACTCTACCGAAAGGTCGTGTATCCAAGGTGCCGCTTGGAAGTATGCCGTTGATTGACACACCGTTTCAAAGAATAGCTATTGACTTAGTAGGACCTATTCATCCATGTTCAGATCATAAACATAGGTATATTCTCACTGTACTTGATTATGCAACTCGTTATCCTGAAGCAGTTGCTTTGTCCAATAATATAGACACTAAAACAGTAGCTGAGGCATTGTTTGATATATATTCAAGAGTAGGATTTCCTCAAGAAGTCTTGAGTGACCATGGAAGCCAATTCACTTCTGACCTCATGCATGAGATAAGTAGGTTATTTTCTATTAAACAATTGACTTCTTCAGTATACCATCCAATTTGCAATGGACTTTGTGAACGTTTCAATGGCACATTGAAACTCATGCTGCGAAAGATGTGTGAAGAGCGTCCGACTGGGACAGGTATTTGAATGCTTTATTGTTTGCCTACAGAGAAACACCGCAATCCAGCACCGGTTTCGCACCATTTGATCTTTTGTATGGTAGAAATGTAAGAGGTCCTCTATGTATACTCAAGGAATTATGGACAGGTGAGATAAAAGAAGATGAAACAAAGAGTACGTATCAATATGTCTTAGACCTGCAAGACAGATTGGAGAAGACTTGTGATTTAGCAAAGAGAGAATTGCAAAAATCTCAAGGTAAGTACAAAATGTACTATGACAGAAAAGCAAAGTGTAGGAAATTTGAAATAGGTGACGAGGTTCTCCTATTACTTCCAACAGACAGAAATAAGCTCCTCATGCATTGGAAAGGTCCGTTTATGGTGATCAATAAAGTAGGTACTATGGATTATAAAATTGATTTCGGTCATAGGGTACAGACTTTCCATGCCAATCTTTTGAAGCGGTATTGCAGAAGACCAGAAGACCAGCCACAGGTACAAGTGACTGCAGGACTTCTAGAATTGGCCTGTACATCTGTCATTGAAGATGAGGACAACTCTGAATTGAACGAAGGTCAGAGTAACTTTAAGTCTAGTGAGAATTTGTTACAGATCCCTGCACTTGCACAAAAAGAATTTGTGTCTGATGTGAATGTGTGTAGTAACTTGTCAGATGAACAACAACATGAGGTAAGACGATTACTAGGTAATTACCAAGACGTGTTCACTGATGTTCCAGGTAATACTTTAAATTAGGTTATCACGACATCAAGCTTACAGATAAGACTCCTATTCGCCAGAAGCCTTACCCTATCCCTCACGCACTTCGTGAAACAGTCAAAGAGGAAATAAAGGTAATGATATCTATGGGTGTAGTAGAACCATCTGAAAGCCCTTACGCATCGCCGTTAGTTATCGTGAAAAAGCCTGATGGAACCAATCGAGTTTGCAGCGACATGCGCAGAGTAAATCAGGTAACTGTGTTCGATGCTGAACCAACTCCCGATCAAAGTGAAATATTTGCAAAGTTAGCAAATTACCATATTTTCACCAAGATCGATCTCAGTAAGGGATATTGGCAAGTACCGTTGACAGAAAATGCTAAACCATTGACAGCTTTCATCACTCATGATGGGTTATACCAATTTTGCCGCATGCCATTTGGACTAGTAAATAGCGGGGCATCATTTTCAAGAATTATGAGGAAGTTGTTAAGGGGTTTAACAGGGATCGACAACTACATAGATGATATATTGGTCCATACGTCATCATGGGAGGAACACATGGAAAAATTGAGAGAATTGCTACAAAGGTTGAGAAAGGCAAATCTGAGTGCGAGACCAACCAAGTGTCATGTGGGTTATGAAAAGATAGAATTCTTGGGTCACATTGTAGGTCAAGGTCTACTGCAACCTAACTCAAGTAAGTTGGAAGCAATTCAGAATGCACCACAACCGCAAACCAAGACTCAACTGCGCTCCTTTCTAGGTCTGGCCAATTATTATAGACAGTTCATACCAAACTTTGCTGCTATAGCGGTTCCACTCACAGACAAAACAAAGAAAGGTGAACCAACCAAGATAGAATGGAGAGAAAGCCAAGAAAAAGCATTCCGTACTTTGAAAGCAAAGTTGGCACAGTCTCCGATTCTGCATCTTCCAGACATTAACAGATCATTCATTCTACGAACTGATGCATCTGATGATGGGGTTGGAGCCGTATTGTTGCAAGAGTTTGAGGGAGAAAAGTTCCCGGTAGCATATGCAAGTAGAAAGCTATTAGCTGCGCAAAGGAACTATTCCGTGATGGAAAAGGAATGTAACGCCATAATTTGGGCGATTCAGAAATTTGAACCATATCTCTACGGACGAAAATTTCAGCTGGAGACCGATCATCAGCCATTGTTATGTATGCAACGATCAAAGGTAGCAAATGGGCGTATAATGCGTTGGTCATTATCACTGCAACCTTACCGTTTTCAGATGGTAGCGATCAAGGGTAAGGATAACGTTGGGGCTGATTATATGAGTAGGTCAACAAATGAGTAAGTATTCACAAATGTGTGAACATAAGTGCGAGCTTATTCAGAGTGCAGTGTGTGTGACATATTTTACTTTTGAGGTGAAATAAATGTTAGGATAACATTCATCTTAGAGGGAGTAAAATGTCATGAGTAAAATAAGTTTTTTTCCCTCCAGAAATACTTTTGACCAATGAGGAACAAACCTTATTGATTTTCTAATGGATCAGGCAATGATCAGTGTTATGTCACAACACAACACTGGCATTGTTGGTATGATTCCGTGGTGCAGGAAAAGCTATATTGATATTTAGATTAGCTGGACTTCTTCTGTGTGGGGAGAGAATTTCTCTGGGCTGATGAATTTAAGACCTGGTAGGATACACATGTATGGTAAACAGTGTAGCTCCTATCCCGCCCGTTTGTGTGGCGAAGTTTATGCGTCACCAAACGTACACTATGTCAAATAGTTTATAAGTCGAGTCTACCTATATACAAGCCACCTTCCATGAGAGAAATACATTCTGCAGGGCGATTTTAGGCATTTTTCAGTTGAAGTCAAATCAGGACTTCTTATGTGCTGTGTATTGGAATTGCCAAGAATGTTATGCATGGAGCTGTAAATTGTGTGCTGTAACCAAAAAGAGGGAAGACAAAAAGGATGACTTAACAGCTTACGACATGGTGCAGTTTTATTTGAGTTTTCGTGTAAGTAAATATCTTTATTCTGAGTGTATAATAATATTATGATTAGATATTATTTTAAATAATATTTGGTGAAATTTAAGTCAATTTCAGTATCATATTATATACACCAAATTTTGTTTCTGGAAAATTATTAGTTATTAATTTTCGGCAGAGTGATGTTATTTAAAGCAAGAGATGAAACACTCTTGTACACCCATAGGCCTATTTGTTTCTTATAACTTGAGTGCCCTGTCTGGGGCTTAAGTTTCTTGTGTCCCCCACCCCCCCCCCCCCCCTTTTTTTATTCTTGTGAGTCTGCTCTCGTTGCAGCAATTCTTCCTCATGATTTATTCTATTTTATTATTATTATTTACCCAATTTTTTTTCTTCTCTCTTTCTCTCCATTTGCTTAATATGATTTATTTATTTCCTCATTAATTTATGTAGTAATTTTTGATTAATTTGGTTTTTTTCTTCCATTTATTTATTATTTATTATTATTATTTATCCCCCCCCCCCCCCCCCCCCTCCACGCAGTTCATTCATATTAGGCTTAGTTAATTTACTATTTCTGTGGCATTTATTTTCACATTGTTCCAACATTTCCTGTCTATTATTGTCACTTATCACTCATGCATATGCATGATGAGTTGTCTATTGATTTGTTGTACATGTTTGTTAGTTTGCCTAGCAACATGGATTTGTACTTGTATTAGTCTGGGCAGTGTTAACCTGGATGTCTAGTAGGCAACATCTATTACTGACATTGTGCTATAATTACAGTGGTGGACTTGTCTAGTTCATTATCTTATTTATAGTTCTTAACACTTTTGTTTTTATATTTTGTCCCTGATGAAGGGTGGTATATCCACTTGAAACGTCGGTCTTTATTGTTACCATATATCTTTATTGCACAGCAATTGTTATTGCTTGTCCCAGTGCATTTCCGTGTGTTATTGTTTTTGTTATTTATCTGTTTTATCGCGTTATTCTCCCTTGTTATTACCTGTTTCCCCACACCCTGTTGGTATATCTTGCTTTTACTCTTAGCACTCTTGTATTGGTTAATTTAATGTTGTGTTGATAATGTATTTGAAACTATATAGTAAGATTTTGGCATCATATCCAAAACCGATTCATTTTGGAGTTCATCAACTTGATAGCATTTAGTATATATTATTCAATCTGATTATGGTATTGTTCATCATTAGGTTAAGCTCTTGTGAGTTGAGAAATAATCAAGTTTGTCAATGCGTTTATGATAAAGGCCATGTGGATACATCAAAGAAATGGTTAAATTTACATTACAATGGACAGTAAATATTGTAGATATACAGACTATTCGTCAGTGGATTATATTATGCCAATGCATATAAATGTGAACATTTAGTTCAAGCGAACTGGTATTTGTGAATGTTCCCGTCTTGTAATTTATACAGCCGTTTTGGAGTTCTGGAGAGAGTTATATTTTCGAGTTTTGACATCGACGGCAACAACGTATTTTCCACGACACTGAGAACAACGAGAAACAACAATGGCCATATAATCAAGACATCGACGCAAGACAAGACGCAAGACAAGACGCAAGACAACTACAAGTCCGTGAGCTAAACAATAAACATTTTGATATCCTGATTTCACGGGAAACACAGGTTGCCCACGATTACGATTGCCGGCTCGCGTTCATTAATTTTCTTGTACTGCAGTACTTGTTATATGTATACAATTGTTTGTTTACTTTTTTCAATATTTAATAAATCTATGATATAATTTGATCAAAATAACATCTTGATTGTTGTGACCGTCTGAGTATCCATTGATTATTAGTCACTGTGTGGTAGGTTCTAAGGATATTATTTGTGTGAACCGTGGTATAAAGAGGATCCGAGGTCTTCTTTTGACACTGGGTTTCTGCAATGATGCAATTACAAATAGAGAGAAGCCGAGCCAATGGTCCATCCTCAACATTGTACCCATTCCAAAGTCAGGAGACCTCAGCCTGGGCGGCAACTATCGTGGCATAAGTCTTACCAAATGGCTTCAGGGTAGGAAGAACTACTATAGGGCATATACTGGCACTGAGAAGGCTGATTGAAGGGGTGAAAGCTAATAACCTACAAGCAATAATAACATACATAGACTTCAGGAAAGCCTTTGATACCATCCATCGTGGCAAAATGCTAAGAATTCTGCACGCTTATGGCATACCAGGACAGATCGTTGATGCTGTTGGAGACATGTACGAGGGAACTATGGCTAAAGATCTGTTCGAATTCTTAGCTGGTGTACTTCAGGGTGACACCCTTGTCCCATATCTGTTTGTTATTGTACTATACTTCGCCCTGAGAATGGCTATAACAGGAAAGAAAGAAGAGCTTGGATTCCACATTGAAAAGCGAAGAAGCAGAAGGATTGGACCTGTAGCAGTGACAGACTTTGACTTTGCAGACGATATTGCCCTGCTGTCTAAAGAACTACACCAGGCACAAGATCTGCTTCAGAGGGTCGAGACATCAGTGGCTAAAGTTGGCTTGTCTATGAATGCAAAGAAGACAAAGTTCATGGCATACAACCAAACAAGTGCTGTGGAAATCAGAACAAATGATGGAACCAAACTAGATGAAGTAAACGAGTTCAAATACCTAGGTGCCTGGATGTCAAGCACTGAAACGGATATCAAGCAACGCAAGGCAGCAGCTTGGAGAGCCTGTGGGAAGCTGAACAAGATCTGGAAATCCACCCTACCAAGAAAATTCAAACTTCGCCTGTTCGCAGCAACTGTTGAATCTGTGTTACTATATGGCTGTGAGGCATGGACCACCACCCCTAAGCTAGCAAAGCAACTTGACGGCTGTTATACTCGTATGCTGAGGGCTGTCCTCAACATTTTACTGGAAGCAACTTACAACTAACACAGAGCTGTATGGAGATCTCCCCAAAATCACCCAAAAGATCAGGGAGAGAAGGACAAGATTCTCAGGCCACTGCTTTAGGAGTCAAGAATGTGTGTCAAAGCTGGTTCACTGGATACCAAAGCATGGGAGAAGGAAACCTAGAAGACCTGCCCTGCCCTAACTTACATCGATGTGCTTAAACAGGACACTGGTTTGGATGTAGGAGACTTAAAGACAGCAAGTTACACCGACACTATGCGTAGCTCAAAATGTGAAATCATATAAAAAACAGCAAATCGGGTGGCACATTTTAGGATATTTAGCGTTTTGAGCCTAGTACGGCTGCTTACTAAAAGTTCGTGCATGGATGTTGAATCAAGTGTTATACGTAGCTCAACATTTGATATTGTATCCAATACAGAAGTCTGGGTACATTTTAAGCCATTTAGCCTTCGTCAATTTTGTTTTAATATTCCTAAACAATACATAGGTAGCAAGCATAAAGGTTTATTATTAAATACAATCAAATCAATTTAAACAGGAATAAAATCAACCAAATCCAATCTGCCGGCCAGTGCAATGACAAATGGTTAGCCGCTGTGTATCACTTACCGGCTCGGACCCCGTATCACATACCGCGCAACCCTGGTGAATTGCTTTCGGTACTGAGAAAAAGATTTTGTGCAATACCTCAGTAATATAACAAAATCTCAGCTTTTTAGGAAACTATTTGTAATGTTAATGGTATCAAATTCATCCTAAAAACATCCCGAGGTCCGTTTCTTGAACAATAATTTGTTTGTTTACATGAATCTCGCAATATTAGAAGTCAACCACCACACTCGGTGTCAGTAAACTTAAGGAAATGTGAATTTACCGATAAACCACTATAGCTTCTTTTAGGCAGAGTGTCTTCACGCAAGATCAAGGAAGTAGAAGCAGCACATTCCAATTGCAAGCATGCTTTAAGCTGGAGGCTTATCAATGAGATCACTGGTAGAAAAGCATCCACCAAAGGACAGCTGGAGGGAGAAACTCAGAAAGATCGGGTCACAAACTGGTATAACCACTTCAAAAACCTTCTGGGGAGCCCACCAGACATCAGTAATGAGGATGAGGAAATCACACCAATCCTAGAAGATCTGGAAATTAAAACCGGGCCTTTCGACCAGGAAGAATATGACAAAGCTAAAAAGTCACTGGTAGAAGGAAAAAGCAGTGGTGAAGACAATATCCCACCTGAAGTTCTGAAAAGATGCGACCTTGACGACATTGTGTTGAGCTTCTGCAATGAAGCATTACTGAAAGGGAAAAATCCAAGCCAATGGTCTGTGCTCAACATTGTTCCAATTCCAAAATCAGGGAATCTTAGCCTAGGAGGCAACTACCGAGGTATCAGCCTAAGTTCTATCGTTGCCAAAACATACAACAGAATGATCCTGAACAGAATCAGACCAGAGCTGGATCAGCATTTGAGAACCAATCAAAACGGCTTCAGGGTTGGAAGGACGACAGCGGGCCACATACTGGCACTGAGGAGGCTCATAGAAGGAGTTAAAGCCAATAACCTAGCAGCAGTAATCACCTACATTGATTTCAGAAAGGCCTTCGACACAATCCACCGTGGCAAAATTCTGAAAATTCTGCGAGCTTATGGAATACCAAAACAAGTCGTTGAAGCAATCGGAGGAATGTACGAGAATACCATGGCTAAGGTAATATCACCTGATGGAGAGACTGCACAGTTTGAAATATTGGCTGGAGTTCTACAGGGAGACACACTTGCCCCATATCTGTTTGTGATTGTGCTGGACTTTGCCCTGAGGATAGCCATAGAGGGGAGAGAAGAAGAGCTTGGTTTTCATCTTGACAGGCGTAGAAGTAGGCGGATCGGGCCAGAGGTGGTGACAGACTTTGACTTCGCCGATGACATTGCATTGTTGTCAGAGAAATTTCATCAAGCACAAGATCTGCTGAAAAGAGTTGAGACATCAGTAGCAAAGGTCGGTCTCAAAATGAATGCTAAGAAGACCAAGTTTATGTCATATAACCAGAGCCAGAAGGGATCCATACAGACAAATGATGGCAACAAGCTGGAGGAAGTTCAAGATTTTAAATATCTTGGTGCCTGGATGGAGAGTACGGTAAAAGACATTAAGCAACGCAAAGCAGCAGCATGGAGAGCGTGCGGCAAAATGAACAAAATATGGAAGTCAACTCTATCTCGGAAGTTCAAACTTCGCCTGTTTGCCTCAACGGTGGAGTCAGTTCTGCTATATGGATACGAAGCTTGGACCATTACCCCCAAGCTACAGAAAGAGCTAGATGGCTGCTACACCAGAATGCTGCGAGTAGTACTCAATGTCAACTGGAAACAACATATACCAAACACCCAACTGTATGGTGACCTCCCCAAAATAAGCCAGAAGATCCGGAAGAGAAGAACAAGGTTTGCTGGCCACTGTTACAGAAGTGAGGAGCCAGTATCCAAACTGGTGCACTGGATCCCCAAACATGGCAAAAGAAAGCCGGGACGACCTGCCCTGAAATTTATCGATCTACTCAAGCAAGATACTGGACTGGAGACGAGTGACATAAAGACAGCAATGAACGACAGAAGAGTGTGGAGAAACATTGTAGATCGGGGACACGACCCGAATTAAGCAAGTAAGTAAGCAAGTCTTCACAATTCACCTGATAAACGGACCCCGGGTAACATCAAACAAACCAAAAAAATGGGCTATTATTATTGGTTTATTTTTTCTAATTAATATATGTCTATTACTTGACCCATTATCCAATGAGTTAACGCATAGCTTCAACCATGCGGTGTACATTTTACTGATCGTAAGGTTCATTAGCATACTTGATTGATGTCGGCAAAACCGTAAGATGTGTTCGTTAGATTCAAGAGATGGCCCTGTTGTTTACAGGGAAGAAGGAGTTAGCGATATAAATAAAATAAAAAAGGCTATACTTGACTTTGGTCATATTAAATTGTTGTGCAGTGTAATACCCGTTTTATACCAGTAAGCCTACCCCTTCCCTTCCCTCCAGGCTCCAGCTCTTTAAATTATTGGATTGATACTGTATATTTTATCACAAATCTTAAAATTGTTTGTCTTCAAAAATCTTCAAATCTCCCTGCGCAGCCGTTAAAACATGGATGGTGCCGCAACGCCCCAATTACCCTCTCCCCCACTTCTAAGAGGCTTGACTGCAGATACTGCATGGATCAGGTATACTATATATTAGTTTCATATCCAACGGGATATAACGAGACCGACCGATAGTTTTAACTGCATAGGAATTTACAGAATTGCTTTTTTATCGTTAGTTCTCGAGTTTATCAAGTTTCGAACTGTCTGTAGTTATCAAGTTTTGAGCTGACTGCAAACATTTTATCGGTACATCATGCCTTTCGTCGGTACAACTATGTATTCCCCCCCCCCCCCCTGTTTCTATTTTACAAAGGTCATCCT
>JAYJML010000684.1:0-16000 GCA_035610835.1 Ophiura sarsii
TAAAATTGTCGCATCCAAAGTTACATAGCTTAGCTCCAATGGTTCTCATCAAGTTTAGTAGAAGCACAAGATAATCACCAGAAATTCGCCAATCATGCATGTCAGAAACAGTGCATGAAATGTCCTGACCCAAAAACTCGAAAAACTAATGCACATTTTGTATTTATTCAAGCTTACCCAAATAATGGAATCCGTATTTACCCGTACGATTTGCTTGTGCAGTTATGAACACATCTCCATCTTTGGCAAACACGAGAGTAAACATTTCAAAACCACCCTCTGCATCATGGCTCTATATAGATTCTCAGAGGTTTATTTGTAGATGAAACCGCTCAATAGTGAATTAAAAAGTACAGTAGTCTGTAACGGCTTTAGTTGAATAACAGACATACCAGTGAGATCCAGGAGTAGATGGGGATTAGGTTGGGATCATTTGATCACTGATGATTTCTTTCTACTTTTATAATTCAATATGTTTACCAGTACCATGGTAATATGTTTACCAGTAGCAATAGATTTTGATTTAAGGGGGACTCAAGAAATTGTTGTGTTGTCGTTTTTTAAATTGTGTGGGTGCTGTATTAAATGTATTGAACTATTAATCAAATCCATGTAAAAGTATACATCTCTGGAAAGGAAATTGATCAGAGAAGCCAAATTTGACGCAAATGTTGACCAACAATTTTGATTTTGAACACAACCCCGAGGCGCATAACATACATAAATGAAAAATATAAGAACATAATAAAGAAGCTATACATCATAGATTACACATCAGAAATTACATAAAGTACAAATACAACAACAACAACTTGATCTGCAAACATGACCAGCAAGGATATTAAATATAATGTACAATGCAGTCTACTATGCACAATTTATAAATTTTAAAAGATATGTCTTCAATGACGTTTTGAAGGATTGCACTGATGGGAGGCTAGGGCACGTTTGGGAAGGTAGTGCGATTGGTATTCTAGGAACGGCTTGAGATGGTTGGTAGGGACGGGAGGCTAGGGCACGTTTGGGAAGGTAGTACGATTGGTATTCTAGGAAAGGCTCTGGATGGTTGGTAGGGATGGGATGCTAGGGCACGTTTGGGAAGGTAGTGCGATTGGTATTCCAGGTAAGGCTTGGGATAGTTTGTAGGGATGGATGGCTAGGGCACGTTTGGGAAGGTAGTACGATTGGTATTCTAGGTACGGCTTGGGATGGTTGGTGGGGATGGGAGGCTAGGGCACGTTTGGGAAGGTAGTGCGATTGGTATTCTAGGTAAGGCTTGGGATAGTTGGTAGGGATGGATGGCTAGGGCACGTTTGGGAAGGTAGTACGATTGGTATTCTAGGTAAGGCTTGATATGGTTGGCGGGGATGGGAGGCTAGGGCACGTTTGGGATGGTAGTACGATTGGTATTCAAGGTAAGGCTTGGGATGGTTGGTGGGGATGGGAGGCTAGGGCACGTTTGGGAAGGTAGTACGATTGGTATTCTAGGTAAGGTTTGGGATAGTTAGTAGGGATGGGAGGCTAGGGCACGTTTGGGATGGTAGTACGATTGGTATTCAAGGTAAGGCTTGGGATGGTTGGTGGGGATGGGAGGCTAGGGCACGTTTGGGAAGGTAGTACGATTGGTATTCTAGGTAAGGTTTGGGATAGTTAGTAGGGATGGGAGGCTAGGGCACGTTTGGGATGGTAGTACGATTGGTATTCAAGGTAAGGCTTGGGTGGTTGGTGGGGGATGGGAGGCTAAGGCACGTTTGGGATGGTAGTACGATTGGTGTTCAAGGTAACGCTTGGGGTGGATGGTAGGATGGGAGGCTATGGCACATTTGGGAAGGTAGTACGATTTGTATTCTAAGTAAGGCTTGGGATGGTTGGTAGGGATGGGAGGCTAAGGCACGTTTAAGATGGTAGTACGATTGGTATTCAAGGTAGGCTTGGGGTGGTTGTTAGGGATGGGAGGCTAGGTCACGTTTGGTTTTGGAAGGTAGTACGATTGGTATTCTAGGTACGGCTTGGGATGGTTGGTAGTGATGGGAGGCTAGGGCACGTTTGGGATGGTAGTACGATTGGTATTCAAGGTAAGGCTTGTGATGGTTGGTGGGGATGGAAGGCTAGGGCACGTTTAGGATGGTAGTACGATTGGTATTCAAGGTAAGGCTTGGGATGGTTGGTGGGGATGGGAGGCTAAGGCACGTTTGGGATGGTAGTACGATTGGTATTCAAGGTAACGCTTGGGGTGGATGGTAGGGACGGGAGGCTAGGGCACATTTGGGAAGGTAGTACGATTTGTATTCTAAGTAAGGCTTGGAATGGTTGGTAGGGATGGGAGGCTAAGGCACGTTCGGGATGGTAGTACGATTGGTATTCAAGGTAAGACTTGGGGTGGTTGGTAGGGATGGGAGGCTAGGGCACATTTGGGAAGGTAGTACGATTGGTATTCTAGGTAAGGCTTGGGATGGTTGGTAGAGATGGGAGGCTAGGGCACGTTTGGTTTGGGAGGGTAGTACGATTGGTATTCTAGGTAAGGCTTGGGATAGTTGGTAGGGATGGGAGGCTAGGGCACAGTTTGGAAGGTAGTACGATTGGTATTCTAGGTAAGGCTTGGGATAGTTGGTAGGGTTGGGAGGCTAGGGCACGTTTGGGAAGGTAGTACGATTGGTATTCTAGGTAAGGCTTGGGATAGTTGGTAGGGATGGGAGGCTAGGGCACAGTTGGGAAGGTAGTTTGATTGGTATTCTAGGAAAGGCTTGGGAAAGTTTAGCAGGGATGGAGGCAAGGGCATGTTTGGGAAGGTAGTACGATTGGTATTCTAGGTTAAGGTTTGGGATAGTAAGTAGGGATGGGAGGCTAGTAGGTAACGTTTTGGAAGGTAGTAAGATTGGTATTCAAGGTAAGGCTTGGGATGGTTGGTGGGGATGGGAGGCTAGGGCACATTTGGGAAGGTAGTACGATTGGTATTCTAGGTAAGGCTTGGGATAGTTGGTAGGGATGGGAGGCTAGGGCACGTTTGGGAAGGTAGTACGATTATTATTCTAGGTAAGGCTTGGGATAGTTAGTAGGTATGGGAGGCTAGGGCACAGTTGGGAAGGTAGTTCGATTGGTATTCAAGGTAAGGCTTGGGATAGTTGGTAGGGATGGGAGGCAAGGGTACGTTTGGGAAGGTAGTACGATTGGTATTCTAGATAAGGCTTGGAATAGTTGGTAAGGATGGGAGGCAAGGGTACGTTTTGGAAGGTAGTACGATTGGTATTCTAGGTAAGGCTTGGGATGGTTGGTATGGATGGGAGGCTAAGGCACGTTCGGGATGGTAGTACGATTGGTATTCAAGGTAAGACTTGGGGTGGTTGGTAGGGATGGGAGGCTAGGGCATATTTGGGAAGGTAGTACGATTGGTATTCTAGGTAAGGCTTGGGATAGTTAGTAGGGATGGGAGGCTAGGGCACGTTTGGGAAGGTAGTACGATTGGTATTCTAGGTAAGGCTTGGGATGGTTGGTAGAGATGGGAGGCTAGGGCACGTTTGGTTTGGGAAGGTAGTACGATTGGTATTCTAGGTAAGGCTTGGGATAGTTGGTAGGGATGGGAGTCTAGGGCACAGTTTGGAAGGTAGTACGATTGGCATTCTAGGTAAGGCTTGGGATAGTTGGTAGGGATGGGAGGCTCGGGCACGTTTGGGAAGGTAGTACGATTATTATTCTAGGTAAGGCTTGGGATAGTTAGTAGGGATGGGAGGCTAGGGCACGTTTGGGAAGGTAGTACGATTGGTATTCTAGGTAAAGCTTGGGATAGTTGGTAGGGATGGGAGGCTAGGGCACGTTTGGGATGGTAGTACGATTGGTATTCTAGGTAAGGCTAATAGTATGCAAATTGTATATGAATAATATATGATAATATATGAATAATGAATTAGAAATTGGCGTATATCATTTGCATCTATGTACGTGTCTTATATGGCACATTTACCCATATGCTAATATGGGTCATTCTAGAGCAGAGATTGGGCTCAGGGAAGTGTAAAGAATACCATTTGGAGAGTGTCAGTGTGGTTTACATTTGGTGGATACAGTTGAATTTGGAACACTTAAGCTTACTACCTTTCAAAAGAATACTACATGAGGATTGATGCTGAGCTTGGTCTCTTTGTTAATGGTAAGGAGGTGTCTGCTTATGTTACATTCATGGTTTATATGGACTTATTTTGCATTTGTAATATTAAATGATTAATTATGCAATTAAATGTATAGCTTATTGCTTACAATGATTGAATGGTTGGTTCACAGTGTGTGTATGTTGTACCTAATAAAGGTTGGCCTAAATGTTTGCAAACATGCACATATAATGTACGTAAATACTAGGCCCTTCTTTCACAATTGACAGATAAACAACACTAGTAGTTATTAATTAAAAGTAACCTCCTCATCCCCTTTTTAAACCTCCATCAGGAAACTCAAACTCGATTGTGAAGGGCCTTATATAGTAATTTGTTACACTTCATTTTATTTGGCATCAAAGTAAGTTGTTATGTTGAAGGCATGTCAGGTATTATGTTGTAGTGAACGAAAAGAAGAAAAAAATTAAAGGGTGCTCTTTTCGACCAACACTGGCTCGTACTGATTTTCTCAAGTAATCCACTTTTTAATTATGCTTGATTTATGTTTGTTCACATATGCATATATACATTGGCCAAGAGTATATAGATCTTTTGTTACCCTATGTTCCATCATTTTTCCAGGCTACCACAGGACATTTCACTAATTTGTGTTTCAAAGCCATTCTCTGTATTTGCTTTGCTTTTTATTGTATATTACTATTATGAGAGGTAGGCCTCGATCCTTCATCACAAACGTTAGTGGTTTTTTTGGTAAGAATACATCTTTTGATTTATTTAGTCCACTAATAGTTTACATAGACCACTGCATGCCTATTGTTTATGCTTTGATTGGCAATAGATGGGATAAAGTTGTGGTATTAGTTAGAAGCTATACAAATTGTGAAAACAAAAGAACAAACAAACAACTTGCACCTCAGCATATGGATGAAATAAAAATGTATTTGAATTGTTCAATGGTAAAACACACGGGTCTCAAATGTTGGCCTTTCTATTTGTTGACATGTTCATTGTAGTAACTCATGTGATACTTGCTCAAACCTGGTCCCATACATCTGTTCCAATCTAAATATATTCATAACTGATAAGCGTGTAACATACATGGTCAACCCAATCAGTAAATATCAGTTGGTGCAATGTTTTCTAATTGAAAATTTTAATTTTATATTAAATATTGTAATTCACTTTCCTTCCAGAAATCTTTCTCCAGAGACAAGCTGACAACTTCTGGTTCTGCAAAACGTTTCCTGAAAATGATTGGATGACAATGCATGCAAGGTTCAACGCAGTGGTGGTGGCGGAACGGAAAGGGATATTTTATTTTAGTAACGGGTTCATTTTATATTAGTTCCGTAACAAATTTGGCCAAAAAGTATACATCTTTTGATCCTATTCTCCATCATTCTTCCAGGAAGGGGGTGTGGTTACTACCACAGGACATTCACTAATTCCATCCTCATATCTTTGGTTGAATGACAAGGATGTCATGATAAAGCGCACCCCAACCCCAACAACCCCACCCCGAGTTGGATAGTGGAATATTAGTGGATCCCCAGACATGGGGCCAATACAGCTCTTCTGCATATGGCAAGAGGTCTTAACATGCAACGCATTTCTGATGTATATAGCTAAGCCCACTGCGCCTCATTTAGTAGATCCAGATGTAAAGCTGACAAAGTAACAAATATGGCTTCAGACCTAAAGCTTCAAAGATAATCTGCATGGCACAAAACAATATCCATCACCAAACAATGTGACCGTATTCATGCGCTTGCCACTGAGAACATGGATAACAACACATGGGGATCCGTCAAACCCTGGATCCGGAGAGCACTCAATGCGGAATCTGTTACATATAGGAATTCCGTTGTCAAGCATCTCCTGAGCCAGGGTGAGACCGCCAAGTTGCTCAAAGAGTGCGAGTCAGATTTGACATGGAGATCACTGATATACAATCTGCCTAAAGGGGTTCTTAAATTTGCCATCAATGCTTTTATTGAATCTCTACCGTCGTTTACCAACTTGAAACGATGGAGCAAACATCTTACGGACAGCTGTCCTCTCTGTCAGAGCAAAGGTGCCCTGTTTCAGATCCTCAATAATTGTCCAAGAATGCTGAATAGATACTTATGGAGGCATAACAATGTTCTTCATATATTACTCGCTGCCTTCAAAGACAGTGGAACCTACAGGAACGGGGATCTAAATATCTTTGCTGACATTGAGAACTGCACTATTGGTGGTGGAACCGTGCCTCCGTATGTCATTGCCACATCGCAAAAGCCGATCATCGTTCTGGTTTTGTTCTACTGAGAAAAAAAGTCATCCTCTTCGAATTGACCGTGCCATTCGAACCCAACATTGTTATGGCCCATCTAACAAAGATCGACCGATACTCATCTCTGGTCTATAACATAGTTGACACAGGATTTGATAGCTCATAAATCGCCAAGGGGTTTGATTGACACGAACAATAAGAAGAGAATGACTAGTATCTGCAGGCAATTGAAAATCTCCACAACATATTCCGAACACAAAAACAAAATTTCAAAATCCGTTCTTACCTCTTCATATTCCATGTACAATGCCAGACATGGAAGTGGAACATCCAGGCGCTTATTTAGATTTTGTGCCGCCATGATATATTTTATTTATAAATTCCGGGGTTTTTTTCAGTACTGTATCAATTTGTATGTCTTTTTGTTATATAACTTTGCTTCTTTATAAAATGTTTAATAAAGATGATGAAATAAAAAATAAAAACTTTATATAAGGTCAATAAAGAATACTTTATTAGCCCAAAATAAAGTACCCTTTATTCACTTAGAAATCGTACTTTATTTGTCAGATAATAAAGTTTACTTTGTCATCCATCAAATAAAGTACACTTTATATAGCAAGTTATAAAGTATACTTTATATCGTGTCAATAAAGTATACTTTATTAGCCTATTCGCCTAAAAATTGTACTTTATTTGTCAGATAATAAAGTGTTAGTGCCGATTGCTCACCTTTTTGAATTTTGTGTTAAAGGTTTCACACCACTAAATAACGTCTGGCCCTACCCCCTTTGAGGCAAATGGCGAAATTAATATAGTGGGAATTTTGACAGACACATCAGCGTTCTTCAGGTTCAAAAAAATTGATTCAATGATGATTTTTTAATATTTTAACGGAGACATTTGTGTTCAGGTCTTTTCCGGTAGCTGACGCCATCATCTTAATCAACAATTGCGTGTGACCAGGAAAACCAAACTCGTACTTTTTGAAAAGGCTCTAGCTCAAAAAATGCCGGTTACCCCCCCCCCCCCCCCCCCCCTGTGCTTGTATAGGGGGGGGGGTCCAAAAAAAAGGTTGGTATTGTTTACAGCCAAAATGTATCTCAATCGTGACAAAATAGGTGTAAAGTCAAAAAATTTCGCGCGCTACGCGCGCGTATCTTGACTCATAACAATCTTGTTGGTTCATTTTATTTCCCGCCCCCAATATCAATAACCTATATAGCTACGCCACTGGAGCCTAAAACATTTGAAGATGAAGAGGATGCAGATAAAGAAGAAGAGGAGGACATACATGTACCACAGCGATCACGAGTGTCGGGCAGGATTATAAAGAAGAAGACCTACACTGATTTTGTTTGACTTTTCAATTGTGTTATATTATATATCTTTAATAAATAGTTTGATATAACCCACCTACCATAATAAAAGTGATTGTGACTATGTCTATAGGTTTATATAGAATGTTGTTATTGTTTCTGTTATATAACGTGAACAGACGGGGGGGGGGGGGGGGGGGGGTCAACAAAAAAAAAAGGTTCTTGAAAGGGGGGGTCAAGAAAAAAACCCACCCTATTTGGGGGGGGTCCAAAAAAAAAAGATGTCCATGGCTCAATTGTTTCCAACCCCCCCCCCCCCCCCACCAAAGTATTTATGAACACTCCCTAAGATCCGTCCGTTTGGTTAAATAAGCTACAATCTGACTAATTGATGTCATTATCTAGTTTTTTTATCTTTTTTCTTCTTTTATTTCTTTTTTTTGCACAACATCGAGAAATATCCATTTTAAAATTGTGCATTTCACGTGTAAACCTATGGGAGATGTATTAGGTGGTGTGCAACCTAAAGCTTGCATTGACTCCCTTCTGGTTATAATGTTTACTTCTGGATCATAATTTGACCCAGATATGGAAAGGTCAACTCAGGTAGATTTACGATATAGACAATGAAGTCTGGTTTGCCGAGCCTTCGGGAAGGCATTGTCTTTAACCGTCTTTTATACCGGATTTGCATCAGATTTGTATCATGAGGATAGGTAATAATAAAGTAGAACACTATAGCAAACACCTTCATCTTCAAAGACTGTTGATTTGGCAAGGTTGCTACTAACAACGGGTGTAAATGCGAGTTGAAACATGTTATTCGGGCTTCGGGAAACGAGTATATTATAGGATCAAGTATTGAAGAAATGATCTTACATAAAGTATACCTTATGGGTCTAGTAGGTAAAGGTAAAGGCGGTCGATCCTGTAATTCCAGGAGAGGAGTGCCCATCTCTCTTTCAAAGCGATAGGGCTAGACTCACACCTTTTATAATATTGCTGTGTGGGGCTCGCTACACCTCCACCGCGAGTCTATTTCCTTCCCAGCACTGAAGAATGCCGGTACCCATTTAAATACACCTGGGTAGAGAGGAGTAATTGCGGTAAAGTGCCTTACTCAAGAGCACAACATGTTGACCACAGTGAGACTCGAACCCACAACCTTTAGATTAAGAGTTCGGTGCTCTACCCACTGCGCTAGTATAAAGTACACTCTATTAGCCTAATTAAGAATAAATGTTAGGCAGTTAAAGTATTTAGGTCAATACGTTTGTCAGTTCAATTTTGAAAAAAAATACTGTCAAGTTATTATGTTAAAAATTATGTTGATGAGTCCCAAATAAAATATGCTTTATAACTGTAACTGTGTCATACTGTGTTTTAAAATAATGTGTGTTATTTTAATGGGGTTTTCTAATGAAAACTTCATATGTAGTTTATTATATCTTGTACCTTATATTAGGTTCCAATAAGTACATATAAAGTACATTACCTCATATGTATTTTATTAATAAAGTGTACTTTATTGGAACTACTTTATTGGAACCTAAATAAAGTACAAGATATAATAAAGTACATATAAATTACAGCTGTACTGTATGTACTTTATTGATAATATGTACTTTATTGGAACCTAAATAAAGTACAAGATATAATAAAGTACAAATAAAGTATACTTTATTTGTACTTTTTAAGTAAGTAATATGTTTTTAAGTAAGTAATTATGTACTTATTTAGGTTCCAATAAAGTACCAGGTAATAAAGTACACATAAAGTACAGTACTTTATGTGTACTTTATTTTGACCAGGGAGTACCTGCACGCCTACTCCTGTTGCGGAACAAACCAAAGTTCTTAATGGTAGTGTAGGTGTCATAAGTCAGCCATGAAGGTGCTCTATTTCAAAGGCCCAGTAGTTCATTTCTACTATACTGTAGGCTAGTAATGCCAGTAGGAGGTGGTTGGGTTGAAGTAGTCCACTTAAGTAGATTAGCACGATTAGTGCCATTCATGTTTGAGCTGCTGAAAAGTTCTTGTCATTGATGCAGTCATTGGCATTTGAATACTTTTGAACACTTTAAGTGGAGGCACGTGTCAGAGTAACATCTCTACGCCGCAACAGGGGGATAGTTAGACGCAATATGTTGGACAGGGCACACACATGGCTCTAGCAAAATGGTGGCCATGTCGAAAGAAGGCTTCATTAAAAATAATGAGCAAAGGGGAGGTTAAGTTTTATTAACTAATTTTATTGAACAAACCAAGAGGTGCAACTAACCTAACAGAGTAGTATGTGCCTTGTGTGTGACCCCCTCTGATACCTAACCTAATAGAGTATTAGGTGCCTTGTGTGTGACCCCCTCTGATAAGTGGTAGCATATATAATAGCGCCCTCACTTGTTTTTGGGATCACATAGCAACTATCAACATGGCTGTCGGTGTGCACAGAGCCTCCCCACTTCAGTCTGGTCTTTGGGACAATCAGTCTGTCTGTCGCCATTACATTGTCTCAGCTGATCTGGACTGGGGGTTGGAGCAGCTACTTCCCCCGTTCCGGCAAATTGGTTTCCTTGTATGCTTGTCTCCCGCATTTAGTGGGGGAGAGTCCCTGCTTCGGGTGGATTGGTGGGAACCCCCTTGGGCTTCACATTAGTGGTCCGTATTGGTGCAGTTCAATAACAACTATTAAACTGATTTCTATTTTTAAATAGCAAGGAAGCTAGCTTTTTATTTATGTCTTATAAAAATAAAACTGTAACAGAAGACCGTAACTCAGACCGTATAATTTGTAAACCTATATATATGGGGTTTGCCCATCAGTCCGAAGCCCCATCAGTCCGAAGGCCCGCTAGTCCGAATTGGGTTTTTTTATAAAACGGCCCGCTAGTCCGAAGGCCCGTCAGTCCGATTTTTTTTGATTTTTTAAAACGGCCCGCTAGTCCGAAGGCCCGTCAGTCCGAAGAAAAAATTAAAACGTCCCGTCAGTCCGAAGCACCGCTAGTCCGAAAAAACAGGGGGGTACTCCCCCCCAATAATATCAGTGGGTATTTGCAAAAAGTAGGTTTTCTCTTAATATACAAACTATCGGTACACGATTGTTTCAAAATATAAAGGAGAGAAGGACTATGAACACATGTTAAGGTAATATTCCTTAGATATTCCGGGGGAACCACTCTTTATTTAATTGTGTACTTTTTAAATCATAAATAACTCAAAATCCTAAAAAGACACAAAGAGTCGTCAGAACATTATATTTGTGCAAGATTGTTAGTATGTGAAGTATTATCATCTGCAATGTTTTACCACCTTTGGCTCATTTAATAAACCAGGAACCTGTAATCGATCACAGGCACAACTGTGTCTTGCCTGTATACTCTCACTCCATATCATCATGCGGTAGTAATATTCATGTCGTAACTGTATAAATCCCATTGGAATGGCGAACAACGCGAACAGCTTGTTGACAGAACGTGCCACAGTTTCCTAATCATCCGCCGATCACTTTATTGCTTGGGAGGATAAACTACAATATTTGAAACAGGTCCTTTGAATGCGAACGCCACTGGCCTTGATCAACATTGCACGGAGAAGTGGAGGTGACACTTTTCTGTTAATCACACACAAGTGTTTCAAGGCCTTTTCCAGGATTTTATAAGAGCAATGCAAATATGTCATCTAAATTGTCGTATGAATCTAATATTACACACGATTTGAGTAACAATACGGGCATCACAAATATAAATAATAACAGTGATGATGGGGAATTTATTTTGTTTAGGGACTTGTCACTGAATACAATTATTTATGTCATATTCAAATACAGTTTGACCCATTTCTAAAAATTATGGAATGACATTTACCATGTTTACCATATTTCGAATCACCACTGAAATGATTTTAAATAAGTACAAACGTAGCTATTATTTGTTCAGTTATCCTTGAGATAGACATGAGAGTTAGGAAAGGATTCTGAAAAAAATGGTTTTATACCGTAGTTAAACCAATAGCCGCGTGGAAAATGTTAACATTCGCCGAGCAGTAAAATCTTGGCAATTTGGCAATTTTTTTCATCCATTTTGGCTTAAAAATGTTATATTATTTAAATTACAGGACATTTCCGGAAATTACCGAGGGCCATAACCTTGTACCCGAACATGCTACAGATGTAGAACAAAGTTTAAAAGATGTAATTTTTAACTCTCGTTCGTGTTCGAAGGATAAAAAAGGCTATGAAAGAGGGCAATTATTATGCACGCTCGTTTTGACATTATTTATAGCAGTCCCAAAATCTTAAAGACATAGCAGAAATCAACTTACTTTTTTGTAACTGTTTAGAATAGCACGAATACCTTCAGCATCATTTCTCGCGACAGCTTGTCGAAACTCTTCGTATCTGTATGAGAGACATAATATGATAAGCATGGTCGGTAAAAAAAACCCCGTGTATGTACGTATGTTATCTTAATTAGTAAGTGCAGCGATACTTGGATTTGGTTGGTATCAATCTCGGGGTTATTGATTAAGTGAGGCAATCACCAATAACTATCGTTAAAATGTCACTCAAATAATCTTATTCTTTTACGTCAGTTATAAGTATGCGTGATTCATAATTAGAGGGATTCATGATAGGAGGTTTGTGATATGCACAAGTGAGGTTATAAAGTGTTATAATTTTGGAAACAAATTATGGCGAACTTTGCGAGCAGGAAAATTTCAATTGACATATTTTAATATGTCAATTAAAATTTATACATTTTGGGGTGGTTTTGTGATTCTTTGTCAGAAAAAGATATCGGACCACTATGTTATGATCCAACATTTATTTTTCATGTATGACCACCCTTTATGAAAGAGCTCCTAATAGGCACAGAGTGAATGACGCAGATTCAGGAGAATGAAATTGGAAGAAGATGAAATTAGGCAGCTCTGAATTTTATTTTTTCACAACATTATAATGTACAGTGTACATGTGTACACGTGAAATTCAGTAATAGACCTATCTGCATGTGTGAGGGTCACTGATATGGTATCATGGTAAAACCAACAATCTAAAAGCCATGATATTGGTGCAAAGTTGAGACACGGTGAAAAGCAATTACATTTTTTAACGGGGTTGTAATGTGTGTCACGTGCAAGATGGAATAGGCACAGTGTGGCATGTTATCTAAGCTGTTGTGCTGAATTCGTATTCAAGAAGATAAAAAAGACAGTAAATATATTTCACAATTTATTTATCATGATTATTTCTTGAACCAATAATGACAATAACAGTATATACAATAACAATACACAATGTTTCATATGACCAGATTAATCATACATACAGTTATACAATAATATTATCCCAATGAATTGTACACCCAGAGCTCTTGCGCACGCGTTCGTATACTTCGTTGTGCTGCATATATGTAAACACTCACGGTACCGTCGTCATCAAGTTCGCGAAAGTTCTATCTATTTGTAATGTTGTTCCTCCTTGTTTGGACCTCCTAGTGTTGTTATTACTGTGGGACGGTTATCGCCGACAGTTGCTCCAACAGTTAGTTGTTACAGTTCTAGTTGTTACAATTATAGATGTTACAGTTCTAGTTGTTACAGTTCTAGTTGTTACTGTTCTAGATGTTAGATAAACCATTTATCTTTTAAAAACGGACATGAATCCTTTGTAAATAAACTTTACATTATTCTCTCTGGCAGTGGCATATAAACACAAACTCCAGACTAAATCACCATAGATTTATTTAGTTGCATTCTCTCATCTGTAACATTGTATCACCATGAATTAATCTGCATTATTAATCTCCAGCAGTGTAGTCACAGAGTGAGGAACTACCAAAACCTTATAGGTCTTAACCCCTTGATGGTCAGAAGATGACTGCACCAAATATCATGTCATAAGAATAAAAAATGATATCATAGCCATATTGCGATTGGCTGAAACTCAAATATAAATAAGCTATGATTGGATAAACTAGAGTTACTTAAAAACAAATTGGTAGAATTAACACATCACAAATATGTTGACTGTTTGGCGTGCATGGTTGATTATAAGATCTACCCTTGAAGTCCTTAAAATAGATAAGTATAGGACACTACACATGTTTAACCTTTTATATGCGACATTTAACTCCCCCCTTTAAGGAAAATGTTGCAAATGTTGCAAACATTTTTCACTTAACTTACAGTTTGATTCATGGTTATGTACTATCTAGTTTTCCTATACACAATCTTACCTTTTCACCTCTCATCCTGAGACTATGTGCACTTAAAAGTAGTAGAAAGATATGTATACTTACACTAACTATAATTCTACTCAGTTGACCTACTTAGATAATCTGCCCCAACGTTGTCTTTGCCTTTTATGGCTACCATCCTGTATCTATAGGGCTGTAATGCCAGCGCCCATCTCATGCTACGGCCATTGGCTACCTTGGAACGTTGCATGCACAATAACGGCTGATGATCGGTCTCCAAAATGAATTCACGCCCGTAAAGATAAGGTTCAAACTTCTGTGTACCCCAAACTACTGCTAGACTTTCTTTCTCCATCACCGAGTAGTTTCGTTGTGCTTTGTTGAGCTTCTTGCTGGCGTAAGCAATAGGAAATTTCTCTCCGTCAAATTCCTGAAGTAAAACTGCACCAATTCCAACTTCAGATGCATCTGTTCTGAGGATGAATTGTCGATTGATATCAGGTAGATGGAGGATGGGTGACTGAGTCAATTTTGCTTTCAGTGTCTTGAATGCTAATTCTTGGCTGTCATCCCAATTAATCCTGTTTGGTTCTCCTTTCTTGGTTCTGTCAGTAAGAGGAGATGCTATGGCAGCAAAGTTTGGTATGAAGGACCTGTAGTAGTTGAGTAACCCAAGTAGAGAACGTAATTGTGTCTTAGTCTGTGGCCTAGGAGCATCTTTGATTGCTTCAAGCTTGCTTGGATTAGGCTGCAGCTGACCATGACCTACGACGTGCCCTAAGAACTCCACTCTGTCGTATCCTACATAACACTTTGATGGTCTTGCTGTCATGTTAGCGTTTCTCAATCTCTCAAACACTTCTGCCAGTTTCTCAACATGCTCTTCCCAAGTTGGTGTATGGATAAGAATATCGTCTATATAGTTGTCCACACACTGGATTCCTCTCAATAATTGTCTCATAATTCGACTGAATGAAGCTGAAGAGTTTACCAAACCAAAGGCCATCACTTTAAACTGGTATAGACCGTCGTGCGTGATAAAAGCAGTCAGTGGTTTTGCCTCTTCGCTTAATGGCACCTGCCAATAGCCTTTACTCAAGTCGATTTTTGTAAAGAACTTGTCATTGGCTAGTTTTGAAAATATCTCATCCTGAACTGGTGTTGGTTCTGCATCGAAAACTGTAATTTGATTAAGTTTCCTCATGTCGGCACACACCCGGTTTGTTCCGTCAGGTTTAACGACAATGCACAATTGCGATGCATACGGACTATCAGATTCTTCAATAACTCCCATCTCTAACATCGTCTTCACTTCCTTTTTGATTGTCTCGCGTAAAGCATGTGGTACTGGATAAGGTCGACTACGGACAGGTTTGTTGTCTGTTAACTTGATGTCGTGAAAACCCAATTTTGATCTTCCTGGAACATCACTCAGTTGACTGTCATATTCAGTTAACAGTTGTTTCACTTGGCGTTGTTGGTCGTTTGACAAATCACCACACACATGGACATCTGATGCTGTCTCAGTCTGTTTAAAAACTGGAAGTTGCAGCAAGTTGTCATTAGTCATAGACCTTTCACATCCAGTAGTCACGTCGTCTAAGTCTTCATCATTCTCAATAACCGATGCACATGCTAACTCGAAGAGACCAGCCGTTACATCTGCTGATGGTTCGTCTTGACCTCTTCTGTAGTATTTCTTTAGCATATTTGCATGGAAGGTTTTTGCTTTGTTTCCAAGATTTATCTTGTAATCCAAGTCGCTCTTCTTCTCTATCACTGTAAATGGACCCTTCCAATGCATCAATAATTTGTTCTTGTCGGTTGGCAGTAACAGAAGCACCTCATCACCAACTTTAAACTTTCTTGACTTTGCACCTTTGTTGTAATGAGCTTTGTATCTCTTCTGTGCCTTCTGTAGTTCTGCTCTCGCCAACTCACACGTCTTTTGAAGTCTTTCTTGAAGATCCAACACATACTGATAAGTTGTCTTCGTCTCAGTCTCTTCCACTTCATCTGTCCAAAGCTCCTTTAATATAGCAAGTGGACCCCGTACTGATCTTCCATAACGTAGCTCAAATGGAGAAAAGCCAGTGCTAGCTTG
>JAYJML010000370.1:0-39884 GCA_035610835.1 Ophiura sarsii
TGGTGTTTCTCGATACGCAAAGAGCAGCGCATTCACATATCTATCCCAATCTTGAGGACGCTCTTCACACAGTTTCTTCAGCATTAATTTCATGGTTCCATTGAAACGTTCTACTAGACCATTACATGCAGGATGATATGGGGTTGTAGTTAGTTGCTTGATGGAAAGAAGTCTGCTTACTTCCCTCATGACGTCTGATGTGAACTGCGAACCGCTGTCCGATAAGACTTCCCGTGGGAATCCTACTCTGGAATAAACATCTAAAAGAGCTTCTGCTACGGATTTGGTATCAATGTTGCGTAGAGGAACAGCCTCTGGATAGCGCGTGGCATAGTCTACAATGGTAAGTATATATCTCTTCCCACTCTCTGTACAGGGATGGATAGGACCAACCAAGTCAATAGCTACACGCTGAAATGGGGTTTCAATAACAGGCATGCTTCCAAGTGGTACTTTGCTTACTCGTCCTCTCGGTAGTGTACGTTGGCAAATATCACACGATCTGCAGTACCGCGTAATATCAGCTGATACACCTGGCCAGAAGAAGTTACTGGTTACTTTATCTGTTGTTTTCTGGATGCCTTGGTGACCTCCCAAGATAGACTCATGTGCCAACTTCATCACTTGTGTACGGAACTGCACAGGGCCTACAACCTGCGTAAGTTTCTCACCAAAGTTAACACGTGGGGACTGAAATTCTCGGAACAGAATACCTTTCTGCAGATAGAACTTAGAACAACCACCATTTCTAGTTACTTTACTTTCACCAGAAAGGGCCAACTCTCTGAACTTGTCCAGAGTACTGTCACCTTCTTGCGCCTTGCGAAGAATATCTGCGGTAACAATTTCCTTCATTGCCTTTGGTACTCTAAGTTCTTTCAGCTCCTTCTCTTTAGCTAACTTCTGATGTCTCGTCTCTACAGCTCCAATTACATCTGGATGTTGGACACCACGATTATCCCTCCAATTCAAATTGGGGTTAGAAGGATCTCGAACCTCTTCTATATTCCCAATAATCAAGTCGTATACAGGATTATTCATGCATAGTGCAGTGACCTCGCCTACGAAATACGGTGTATCTACATTGATGACTGCGATGGGTACCCGCCTCACTGTTCCATCTATGAGGACACAAGTCTTCAATTCACCCGTAAACTGACTAGATGACACTAGATTTCTCCGTACAACAACACTACTGCATCCACTATCCGGTAAGACATTAACAAGATGACCATCCACAAGACCTTTGGAAACTGGCATTCTGTGAACACTACGTGAACTACAAGCAGCACTCATGATAGGCAATTTGTGACCACATGGCAAAGTAAGAAAACCTTCCTCAGAATTATCACCTTGAAAATCCTTATCTAGTATCATACAGTTACCACCTATGTCTTTGTTGAGACAATCTTCACACGTACATGCAGAACATACAGGTTTAACATTTGAACCACCTTTTTGTTTACCTGTATACCTATGCTTACGATTATCCTGACCATGGTCTCTTGTTTCTTCCTTCTGTTCAGTCTCGTCATTCACCTCTAAACCAGCTGCCTTGAGAATCTTTGAACGATTTCTACAATGCCTAGCTATGTGCCCTACTTTATCACATATAAAACACTTACGCACTGGTGTGTCTGTTGTAGACACTTTACTATTGTTTACATGATGACTAGGATTAGGACTGTGTTTCTTACCAGGTTGACCTTTATGGTGACTGGTTTTATTTGTGGAACCCAATCCCCAACCACCTCTAGCATCAATGTATTGTGACGCAATAACTGCCATTTCTTTAATAGCAAATCAACAATGCCTTTAAAATTCTTCTGAGATTCAGACAAATCAATTCACCTATCCAAATAATCACTAATTCGGGCAAGGAATTGATTGGCACTTTCATTTGATTCAGGTTTTGCTGATCTCATTTTCTCTCTGAAACCATCTTCAGTAAGATGATATGCCTTTAGTAGTTCAGGCTTTAGAATGTCATAATTATTTGCATCTGTGGGTGAAAGCCTATTGTAAGTGCTAACACCTTTGCCCTGTATAAGAGCACTAAGGTTTACAGCCCAATCTCTCTTTTTCCAACCCTGTGCATCAGCGTAACGTTCAAATCGCTGCAAATATGCATCCATATCATCTGTACCTTCTTTAAATTCGGGAAGCCTAGGGGCAGGAGCACGAGAACGCATTTGTTCAGTATGACCTTCAGCAGCGGATTCCTTTTTCATGGATTCAAATTGCAACTGCATTTCAACAAGTTCTTTTTCATACGCCAAACGTTCCCTAACTTCCTCCCTTTGCCTAGCCCTTTCATCCCTATCTCTAGATCTCTCAAGATCAATAAATTGTTGCAACTTATCCCCAGTATGACCAAGCTGTTTGCCTAGATTAGCTAATTTCTCTAGATCCATGTTGGTGTGATGTAATTAGACACGCAGCGATTGGAAAGCGCAATTTGAAGTACAAAATATATAAAAACCAAACAATGTTTATAACATTAAGAGTAGAATGCAACCATGAAACAATGTTGATTAATGATTAATGTACCAATTGCATGGGTATAATAGTTGACAAAACAATATATGAATTTCAATACAAAAACAAATAAATTCAGATTTGAAAAAAAAATCTAAAATATTTGATTTTTTTGTTGTGAAGTCTTTTGTTCTAATTGAACATGAACTCGTCAACAGCCTTTGTCTTTAGATTCCCGGACGAGCCCCCAATTGTCACGTGCAAGATGAAATAGGCACAGTGTGGCATGTTAACTAAGCTGTTGTGCTGAATTCGTATTCAAGAAGATAAAAAAGACAGTAAATATATTTCACAATTTATTTATCATGATTATTTCTTGAACCAATAATGACAATAACAGTATATACAATAACAATACACAATGTTTCATATGACCAGCTTAATCATACATACAGTTATACAATAATATTATCCCAATGAATTGTACACCCAGAGCTCTTGCGCACGCGTTCGTATACTTCGTTGTGCTGCATACATGTAAACACTCACGGTACCGTCGTCATCAAGTTCGCGAAAGTTCTATCTATTTGTAATGTTGTTCCTCCTTGTTTGGACCTCCTAGTGTTGTTATTACTGTGGGACGGTTATCGCCGACAGTTGCTCCAACAGTTAGTTGTTACAGTTCTAGTTGTTACAATTATAGATGTTACAGTTCTAGTTGTTACAGTTCTAGTTGTTACTGTTCTAGATGTTAGATAAACCATTTATCTTTTAAAAACGGACATGAATCCTTTGTAAATAAACTTTACATTATTCTCTCTGGCAGTGGCATATAAACACAAACTCCAGACTAAATCACCATAGATTTATTTAGTTGCATTCTCTCATCTGTAACATTGTATCACCATGAATTAATCTGCATTATTAATTTCCAGCAGTGTAGTCACAGAGTGAGGAACTACCAAAACCTTATAGGTCTTAACCCCTTGATGGTCAGAAGATGACTGCACCAAATATCATGTCATAAGAATAAAAAATGATATCATAGCCATATTGCGATTGGCTGAAACTCAAATATAAATAAGCTATGATTGGATAAACTAGAGTTACTTAAAAAAAAATTGGTAGAATTAACACATCACAAATATGTTGACTGTTTGGCGTGCATGGTTGATTATAAGATCTACCCTTGAAGTCCTTAAAATAGATAAGTATAGGACACTACACATGTTTAACCTTTCATATGCGACAATGTGTTACATCTATGTGCTGGTCACCCCGCCCATGGTTGAGAATTTTTGACGATTTCAGTTTAGGCCATGTTTAGCAACATACAGTGGCTGAGACAGTGTTAAGGGGGAGCACAATTTTGTGAGGGGGTGCACACGTAGTACACCTACATTAATAACAGTAAAATGTTA
This sequence comes from Ophiura sarsii, assembly GCA_035610835.1. NCBI lineage: Eukaryota > Metazoa > Echinodermata > Ophiuroidea > Amphilepidida > Ophiuridae > Ophiura > Ophiura sarsii. The sequence goes on from JAYJML010000370.1 coordinate 3,900, forward strand.
ATATAATCTCAGATAACTAAAATACCCAAATATTAGCAGAATGATGAACAAAGAGGGACTGTAACTATCAAAATGTAATGTTAAACATAATAAAACACAAAATGAACGATTTAACAACAAGAATTTTTTTTTTAAATTGTATAAACTTGCATAAAGGGGGCACATACATTGACTGAGACAGTGTAAAGGGGGAGCACAATTTCATATGGGGGTGCACAGTCATGTATTACACATAAACTAATAAAAGTAAAACGTTAATATAATCTCATATAACTAATATACCCGAATATTAGCAAAATAATGAACAAAGAGAGACTGTAACTGTTGGAAATGGGAATTTCAAGTGACATTTTTAAATGTTGTTCTTGTTGTGAATTCGCACATTAATTTGTAACAGTTGCAATCCCTCTTATTTCATTATTCCACTAATCAAAATTGAGCATGTAGTTATATACATAATTTAACCCAAAAAATGTATTAAAATATGATCCAGTTTGTAGATATCAACATGTCGAAGGGCCTAACATCAGGCATTTAACTATCCACGGCAAAAGGGCCCTATTAAATTTAACCACTTGAATTCAACAGAGGGATTACTGAAAGAAAAAGATGTTGGCAATCAACTGGTAGATTTCTGCATGAGTGATCTGCACACTGTGCTCTAAAAGTATCACAATAACCACAGCAAAAGGGACTAATTGCAGTATGCAACACAGTTTTATGTTTTAAAGGGGTTGTTTCATATTTATAAAATCAAATCGTCATCAATTTTTAGTTTAATAATGATTCACGGCTATTTCATCCCACATAATTTTTGTTGGGCCATTTCTGAGAAATAGTGCTTTGCATATTATTATTTACTATAATAGCGCCCTCATCGGCCACATTTCCCATAGAGTTACATGTAAAATGTGTGTAAAGTAGAAAATGCCGATAATTTAAAAATGGCTCGAACAATTTTCGTGACATTTTCACCGTTTACTCGTATTCATTAGCGCTACCTAAATCAGGTCAAACCCTAACTGGGCCACTTTTTTTATTCATAAAAATTCATAATTTTAATTATAAATCGGACAGTCAAACAGCCGTGGATTTAAGTTAAGTAAGGGTTATTCAAGTTTGCTGCTTTATTAGCAATATGATTATTGGGATTTGGGTGCTTGGTCTTCAATGCAGTGTAAAAGTACTAAAAAAACAAATAATGGTCTAGATCAAACATGTGGAACCTGCGGTCCGCGAAGCAATCTCAAAATTCCCATTGATGCGGCCCGTTTTAACCGGAACCCACAAGGTTACACAAATGGCGGATTGATTTAGTGGTGTGCTCCCTAATATAAATAGTAGGGTGACGCTCTCATTTAGTAAATATAACTCGAGGCGTGAATGCGTATTAAAATCCCCGGTTAAAATGGCGCTTGCAGCAGGAACAGCGAGTAAAAGAGGAAATTACACGAAGTGAACCGGGTATTCAATGAGCAATGGACTCATTTTTCTTCCTAAGATTCCCCTTTCCCTATTACCTCTCCTCCGGAAGTGTTTCGGAATGTTTGACAATCACTGCGGCCCGTGAATGGATCTCAAAATCACAATGAGGCCCGGGTGGTAAAAAAGGTTGCACATGCTTGGTCTAGATGCATATTAAATTAGTCTGGTTCATATTTTACATGTAGTATGCAAAATTGATAAGGCCTTTATTATTATTATATAAAAAAATAAAAAAATAAATTAACGTGTATGATTTGTTATTGTTATTGTTTTGGGGCGGGGTGGGGGAAGTGTGGAGACAGACTATATTTCCCCTTACAAAATTATTAAAGGCAGTTGTGTTTTTTTCAGCATTTCTGTATTTCATATTCTTATCTCAAATTCATATAGGCCTACACCAAAGAAGTTTTTTTCTAAAAATGGCTCGAACAATTTTCGTGACATTTTCACCGTTTACTCGTATTCATTAGCGCTACCTAAATCAGGTCAAACCCTAACTGGGCCACTGTGCTGATGTTGGCAATCAACTGGTAGATTTCTGCATGAGTGATCTGCACACTGTGCTCTAAAAGTATCACAATAACCACAGCAAAAGGGACTAATTGCAGTATGCAACACAGTTTTATGTTTTAAAGGGGTTGTTTCATATTTATAAAATCAAATCGTCATCAATTTTTAGTTTAATAATGATTCACGGCTATTTCATCCCACATAATTTTTGTTGGGCCATTTCTGAGAAATAGTGCTTTGCATATTATTATTTACTATAATAGCGCCCTCATCGGCCACATTTCCCATAGAGTTACATGTAAAATGTGTGTATAAAGTAGAAAATGCCGATAATTTAAAAATGGCTCGAACAATTTTCGTGACATTTTCACCGTTTACTCGTATTCATTAGCGCTACCTAAATCAGGTCAAACCTTAACTGGGCCACTGTGTTATCTTTTTTTATTCATAAAAATTCATAATTTTAATTATAAATCGGACAGTCAAACAGCCGTGTATTTAAGTTAAGTAAGGGTTATTCAAGTTTGCTGCTTTATTAGCAATATGATTATTGGGATTTGGGTGCTTGGTCTTCAATGCAGTGTAAAAGTACTAAAAAAACAAATAATGGTCTAGATCAAACATGTGGAACCTGCGGTCCGCGAAGCAATCTCAAAATTCCCATTGATGCGGCCCGTTTTAACCGGAACCCACAAGGTTACACAAATGGCGGATTGATTTAGTGGTGTGCTCCCTAATATAAGTAGTAGGGTGACGCTCTCATTTAGTAAATATAACTCGAGGCGTGAATGCGTATTAAAATCCCCGGTTAAAATGGCGCTTGCAGCAGGAACAGCGAGTAAAAGAGAAAATTACACGAAGAGAACCGGGTATTCAATGAGCAATAGACTCATTTTTCTTCCTAAGATTCCCCTTTTCCTATTACCCCTCCTCCGGAAGTGTTTCGGAATGTTTGACAATCACTGCGGCCCGTGAATGGATCTCAAAATCACAATGAGGCCCGGGTGGTAAAAAAGGTTGCACATGCTTGGTCTAGATGCATATTAAATTAGTCTGGTGCATATTATACATGTAGTATGCAAAATTGATAAGGCCTATATTATTATTATATAAAAAAATAAAAAAATAAATTAACTTGTATGATTTGTTATTGTTATTGTTTTGGGGCGGGGTGGGGGAAGTGTGGAGACAGACTATATTTCCCCTTACAAAATTATTAAAGGCAGTTGTGTTTGTTTCAGCATTTCTGTATTTCATATTCTTATCTTAAATTCATATAGGCCTACACCAAAGAAGTTTTCTTAAGCAACACCAGCATGCGTCATTGTCATCACATGACCACTGATTTCTGCCACTGATATCTACTGGTTCTCATTGACATTACAGTACAATGAAAGGCTTTTAATGTTATCAAATGAGGGTCTTTAAGAAAATCCTTCTGCAAGTAGTACAATTGATGTGACTTCAATTCATTCCTGTCTTGTTTTTTCTTAAAGACCCTATATTTTTGGAATAACACGTATGTATGTTTAAGTTGGGATTCAACTTCTTTTTCATATATTAGCCAAGTTATGCCTATCTCTATTATGTATTAGAAGGTGGAAGTCCAGACGACCCCCAGCTGTTAATTACTTCAGCACATGTTTGGCACTGTTTGTTTTGGTGAAAAGCCCTGTTTGTACTGTAGTGGCGCTCAGCATGCTGGGGTAGGTCAAGAAATCTTCTTTTGGCCTACACCAAGAAGAAAGCCACAGAAAATACATGTTTTAAACCGTTTTAAGTGCCATTGTCCCTAAAAATCAAGTTTTTGTTGGCAGACACAAAAATATGAATTTCCATTATACTTTGGTCATTGATAGACCTTTGGTCAATAAACACTAAAATGGATTTTTTTTTTTTTTTTTGGCCTTCGTTGCCATGACAACGACACATATTAGAATTGTCATGGTTTTTAACAAAATTTTCAATTTTTCAGAAATTCAAAACTGCTAATTTATACATATCATTTTGAACAAACAATACAACCAGGATTTTATTTTCATTCAACAATATAACCATACATGTCTCAACTTTCTTTCCGTCCAACAAAAAAACTTGTACAAATTGTATTGTGGGCTATACCATTATTTGAAAAAGGGGTGTTTTTCATAATAAATCGTGTGAAAAAAATACACCTTCGTAAATTAATCACAACTAGCAAAGTGGTGTTTTTTTTGCATTCACCTTCTACAAATTAAAGCTTGAGGGATGTCTGAATAGTAATATGTAAAAATATCCATGGGTAATTCATACCTGTTGAAACAGTGTTGCCAGAAAGTGTTGACTTTTTCCAAAAAAATCGGTATTACATGGTGTGAAAATACACGTTTAATTTCAGCAAACTATTTAATAAATCATCCTGTTATGTCTAAAATAGAGAACAAGTATTTTTGGATCAGGGATAATGTTGCTCATGTTTCAAAGTGCATATTAAAAAAAAGTGTTGCCAGGTAGGTTGAGTTTTAACTTTATTCATGGCAGAACAGACTCGTATTAAACAAACAGAATTCTTCTTAAATCTGCTTTTGACAGCTACATCCATTTACTGTATCACTATAAGTGAAGTTTATTTACATTCATGTGTGAATAACAAAAGGTCAAGACAGTGTTGCCATGTTAGTGGAACGTGTTAATAGCCCTTAAATGTGTCATAATATTGATGTGAACGCATATGATCATCAGCAATATAAGTAGGAGTGGGCTATAATAATAGAGGGTCATTTTTAGGTCATAGTTTCAGATCACGCTTGCTACATGATTTTTTGATGACTTTATGCCTACTGACAACATTTTCAACAAAACAATTGAAAGAAATGCGAAATCCAGAGTGCCCCGGCCAAAAAAACACACAAAGTTGGCCATTTTGGAAAAAACAGACTTTTGATCATAACTCAGTCATTTTGGTCTAATTTATTTGATTTTGGTGGCAATACCCATGTTTAAAGGTACAAGATGTCATTCTATGCTGGTTTCGTCTCATATAACCCCTTCTAGACAATGGGCCATGCATGTTTTATTCCTTCAGAAAACCAATCTAGCACTCCCCATGTAGGTCACAGATGAAATGTGGCTTAAAATGAAGCTAATATATGCCTGATCAATATTTTACCTTATCCCACGTTCGTAGGTTGCACGTTATGACCCTAGACCTCGATTTAGGGTCAAAGGTCACATGTGCTTCAATGGGAAGTCAAAAACTAAATTTAACATGGTAAAAAAACTAAAAAATGAGCCCTCACAGTCCAAACTTGACCAAAATCAGCTATTACAAGAAAACGAATAGACTATGGGGCGATGGTCTGTATCTTTCACTCTTGTAGTCCACCTCTGGGCACAACATGAAATATTACCAAAAGGTGGCATATATATCCCTAAACACAAATTCACCTTATCCCACGTTCGTAGGTTGCACGTTATGACCCTAGACCTCGATTTAGGGTCAAAGGTCACATGTGTTTCAATGGGAAGTCAAAAACTAAATTTAACATGGTAAAAAAACTAAAAAATGAGCTATTGACTATAAAAAGAATGGCAAACAGCTTTAATATCCTTCAAATTCATCGAAAATTGGTAAAATCTGAGTCAAATTTAAAGGATTTGAAGGATATTAAAGCTGGTTGCCATGGCATCAGCATACCATTGACTTTTGAAATGTGTTGTAATGTAAGATACATCTATATACCAACATTATAACATGGTTTATCAATTCATAATGAGTCAAAATAATTTTTTAATGATGATAACATGTCATTTTTGTGCCAATTTTGCGAAAATATGACCAAAATAGTCTATTTTGGCCAACTTGTAATTTTCAAAGGGTCACAGTTCAAAAACTATTGATCTACAATCAAAGTTGTGATCGACTTTTTTTAGTTTTTTTTACCATGTTAAATTTAGTTTTTGACTTCCCATTGAAACACATGTGACCTTTGACCCTAAATCGAGGTCTAGGGTCATAATGTGCAACCTACAGAGGTGGACTACAAGAGTGAAAGATACAGACCATCGTCCCATAGTCTATTCATTTTCTTGTAATAGCTGATTTTGGTCAAATTTGGACTGTGAGGGCGCTTTGCAAAAAAGTAGCTATCGCAATTATAAAAATGAATTTGAATAAATGAAATGTGTTAAGAGTGTGTCGAGAAACATCGTCTGAAGATGTGAGCATGTTACCTCTTTTCGTTTTACCGTGGCATCCACTTTAAAATCACAAGAACGCGTTAAAAGCACTTCCATTGGATAGTACAGGGGTCAACGAACTTTCATTAGTGTGTTTCGAAGGAGACAATTCAAAGATGTTCAAAATGGTGTAGCTTCAAAACAACCATGGTATTTTACTCAGATTTTCAGGAAATGCCTAAAATGTAACTCCTATCATATTTCAACATTATAATTTGAGATGCTACGATGCTAAAGGTATCTTTTTTAAACAGCGCCCTCACAGGGCTATTTTCACTAAAAATGCCATTTTCAGGAAAACGAAACATCGTCATGCGATAAAATTTGTGTAAGATTATTCTATGTCCCAACAAACATGGGTATTGCCACCAAAATTAAATTGATTGGACCAAAATGATTGATTTATGATCAAAATACTGTTTTTCCAAAATGGCCGACTTTTTGTGGTTTTTTGGCCGGGGCACCCTGGATTTTGCAATTTTTTTCATTTTTTGTTGTTGAAAATGTTGTCAGTACGTATAAAGTCATCAAAAAATCATGTAGCAAGCATGATCTGAAACTATGACCCTCTATTAGCTAGATTAAGCATAATAAATATAACAAAACATCAAGAGATTGATTTAATTAAACATGGAATATACCATGTTTCAAAATAGGGGTGTTTAAGGGATATTTAATCAAACTGAGCCTTAAAAAGGCTCTGTTTGTGGAAATATTGACTCTAAAGTTAGCAGCATGTAGACTTATATTTATAAACTGATATAAACTCAGAAGTTATCACACAAACGGTTTGCGCATATATGTTAATACTATACTCAACATGGCATATGTTGCAATATTGCTAATTTGAGGTAAAAAAGAGAACTCTGGCAACTTTAACAAGTACATTTCATATTATTTTATTGCAAACATTCACAAACAAAGTAATATCTTCAATATATCTCCTAATCAACGCTTATATATATGTAATTCACTGTTTAATTGTCCGTTTTTCGATAATAGGCATTTTAAGATTTTTCAAAAATACCTATCTTACTGGAAACACTGCTGCCATGTTTAAAGATTACCCACACTTTTCTCGTTGGAATTCAATTGAGCAACATTGTTACTCTCTACATGCAAAATAGCTTTGAAAAAAAAGTGCCACTTTCAGGGTTAACGGTGATTAGATTTGGCTAATAATTGATAGTTTGTAAAAGGGACGAAACACCCCTATTTGGAAACATGGTATAGTCCAATTGCAAATTCCAAGATTTTTTTTAAAATATGGATTAGTTTGACTGTGGACTGCCCTTTCATATATAAAAACAAGAATTTGTTAAAATTATTTTGTATGCTACAAATGTGAGATCCAAGTTGAGCTAAAATTAGCATTTAAAACAGCAAAAAATGAGAAAAATCATCAAATTAATGGAATTGCCCGTTACCATGGTAACATACATGTGACACCAATTTTTTTTCCATATTTGTTGACTTTGACCATAGGTCCATCCATGCACAAGGTATGAAGAAAATTCATATTTTTCAGTCTGCCACATTTTTCAACATTTCCTTGATTCTTACTGAATATGGTTCTTAAGTAAGCATTGTCCCAAATTATTATTTAATAATATTAAAATTTAACCAAAATACTTAGTACACACTCTTTTCTATTTTTCACATTAAAGTATATTCTTAATGAATTTATAATGTGTACAAAGCACCTTCCATGTCAGTTTCACATTCCATTTATTTACCAAAGAACTTCAGCAAAAGGGCCTAACTCACATTTTCAACGAAAATCGAACATTTTGTCAGTGTTGTTGCGATTTATTCCGTTTGAGGGCGCTAACGGAATAAATCTAATCTGGATAGTCTAGGTAATAGGATGATCATCCTAGCACAGTCTACACATGCCGAATGCCGAATCAACTTAGGCATACAGTGTAACACGTGTGCCTCTGTGTGTATCGGGTGCACAAACAGTGATTTTATTACTATTTTTAAATTCAACATCTTATGTGAATTTGCTTAATTTAACATTTCGCTTGACCGGGCTAAGATTCATAAAATATTTTAGAGCAATTTCCGTACTATCGGAAGTACATATAAGCTTTAATTTCATATCAAAACACATTGATGCAAGACTATTCTATGATGATAGAAACGAATCTGATGTTCAGCTTACTTTCATTATTCACCGTGATGATGTAGCATAGCTTAAAAACAAATAATGCAAGAATTGAATAGCTTTAGTTTAGTTTGTTGTTTTGACCTGTACACTCTACCATTTAAAACATGATCACATATTATTTGTTGTGTTTTGTGTTTGTTTGTAAATAACATACCTTAACAAATCCAATTCTTATGTTTTATATTATGTTCGATCTATTTCTTTTGTTTTCTATTATTGGTTGTGTTTTGTGTTTTGTTCGGAAAAAAATACCCGACAAATCCAGTTCTTATGTTTTATATTATTGTCGCTCTATTTCCTATGTTTTCTTACATTGTGTTTTATGTTGTGTTTGGAAAAAAGCAGTTAATACGTCCTTAAATCGTGCAGTGTATCACTTGGCAAGGTAATACCTTTAATATCTTTACATTTATGTGTTGCTAACACTAAAACTTCTATTACGCAAACAAATAGTGCTGTTGAAAAGGCCAACCTTCACGTACACCTCGTGTTAAATTAAACGGTTCTACCTTCATGTAAGGATCACGAAAATAATAGGTACTAGCAGCAGAAATACTAAGGCAACAAAATAAGAAAATACAATGTATAACCGTGGTAAATGTATACCTGTAAACTCTTGATTAACCATTCCAATATAAGTTCCTGTGTTCTATGAATAGAATTACTTTATACATATATATTATTATTACTATTATTACTATTATTATTACTATTATTAGTACATCGGGGGTTGGGGCAATGGGGATTCTGTGGCAAGCTCCTGATTAACCTTTCATATAGAAGTTCCTGTGTTCTTTGAATAGTATTACTATATATATATATATTGTTAATATTATTTATATTATTATTATTACTACTATTAGTACATCGGGGGTTGGGGCATTGGGGATTCTGTGGCAAGCTCCTGAATAACCTTTCATATAGAAGTTCCTGTGTTCTTTGAATAGTATTATTATATATATATATATATATTGTTAATATTATTTATATTATTATTATTACTACTATTAGTACATCGGGGGTTGGGGCATTGGGGATTCTGTGGCAAGCTCCTGATTAACCTTTCATATAGAAGTTCCTGTGTTCTTTGAATAGTATTACTATATATATATATATTGTTAATATTATTTATATTATTATTATTGCTACTATTAGTACATCGGGGGTTGGGGCATTGGGGATTCTGTGGCAAGCTCCTGAATAACCTTTCATATAGAAGTTCCTGTGTTCTTTGAATAGTATTATTATATATATATATATATATATTGTTAATATTATTTATATTATTATTATTACTACTATTAGTACATCGGGGGTTGGGGCATTGGGGATTCTGTGGCAAGCTCTTGATTAACCTTTCATATAGAAGTTCCTGTGTTCTTTGAATAGTATTACTATAGATATATATATTGTTAATATTATTTATATTATTATTATTACTACTATTAGTACATCGGGGGTTGGGGCATTGGGGATTCTGTGGCAAGCTCCTGATTAACCTTTCATATAGAAGTTCCTGTGTTCTTTGAATAGTATTACTATATATATATATATATTGTTAATATTATTTATATTATTATTATTACTACTATTAGTACATCGGGGTTGGGGCATTGGGGATTCTGTGGCAAGCTCCTGAAGAACCTTTCATATAGAAGTTCCTGTGTTCTTTGAATAGTATTATTATATATATATATATATATATTGTTAATATTATTTATATTATTATTATTACTACTATTAGTACATCGGGGGTTGGGGCATTGGGGATTCTGTGGCAAGCTCCTGATTAACCTTTCATATAGAAGTTCCTGTGTTCTTTGAATCGTATTACTATATATATATATATATTGTTAATATTATTTATATTATTATTATTACTACTATTAGTACATCGGGGGTTGGGGCATTGGGGATTCTGTGGCAAGCTCCTGAATAACCTTTCATATAGAAGTTCCTGTGTTCTTTGAATAGTATTATTATATATATATATATATATATATATTGTTAATATTATTTATATTATTATTATTACTACTATTAGTACATCGGGGGTTGGGGCATTGGGGATTCTGTGGCAAGCTCCTGATTAACCTTTCATATAGAAGTTCCTGTGTTCTTTGAATAGTATTACTATATATATATATATATTGTTAATATTATTTATATTATTATTATTACTACTATTAGTACATCGGGGGTTGGGGCATTGGGGATTCTGTGGCAAGCTCCTGAAGAACCTTTCATATAGAAGTTTCTGTGTTCTTTGAATAGTATTACTATATATATATATATATTGTTAATATTATTTATATTATTATTATTACTACTATTAGTACATCGGAGGTTGGGGCATTGGGGATTCTGTGGCAAGCTCTTGATTAACCTTTCATATAGAAGTTCCTGTGTTCTTTGAATAGTATTACTATAGATATATATATATATATATATATATATATATATATATATATATATATTGTTAATATTATTTATATTATTATTATTACTACTATTAGTACATCGGGGGTTGGGGTATTGGGGATTCTGTGGCAAGCTCCTGATTAACCTTTCATATAGAAGTTCCTGTGTTCTATGAATAGTATTACTATACATGCTATATATGAATATATATATATATATATTGTTAATATTATTTATATTATTATTATTACTACTACTATTAGTACATCGGAGGTTGGGGCATTGGGGATTCTGTGGCAAGCTCCTGATTAACCTTTCATATAAAAGTTCCTGTGTTCTATGAATAGTATTACTATATATATATATATATATATATATTATTATTATTATTATTATTATTATTACTATTAATATTATTACTATTATTAGTACATCGGGGGTTGGGGCAATGGGGATTCTGTGGCAAGCTCTTGATTAACCTTTCATATAGTAGTTCCTGTGTTCTATGAATAGTATTACTATATATATATATATTATTATTATTATTATTACTATTAATATTATTACTATTATTAGTACATCGGGGGTTGGGGCAATGGGGATTCTGTGGCAAGCTCTTGATTAACCTTTCATATAGTAGTTCCTGTGTTCTATGAATAGTATTACTATATATATATATATATATATATATTATTATTAATATTACTATTAATATTATTACTATTATTAGTACATCGGGGGCTGGGGCAATGGGGATTCTGTGGCAAGCTCCTGATTAACCTTTCGTATAAAAGTTCCTGTGTTCTATGAATAGTATTACTATATATATATATATTATTATTATTATTACTATTAATATTATTACTATTATTAGTACATCGGGGGTTGGGGCAATGGGGATTCTGTGGCAAGCTCCTGATTAACCTTTTATATAGAAGTTCCTGTGTTCTATATATAGTATTACTATATATATATATATATATATTATTATTATTACTATTAATATTATTACTATTATTAGTACTTCGGGGGTGTGTGTTACTTTTTGTCGAGTTTCGAGTTGCGAGTTTCGAGTTTCGAGTTGCGAGTTTCGAGTCAAAATTTGCGAGTTTCGAGTCAAAATTTCGAGTTTCGAGTCAAAATTTCGAGTTTCGAGTCAAAATTTCGAGTTTCGAGTCAAAATTTCGAGTTTCGAGTCAAAATTTCGAGTTTCGAGTCAAAATTGCGAGTTTCGAGTCAGGATTTCGAGTTTCGAGTCAGGATTTCGAGTTTCGAGTCAGGATTTCAAGTTGCGAGTTTCGAGTCAAAATTTCGAGTTTCGAGGCAAAAATCGACTTTAATAATAATAATAATAATAATAAGTATTTATATAGCGCCTTTTCCAAAGGTTCAAAGCGCTGTAATTTCGCTGCTGGTGAATCATACTAAACAATGCAACGTCCAGGCAGCAGCTAAATCAGCGCCAAGTTGCGACATATAAACACACATGAACAACATCCACCATTTTTCAATGCAGCTCCCCAAATACCATTGGGTCAAGGAAGTTTTTGATAAACCGAAACAACTAATCACAGATTTTGAAAGCAGGAGGAAACCGGAGATCCCGGAGAAAACCTGCGAAAGCGTGTATGGATCGTGATAAACCAAATGCACATAAAGCCCGACCGAGCACAGATTTCGAACCCGGGATTCATTGGTGCAAAGCGAGGGTATCTACCGCTGCGCCAACACGCTCTCCCTTTTCTCCCATTTTCGATTTTCGAGTTACTTGACTCGGTTTTCAAAATTGTCAATTTTCGAGTTACTTGACTCGCTTTTAAAAAAAAGTCAAAATGCGAGTTAAGGCTGTAATGTTCAAAGTAAACATTTAATGCAATTGAGTAGTTTTATAACGTAATCAGATGTGAGGCTGGGTTGAAATTCAAACAATTTTAGAGACAACTTTGATTTATTAGTTAAGTATTTCTTTATATAATTAAAGCATGCATTTATTGCTTATATTCAACACATAAATACCATTCCTAATGTAAAAATGAGACTAAACATACACATGAGCACACCTGTATACATTCACATGGAAATCCCGCCATCAATTTCCTCCATATTATGAGAAAATAGTTTAACTCGGTTTTTCAACATTTTCGATTTTCGAGTTACTTGACTCGGTTTTCAAAATTTTCAATTTGCGAGTTACTTGACTCGCTTTTAAAAAAAAGTCAAAATGCGAGTTAAGGCTGTAATATTCAAAGTAAACATTTAATGCAATTGAGTAGTTTTATAACGTGATCAGGTGTGAGGCTGGGTTGAAATTCAAACATTTTTAGAGACAACTTTGATTTATTAGTTAAGTATTTCTTTATATAATTAAAGCATGCATTTATTGCTTATATTCAACACATAAATATCATTCCTAATGTAAAAATTAGACTAAACATACACATGAGCACACCTGTATACATTCACATGGAAATCCCGCCATCAATTTCCTCCAAATTATGAGAAAATAGTTTAACTCGATTTTTCAAAATTTTCCATTTTCGAGTTACTTGACTCGGTTTTCAAAATTGTCAATTTTCGAGTTACTTGACTCGCTTTTAAAAAAAGTCAAAATGCGAGTTAAGGCTGTAATGTTCAAAGTAAACATTTAATGCAATTGAGTAGTTTTATAACGTAATCAGATGTGAGGCTGGGTTGAAATTCAAACAATTTTAGAGACAACTTTGATTTATTAGTTAAGTATTTCTTTATATAATTAAAGCATGCATTTATTGCTTATATTCAACACATAAATACCATTCCTAATGTAAAAATGAGACTAAACATACACATGAGCACACCTGTATACATTCACATGGAAATCCCGCCATCAATTTCCTCCAAATTATGAGAAAATAGTTTAACTCGGTTTTTCAACATTTTCGATTTTCGAGTTACTTGACTCGGTTTTCAAAATTTTCAATTTGAGAGTTACTTGACTCGCTTTTAAAAAAAAGTCAAAATGCGAGTTAAGGCTGTAATGTTCAAAGTAAATATTTAATGCAATTGAGTAGTTTTATAACGTGATCAGGTGTGAGGCTGGGTTGAAATTCAAACATTTTTAGAGACAACTTTGATTTATTAGTTAAGTATTTCTTTATATAATTAAAGCATGCAGTTATTGCTTATATTCAACACATAAATATCATTCCTAATGAAAAAATTAGACTAAACATAATCATGAGCACACCTGTATACATTCACATGGAAATCCCGCCATCAATTTCCTCCAAATTATGAGAAAATAGTTTAACTCGGTTTTTCAACATTTTCGATTTTCGAGTTACTTGACTCGGTTTTCAACATTTTCAATTTGCGAGTTACTTGACTCGCTTTTAAAAAAAAGTCAAAATGCGAGTTAAGGCTGTAATGTTCAAAGTAAATATTTAATGCAATTGAGTAGTTTTATAACGTGATCAGGTGTGAGGCTGGGTTGAAATTCAAACATTTTTAGAGACAACTTTGATTTATTAGTTAAGTATTTCTTTATATAATTAAAGCATGCATTTATTGCTTATATTCAACACATAAATATCATTCCTAATGAAAAAATTAGACTAAACATACACATGAGCACACCTGTATACATTCACATGGAAATCCCGCCATCAATTTCCTCCAAATTATGAGAAAATAGTTTAACTCGGTTTTTCAACATTTTCGATTTTCGAGTTACTTGACTCGGTTTTCAAAATTTTCAATTTGCGAGTTACTTGACTCGCTTTTGAAAAAGAGTCAAAATGCGAGTTAAGGCTGTAATGTTCAAAGTAAACATTTAATGCAATTGAGTAGTTTTATAACGTGATCAGGTGTGAGGCTGGGTTGAAATTCAAACATTTTTAGAGACAACTTTGATTTATTAGTTAAGTATTTCTTTATATAATTAAAGCATGCAGTTATTGCTTATATTCAACACATAAATATCATTCCTAATGAAAAAATTAGACTAAACATAATCATGAGCACACCTGTATACATTCACATGGAAATCCCGCCATCAATTTCCTCCAAATTATGAGAAAATAGTTTAACTCGGTTTTTCAACATTTTCGATTTTCGAGTTACTTGACTCGGTTTTCAACATTTTCAATTTGCGAGTTACTTGACTCGCTTTTAAAAAAAAGTCAAAATGCGAGTTAAGGCTGTAATGTTCAAAGTAAACATTTAATGCAATTGAGTAGTTTTATAACGTGATCAGGTGTGAGGCTGGGTTGAAATTCAAACATTTTTAGAGACAACTTTGATTTATTAGTTAAGTATTTCTTTATATAATTAAAGCATGCATTTATTGCTTATATTCAACACATAAATATCATTCCTAATGAAAAAATTAGACTAAACATACACATGAGCACACCTGTATACATTCACATGGAAATCCCGCCATCAATTTCCTCCAAATTATGAGAAAATAGTTTAACTCGGTTTTTCAACATTTTCGATTTTCGAGTTACTTTACTCGGTTTTTAAAATTTCCAATTTGCGAGTTACTTGACTCGCTTTTAAAAAAAAGTCAAAATGCGAGTTAAGGCTATAATGTTCAAAGTAAACATTTAATGCAATTGAGTTGTTTTATAACGTGATCAGATGTGAGGCTGGGTTGAAATTTAAACATTTTTAGAGACAACTTTGATTTATTAGTTAAAGGGGCATATTATGATTTTTTACCCGATCTAATACATTTTCTTTTCTATTCTATATGAACAGTCATCATTAGAACAGTCTAATTCCAAAGTTTGAGCTATTAGTATTATTATTAAGCGGTTCTAATTTGAGATGTCAAAGTTCACATTAAATCTGTCCATAGACTCACACACAGTGAACTTTGTGGTTACCGAACTTTCGCTACGTTTTTGCTTATAACTTTTACAAGCAACATCTGTAGCACGTAAAATTTCACAGGCGTAATGAGAAAAATAGGGGCTTTCATCTGATACCAAAAACTCCATTTCGATCGATGTATCCAAAAGTGATCATAATAACAACCTTTAAGTATTTCTTTATATAATTAAAGCATGCATTTATTGCTTATATTCAACACATAAATTTCATATTCATTACGTGATCCGTTTTTAAAATATAACACAAACACGCATGGCGGGCGGGCCCATAAAATGATCAAATTTGTCGGGTTGTTTTCAATTTGCCGATTTGCTATGGCACGTGCTAATAATATCATCGATTTTACAAAGAAAATAAATCAAAAATGTTGAAGCAAATTCATCACTCAAGTGTTAGTTATAAATAAAAGTAACACATCGCAGATTGAAACAATTTGTCATGCTTATTTGTTATGTAAGGCATGCCCCCCCCCCCCTCCTTTTTTGCCGAAATCTAGGATTGCTTCGGGCGGGCGCGTCCGCTACCTGTTGATGTTTGGAAATACTTGGATGGTCCTTATGGGGGCGCTGTTTATGGGGTCCTGGAAGTCTAAGGTAGCACACCACTAATACAGTCGTGCGCGACCGTTTCACCAAACTTGAGTACGACAATAGTTCCTCTCTGAAGATAAGATCACGTAAAATGAACAATAGTTTTTCATGTTTTGACATCATACGTGATCAAAACGCTAGCACAAAATGATGAGAGCACTTTGAAATCGAATAATATAGCACGTAAGTCTATTAGAGAACGTAATAGTGTTGTGCTACCCTAAGGGGCACTACACTAAATCAGCCTCGTATTGAAACACACGCAATTTGGGCCAAGTTCAAGGCGTTTTTTTTCATAGCCATAACACACTTTGGTAACTCCTTAACTTTATTTTAAACCATGTTTTTGGCGACCCACCACTATTAGATTTTTCGCTTCGATCCCATAAACAGCGAATATCATCGATTTTACAAAGAAAATAAATCAAAAATGTTGAAGCAAATTCATCACTCAAGTGTTAGTTATAAATAAAAGTGACAAATCGCAGATTGAAACAATGTTTCATGCTAATTTGTTATGTAAGGCATGCCCCCCCCCCCCCTCCTTTTTTTGCCCAAATCTAGGATTGCGTCGGGCGGGCGCGTCCGCTACCTGTTGATGTTTTGAAATACTTGGATGGTCCTTATGGGGGCGCTGTTTATGGGGTCCTGGAAGCCCTTCTAAGGGGGCACTTCACTAAATCAGCCTCGTATTGAAACACACGTAATTTAGGCCAAGTTCAAGGGCGTTTCTTCATAGCCATAGCACACTGTGGGGGTAATGTTGCATATCAATAATTTCAGAAACTCCTTAACTTTATTTTAAACCATGTTTTTGGCGACCCATCATTATAAGATTTTTCGCTACGATCCCATAAACAGCGCCCCCATCATTTTCACCCGAAATCCCCGGTTTCGTACCACTTTTGGTATCAATCCGCCACTCTAAATCCCAGTCGGATTTAGTTTGTAACATTTTTTAGATATTTAGACTGTCTGTTAACATTTTAGAACAACAAATCAAAAATAATTACAAACCTCTTCCTTTGAGATGGTAATCATTTCATGTGATGTGTACTACTTTTACTCTTTTTTTTCCAAATCTTTAACATCTGTACAAAATTTTGAATACATTTGTCAAAATTTCATATTAATTTCGTGATCCGTTTTTGAAATATAACACAAACACGCATGATCAAATTTGTCGGCTTTTTTTCAATTTACTGATTTGCTATGGCACGTGCTAATAATATATATCATCGATTTTACAAAGAAAATAAATAAAAAATGTTTAAGCAAATTCATCAGTCAAGTGTTAGTTATAAATAAAAGTGACAAATCACAGATTGAAACAATGTTTTATGCTAATTTGTTATGTAAGGCATGCCCCCCCCCCCCCCCTCCTTTTTTGCCCAAATCTAGGATTGCGTCGGGCGGGCGCGTCCGCTAATTGTTGATGTTTGGAAAAACTTGGACGGTCCTTATGGCGGATCCGTGCAAGTAGCGAATAGTCTATGCTTGTTCCTTAATTTCTTCCAACCGAACTCTCAAGTATTGAAGCTTATTGACTAACCATGTTTCCCTTTTTAAAAAAACTTTTTTTTTTAGCTAACGGCGGTGCGCGCAACATTGTAACTTTCCTAACAATAAACACGATCGACTACCGTCGACTTTCAATAGGCCTATCAACAACCTGATATGTTCATCTTTGACAGTTTTTATTTTAAAAAAGTCATCATTTCTAACCATAAATGGATTTTTTGCACGAAAAACTAAGAACAATATGGCATTTACCGTGAAATATTGAAGAATTAAGCGTACGTATATAAGGGTGCACACAACCATTGCGCGTTGTGTGTGTTCCTACGGGAAATCACTCTCGCGAAAACGGCAATAACTAGAGTTCTTTACCGATTTGTGATATAAAATATGACTATAATATACAAATCCGTTGCCTTCAACTTCTATCAAAATTTCAGACCAGTTTTTTTTTATTCGAATTTTCACAATCGGCCCTTATTTTGACAGGGCGCTGTTTTCAGTGATTCGGTCCCGCCTCTAACCGATATGCACAATATGTGTTTATCCGCCTCGAAATCTAAAAATACTTCAAATCTCCGCGCTATCTTCACATATTATCAAGAGGGCATATCACTGAATTCAAAAACACCAAATCCGACCCACATTTGTGCACAAAACGCACAAAAACTCACCCTGTTTACTGCACAATAGGGACTCAATTCGTCATGAACTTCTCAGGAAGTGACGTAAGAGTGCACACCACTATTGCGCGTCTACGTGCGTTTCAATTAGAAAACACTCTCGGGAGATCGTCTGAAACTGGAGTTACCTTGGGAATTGATTCCTAAAATGTCGCACAGTTGTTAAACATCGATGTATTTATTTTCTATCAAAATCTCAGGGTGGCACTACCGACGAACTTTTTAGCTACATGCTCATGAAGTTGGCGTACACATTTTCAGCCCAAAATGCAAGCCGCCTAGCGTAAACACACGATGTGTATTCATTCGCCGGTTAAAATACTAAATTATATCAAATGACTCCGTTTTTGTTTCAAATTATCATCAATACATTCCAACTAATGCAAAAACATCAAAATATATGAAAATTGGACTCGAAAATTTCCACACGAGACATAAATAGGCCTTCATTTAGGGACTTTTAGCGTGATCAACTTCTACAGGAAGCTGCGCAATGACCCTAATAGTGGCGTGCACCCTTAAAGGGGGTCTAATTTGTCAAAATTCCTATATTTTTAATTTTATCGGCTTCTGCACAATATTTTGAATAAAATTGTCAAATTTTATGATGATTGTTAGAGCCGTTTTTGAAATATAACAAGATTATGGAGGCCGCGGCGGCCCGCCGACAAGCTCAAAATGATCAAATTGACCATTTTCAGTACCTTTTCAATGATATACGGCAATATTCTGGAGGCCGAGGCGGCCCGCCGACACTCCAAAATGATCTGAAATTGACGCTTTTCAGTTACCTTTTCAACGATATACGGCATTGTAAGGCCTACGGCTGAAAACCATGATCTATGAACAGAAAAAAATACAATCCTTTTTACTTAAATTCATTCAAGAAGTCTAAGTTATAAGCACACTGGATTTAAACCAGGTTTAAACACATTGCTTCATGTAAATGAGACAATAACCCCCCCCCCCCCCCCCCCCCCCAGCTCCGGCTGACACAATTCGGGTAGGCATATGTCTGCGACTGTTGCTGACGGGTTTTTGAAAGTTTTGGATGGTGTCCATAAGTTTTTTAAACCCAATATAGAATGCATACCAAGGAGTTTAAAGCCACAACGAAGGTCGGGAGCCAAACAACCCTTGGTGCACTTAAAGGGTGCACGCCACTATTGCGCGTCTACGTGCGTTTCAATTAGAAAACACTCTCGGAGATCGTCTGAAACTAGAGTTACCTTGGGAATTGATTCCTAAAATTTCGCACAGTTGTTAAACATCGATGTATTTATTTTCTATCAAAATTTCAGGGGGCACTACCGACGAACTTTTTAGCTACATGCTCATGAAGTTGGCGTACACATTTTCAGCCCAAAATGCAAGCCGCCTAGCGTAAACACACGATGTGTATTCATTCGCCGGTTAAAATACCAAATTATATCAAATGACTCCGTTTTTGTTTCAAATTATCATCAATACATTCCAACTAATGCAAAAACATCAAAATATATGAAAATTGGACTCGAAAATGTCCACACGAGACATAAATAGGCCTTCATTTAGGGACTTTTAGCGTGATCAACTTCTACAGGAAGCTGCGCAATGACCATAATAGTGGCGTGCACCCGGTTGATTTGGTTGTGTGCACCCTTAGCGCTATTACCCAGACGACGTTGGACACGATATTTTCGTCCACACAATTGTGTTCTTGGGATGCGTATGGAGACCGATTTCTGTCATTCGCTGGTTCCCTACGATCGTGAGTCACATTGGAACGCATACGTTGGAGCCGGTGAAACATGGGTCCGTACCATAATATTGCCATTTTTGAATTGTTTTACTCAAAATAACCCTTAAAAGTCCCTTGCTCATTATTATAGGTCACGTTTTTTATTGGTCAATTTATATAATACCATACCTTTGTTCTATATAATTAAATTTGCCTATTAGAGGTTTAGTGGACAACAACTTCTAAAATTGTGCGGGCTTTGCGCGCATGTTATCGTTTCTTGCTTCATGAGTCTATAATTCCTAAACAGACTTTTAGACACTTTTGTAAATCACATTTTTAGTTCAGACGTTTTGAATGTCAAATTTTCTTGCGCTACGCGCAAATAACTATTTAGATACTTTCCTCTTTACTATCATACACAGGAAAACGTGTCCAAACTCTAATACATTTGTATCCAACATTCATACCATACCTTTGATTTATTTTAGTTATGGAGGGCAACAATTTCAAAAAATGTGCACGCTGCGCGCGCATATTATCGTTTTGGGGTTCAATTTATAATATCTAAACAGGCTTTTGTAAATCACATTTTTAGTTAAGAAGTTTCGAATGTCAACGTTTCTTGCGCTACGCGCAAACATCTATTTATATACTTTCCTCTTTACTATCATACACAGGAAAACGTGTTCAAAACTCTAATAGTCAACATTTATACCATACCTTATATATTTTTCCAAAATGTTGCGCGTAGCGCATGTTATCGTTTCTGTTTCATGAGGTTATAAATCCTAAAAAGGCTTTAGACAATAACTTGGTGAAAGTTCCTCAGGATTGTTCAGATAATATATATATAAATAAAGATTAATTATTTATTCTTATATAGGCTTTCAGACCCTTTCGTAAATCACATTTTTAGTTCAGAAGTTTCGAATGTCAAATTTTCTTGCGCTACGCGCAAATATCTTTGTAGATACTTCCTCTTTACTATCATATACAGGAAAACGTGTCCAAAACTAAAGGCTTAGAGGGAAACAATTTCCAAAATTTGGCGCGCTACGCGCGCATATCTTACTGTTTCTACTATCATGACTATAATATTACTACTCGCGCCTCAGAGACCTACTTTTTGAGTCAGTTTGCTACTGCCTTTCCTTTTTAAAGGATTTGTATTAATAAGTGATACACATATTAAAAAAGGAGTTAAGGGAAGTGTCAACCCTATTATTTTGATGATCAACTTTTGCTTCTAAGTTTGAGAATATTGAATAAAAGTACATAAAAGTATACATTTTTAGAAAGGAAATTTGATAAGGAAGCCGATGGTGATATCAATGTGATACCAAATAAACTAAATTTTGAGAAATGAACCAAAAAGCCATTTTTTTACCCCACATTTTTCAGACAGCATAACTATTAAATAAAAAATGGTAATTTGTTCTAATATACGTTTTTGTAAACAAAACAATTTTGTCTAGGAGGCAATTTTTTCTTTTTCGAAAATAAAGCTTGGTTTTGGAAATATTGCTAAAAACATCGGAAAAGTGTAAAAGTCGTGTTTTTTTGCATACATTTCGCTAGAAATGGATGCATATCTCGAGTTTAAAATCCATAATCGAAAAAATAAAAAATTGCCTCCTAGCGCTGAAAGTCCTCTACACAATGGTAGTAAAAGCTTACCTGATAGTTTGATATATTTTTAGTTATGTTGTCTGAAAATTCGTAAAATTCCTTCAAATTTGAACTTCTAGAAAACATCGATTTAGTAAAAATATTGACATTTTCCACCATTTAAAGCTAAATGTTCACGGAACACACGGGCGTGTGACCTACAAAGCGAGTATACTATTATGAACAATCATAATAAACTATCAGATTCAATTTATATTGTCACAATGTGAAGAAATTGGAAGAAAACTGAAATTTAAATGATCGTATAAGATTGGCCTTTGTTTACATTTTAGACATTGTTTTGCGCTCTTTTGTTTTTCGCGTCTACGTCGCGGATATTAAGCGGCGCGTCTAGTATTACGCGCGGGAAGTTTCAGCGCGCGACGCAATGATCGAACAGCTGTCGCAGCATTTGAAAAGCGCGGAACTCCGCTTAAATTCCCGCCAAATAACTATGCGCCTTTTCCTGACTCAAACTTACCAAAACAACAATTTAAAATCACCCAAAAGAACGGGAAATAATAGCTTCCGACTAGTAACTTATGATGGTAATGATAGAATACATATAAAAGTATAAAATAATAGAGAAATATGAAATTCAATTTTTGAAACAAGTGCCGGGTTGACACTGCCCTTAAGGTAGCACTTCTCTAAATAATGTTGGGGTGCCGAATTCTGCACCACCATAGTCCCATCGGATCACACATGCCTCTGAATCATTTTTAACGGGATTAATGTTGTAATTTAATCAAAAATGTTTGACATCAAATTAAAGCAGAGACACCGAGCTTTCATAAAATGTAACACATAGGCATTGTTTGTACTTAATATTGTTTAAATGATAGACCAAACATTAAAGACGCTGACCCAATCCTTCGAAGAAATTCGGTTTTTTTAATCAAGCAAAATTTGGCGCCATGTCCGATTGCAAAACAAATTGACCGATTTTCTCAAGGTTTTACCATTTTAATTTGAAGACCTGATGAATTACTAGAGATTTAAACAATATTAAATGAATTTCTATGTGCGTATCTTTTTTCCCCTTTTTTTCTGCAATGTACACTGTTTCACGTTTAAAAAGGTTTTTTGTCAACTTTTAAAGCTTGATTTCAACGAAAAAACATCAAAATAAGCAAATGTACAAAAACTTCCGTGGTCACTTTTACAAAATAAAAATCACATTTTGCTCGTTTTTGATGGTACTCGATGGTTAATAACTTCGAACAAACACAATATATGATCTTGAAATTTTGAGATGTTCTTACGACAAGGCTTTTCTTTTTACTTAATTTTTCTAAAAATTATTTATCGAAAGAAAAATTACTTATGCGTGATTTTCTGAAAAATCATATAAAATCACCTTCTCCACCATTATTTCGTACATTTCGCAAAAACACAAACTTTCTCCATAAAAACATCGTATATATGTAGAAAAGGGTTTTGGTCAACTTATCAAGCCTTAAGTCATGGAAAAATATTCAAGATAAGCAAATGTGCATTGAAATTGGTCAAGAGTTTTTTAGTTATAGCGATTTTATAGAAACATCATGTAATTGACTTATGTGCTGATGTTAGACCTGACATTCATTTCGATTACAATCACTCTTCATTTCTGATTTTCATGTTTCATTGCTTTCGAGGTCTTTCCCGAGATGTTTAGTAATAAAATTCCAGTTGTGCATAGTGTCCGAAGGCTTGCCGCCTGCGTTATCTGAGCCTAAACCCGCGTCAAGAGCGTAGAAATAACTCACCAAAAGTGTGCGTCGGCGCTTGATTCACGCTCTATAGCAACCACGGCGCGGGTGCTGACTTATCATACTTATCCAAAATGAGCTTAAAACTTTCCTATAAAATGGTATTTACGATTTGCTATCTTCTGAAGATAGCATTTAAATGCGGTACAGTCTTAGAATTTTCTCGTATCGCATCGCAATTTGTGACTCAAAAATGTGGAACTGCGATTCATTTTTAAAAAGCTGGTGCAAAACTGCGATAGAGGTTTTGTACAGTACTCAAGATTGTTTTTGGTAGGGATGTGCCGCTGGGAAAATGACCCATGCATTTACCAAATTTGGACCCAAAATTGGAACCGTATTTTTTACCAAAATTCAAGAATTTGCCCCGATTTTGAGAATTGTTTGCATAATTTATGTTAATTTTTCCAAAATTTTTGAGATTTTTTTCGAAAATTTCGCGAAAATAGGATTGTGCAAAAAATGACGACCCATTGATTTACCAAAATTAAGGTTTGAGAGGGGTCATTTATTTACCAGAGGGGAAAATGGGACACAATTTCTTGGCACATCCCCAATACCGCTTGTCACCTGAGTACCCCCCCCCCCCCCCCCCCCCCCCGGAGTTTTTATCTCAATTTTCTTAACCTTGAATTATACATTTTTATTCATATCAAGCCTCACATGCAAACTACAAGTCAAATACTACCCACATTTTCACACTGTTTTACAACCCTGCTTCACTTTAAAACCCTGTAAAATGCACCTGGAAATTGCACCTCAACTTGACATAGTTGCTCCTCAACTCCCAAAGTAAGGAGCAAAGTTGCACCTCAAGAAAAATTTGAAAGTTCCAGGACTGGCGGTATATGATGAATATGTTTCTGCAACTTTCTTCAAACATCATGAGCAAGATGGTTATCTAGAGGGTCAACATTTGATGATCAGCGAATTTCTACCAAAGTAAAATAGCCCCAAAATAGCCCACCCATTGCAATCGCTTAGGCCTATAACTTCTGTTTAAATGCGTCAATCTCTATAAAAATTGAGATTTATCTTTAAAACTAACGTCCAAATCATTCCAAAAGCATCATAAGTTGAAAAAAAACAACATATTTTTTGTGTTCTAAGGTAGCACTTAACTTCTCTAGGGAGTACAACACTATTGCGCTGTCCCATAGACTTACACGTTGAAAGAGTCTTCTTTAACAGGCTGTATCTGAAAATCGCGGATCAATTATTTTATGAAATTTTGATATGTTATTGGAAATTTTGTCCTCTCAACATATCTGAAACTCAAAACACTTTTTCCGTCATTATTTTTTGCTATAAGCCTGAATATAAAACGTATTGATATTACACACATTTTGCGCCCTCTAGGCCCGGTATTGTCCGTATGTGTAAATCGGTCATCAAATGTTACACTTGAGAGCAAATTGCCTAGTTTGACGATCAAAACAGATAGTATACATTCCATAGAACCCGTACAAACAAAAACAAAAGATTTATAATCCAAAAGAAAGTCCAAATTCTTCACTTATATAGGAACTATTGTCGTACTCAACTCCGATGAACTCTGAGCGGAAGCGATCATCGCGGTTGCAAGTGGTGTGCTCCCTCTAAATAATTTTGGGGTGCCGAATTCTGCACCACAATAGTCCCATTTCGGATCACACATGCCTCTTTGAATCATTTGTAACGGGATTAATATTCTAATTTAATCCAAAATGTTTGATATCAAATTAAAGCGAAGACCTCGAGGTTTCATAAAATTTAACACATATGCACTGTATGTACATAATGTTGTTTTAATGATAGACCAAACATTAAAGACGCTGACCCGATCCTGAAAAGAAAAGAAAAAATCGTTTTTTTAATCAAGCAAAATTTGGCGCCATGTCCGATTGCCAAAAGAATTGACCGATTTGCTAAAAGTTTTACAATTTTAATTTGAAGACATGATGATTTACTAGAGATTTATACAATTTTAAATGAATTTCTATGTGCGTATCTTTTTCATTTTTCTGCAATGTACGCTGTTTCACGTTTTTCCGACCGTCTATTCAAACATTCAATTGGTTACACCAAATTTCAGGTAAAAGTTAAAAATATTTCACACATAGAAATTCATTTAAATGGGTATAAATATCTAGTAATTTGTCAGGTCTTCAAATCAAACCTTACCTCGAATTTTGACCTTTTTTTAAAAGCGAGTCAAGTAACTCGAAAATTAGACATTTTGAAAACCGAGTCAAGTAACTCGACAATCCATGTGAATGTATACAGGTGTGCTCATGTGTATGTTTATTCTCATTTATACATTAGGAATGGTATTTATGTGTTGAATATAAGCAATAAATGCATGCTTTAATTATATAAAGAAATATTGAACTAATAAATCACATTTGTCTCTAAAAATGTTTGAATTTCAAACCAGCCTCTCATCTGATTACGTTATAAAACAACTCAATTGCATTGAATGCTTACTTTGAACATTACAGCCTTAACTCGAATTTTGACTTTTTTTCAAAAGCGAGTCAAGTAACTCGAAAATCGAAAATGTTGAAAAACCGAGTTAAACTATTATCTCATAATTTGGAGGAAATTGATGGCGGGATTTCCATGTGAATGTATACAGGTGTGCTCATGTGTATGTTTAGTCTCATTTTTACATTAGGAATGGTATTTATGTGTTGAATATAAGCAATAAATGCATGCTTTAATTATATAAAGAAATACTTAACTAATAAATCAAAGTTGTCTCTAAAAATGTTTGAATTTCAACCCAGCCTCACATCTGTTCACGTTATAAAACTACTCAATTGCATTAAATGTTTACTTTGAACATTACAGCCTTAACTCGCATTTTGATTTTTTTTTAAAAAGCGAGTCAAGTTACTCGCAAATTGGAAATTTTGAAAACCGAGTCAAGTAACTCGAAAATCGAAAATGTTGAAAAACCGAGTTAAACTATTTTCTCATAATTGGGAGGAAATTGATGGCGGGATTTCCATGTGAATGTATACCGTTGTGCTCATGTGTATGTTTGTCTCATTTTTACATTAGGAATGGTATTTATGTGTTGAATATAAGCAATAAATGCATGCTTTAATTATATAAAGAAATACTTAACTAATAAATCAAAGTTGTCTCTAAAATTGTTTGAATTTCAACCCAGGGCCTCACATCTGATTACGTTATAAAACTACTCAATTGCATTAATGTTTACTTTGAACATTACAGCCTTAACTCGCATTTTGACTTTTTTTTAAAAGCGAGTCAAGTAACTCTCAAATTGAAAATTTTGAAAACCGAGTCAAGTAACTCGAAAATCGAAAATGTTGAAAAACCGAGTTAAACTATTTTCTCATAATTTGGAGGAAATTGATGGCGGGATTTCCATGTGAATGTATACAGGTGTGCTCATGTGTATGTTTAGTCTCATTTTTACATTAGGAATGGTATTTATGTGTTGAATATAAGCAATAAATGCATGCTTTAATTATATAAAGAAATACTTAACTAATAAATCAAAGTTGTCTCTAAAATTGTTTGAATTTCAACCCAGCCTCACATCTGATTACGTTATAAAACTACTCAATTGCATTAAATGTTTACTTTGAACATTACAGCCTTAACTCGCATTTTGACTTTTTTTCAAAAGCGAGTCAAGTAACTCGCAAATTGAAAATTTTGAAAACCGAGTCAAGTAACTCGAAAATCGAAAATGTTGAAAAACCGAGTTAAACTATTTTCTCATAATTTGGAGGAAATTGATGGCGGGATTTCCATGTGAATGTATACAGGTGTGCTCATGTGTATGTTTAGTCTAATTTTTTCATTAGGAATGATATTTATGTGTTGAATATAAGCAATAAATGCATGCTTTAATTATATAAAGAAATACTTAACTAATAAATCAAAGTTGTCTCTAAAAATGTTTGAATTTCAACCCAGCCTCACACCTGATCACGTTACAAAACTACTCAATTGCATTAAATGTTTACTTTGAACATTACAGCCTTAACTCGCATTTTGACTTTTTTTTAAAAGCGAGTCAAGTAACTCGAAATTTTGACTCGAAACTCGAAATTTTGACTCGAAACTCGAAATTTTGACTCGAAACTCGCAAATTTTGACTCGAAACTCGCAACTCGAAACTCGAAACTCGCAACTCGAAACTCGACAAAAAGTAACACACTCGGGGGTTGGGGCAATGGGGATTCTGTGGCAAGCTCCTGATTAACCTTTCATATAGAAGTTCCTGTGTTCTATGAATAGTATTACTATACATATATATTATTATTACTATTATTAGTACATCGGGGGTTGGGGCAATGGGGATTCTGTGGCAAGCTCCTGATTAGCCTTTCGTATAAAAGTTCCTGTGTTCTATGAATAGTATTACTATATATATATATTATTATTATTATTATTACTATTAATATTATTACTATTATTAGTACTTCGGGGGTTGGGGCAATGGGGATTCTGTGGCAAGCTCCTGATAAACCTTTCATATAGAAGTTCCTGTGTTCTATGAATAGTATTACTATATACATATATATTATTATTACTATTATTAGTACATCGGGGGTTGGGGCAATGGGGATTCTGTGGCAAGCTCCTGATTAACCTTTCATATAGAAGTTCCTGTGTTCTATGAATAGTATTACTATATATATATATATATTGTTAATATTATTTATATTATTATTATCACTACTATTAGTACATCGGGGGTTGGGGCATTGGGGATTCTGTGGCAAGCTCCTGATTAACCTTTCATATAGACGTTCCTGTGTTCTATGAATAGTATTACTATATATATATATATTGTTAATATTATTTATATTATTATTATTACTACTATTAGTACATCGGGGGTTGGGGCATTGGGGATTCTGTGGCAAGCTCCTGATTAACCTTTCGTATAAAAGTTCCTGTGTTCTATGAATAGTATTACTATATATATATATATATATATATATATATATATATATATATTGTTAATATTAATATTATTAATATTATTAGTACTTCGGGGGTTGGGGCAATGGGGATTCTGTGGCAAGCTCCTGATTAACCTTTCATATAGAAGTTCCTGTGTTCTATAAATAGTATTACTATATACATATATATTATTATTACTATTATTAGTACATCGGGGGTTGGGCAATGGGGATTCTGTGGCAAGCTCCTGATTAACCTTTCATATAGAAGTGCCTGTGTTCTATGAATAGTATTACTATATATATATATATATTGTTAATATTATTTATATTATTATTATCACTACTATTAGTACATCGGGGGTTGGGGCATTGGGGATTCTGTGGCAAGCTCCTGATTAACCTTTCATATAGAAGTTCCTGTGTTCTATGAATAGTATTACTATATATATATATATATTGTTAATATTATTTATATTATTATTATTACTACTATTAGTACATCGGGGGTTGGGGCATTGGGGATTCTGTGGCAAGCTCCTGATTAACCTTTCATATAGAAGTTCCTGTGTTCTATCAATAGTATTACTATATATATATATATATATATATATCATTATTATTACTATTAATATTATTACTATTATTAGTACATCGGGGGTTGGGGCAATGGGGATTCTGTGGCAAGCTCTTGATTAACCTTTCATATAGAAGTTCCTGTGTTCTATGAATAGTATTACTATATATATATATATATATATATATATATATATATATATATATATATATATATATATATATATACCCTTATATATATATATATATATATATATATATATATATATATATATATATATATATATATATATATATATATCAAAATAAAACACTTTTATTTGGCAGTTTGCTACCTTGGGTTTCTCGCTACCGCGATCTTCAGGCAAACTAATTGTTTTCCTTCCATACAGCGAAGTCAGTGAGAAAAATATTCGCAGTACGCGCGCGCAAGGCATGCTGCGTATACAATTCGCGTAACTGCTCGCGCATAAAACGCATAAAACGCAACTCACTGACATCGCTGAACAGATAAAGAAAACTACGTTTAACATGTTTAACATTATTTTTTTCTCCCATGTCGGCACTTAGAAACTATCTCGCTTCTCTTATTTATCAGATTGTTTTTGTTGTGGTGGAGAATTTCTATTTTCTCGTCGAGGCAGAGGTTACATTGTCCTGATCTCCTTCTTTTAGTGTTGGATTGTCTTACTATCTCCCAGTCTATTGATACATTTGTGGCTCTTTTTCTTTTTAGGCCCCAAACGTATTTTGAGAGTTCTGTCTCGTTTATATACCTTTCATGTTTGAAGGATTTCTTATGGTTTCCATACCTGTCTTTGAACGTACCACCTGTGAGGCCTATGTATGATTTCACTTGCCCTGGCACCGAACTTACTGTAGCTTTATAGACTATAGCAGCTGAAGACAAGCATTTTCCAAGAAGTGGACAGTCTCCTTTAGCTCTACAATTACAGGTTTTTTCGGCGGTTTTTCCTTACTCTTTCTGTTGATCTTGGTATTATGAGACTTGATGATTGCTCTCATGTTTTCATGCAACTGTAGCTCACCTTTACTGTGTTTCGGTTGAATATCTTGTGGAGTTGGTGACCCCGTGGAAAATGCTTGTCTATCAACTTAATGAATGTTCCTCCGACATTCGATGACACGTTTTTGCTAAATGGAGGATTGAACCAGATAATTTTCCGCTGCGTGTCTTTGGTTTCTTGTTGTTCCTTGTGTTATGCGCGGACTTGATGTTTACTCTGTATCCACTTGATTGTAGTGCCTCGTTATAAATCGGAGCTGCATTCTTGAAGATATCTTCGGTGGATGACAGTGTTGATATTCTATCTCCAATAGCAAGGGGGATGTTTTTGATAATGGTTGGGGGATGGTTGGAGTGGGTGTGTATATATACTGGATTGTTATTCGGCTTTCTGTACGGTCTGTGTGTCGCAGTATTAAGATCAAGGGTGACGTCAAGGTAATTGACTAATTTAAGGTTAGTTTCGATTGTTATCTTGAGTCCTAAAGATTTGAAGATGTTAATTATCTCTTTTCTTACGCGGTCGGAGGCGCTACCTGAGCAGTTTTTCATTACTGCTAGGCCGTCGTCCCGGTAGAGTCTGATGCTATGTATCTTGATATTGTCCTTCAAGGATTGAAGAGCATATAAGCCGATGAGCTCACAGATTTCTGCACCGTCAAATGCCCCCATTGCAACATCAAAGTTGTTTTGGGTAGCTCTTTTTATCCATGGCTTACCGGTGCCGTCGAAAAGCACTGATCGTCTCGCGTGCATGATTCTAGATCAGATACATTTGTATATGCTTTAGCCCATGCTAATGATTCTGTCAACAGCTCTTCTGATATAGAAGGATAGAAATCAACTATATCGAAGACGAGGAATGTTAAAATTGTTTTTATCGTCAAGGCTTCGAACCATTCTAGCACAGATGACGTATTCCTCCATTGATTCAATTTAGTCTTTGTTCTTATTTCATTGTTTATTCTGTCCAGCATACGCTTGCTTACCTTTCCGACTTCACTCTTTGTTGGGTTAGTTAGTCTGCATTTTGGGTTGTTATCAAAGTTATCCTTATGGTCTTTCATCGTAATAAAAGCCTGCTTTTCTGCTGTCTTGTCAATTCTGTCCCTGAGATCCAGTCTATCCACTATGTCGTCAAACTCCCTGTCTATCTTATTTATTGCTTCATCGCGGCGGATTTATACTTCTGCGTTATATTGTCAGTTAGCAAGCTTGTCGTAACTGCTAGCATCCATTTTGTACAGGTTTCTTGTTTTGTCCGCGTGTACAAACACTTTGTCAGAAGAGTTTATCTGACTTACATCATCTTTGAGTTTGGATTGAAATTGGTCATTAACTTTCCTGAATTGGATGTTATCAACCATGCTGAGCAAGTCCTTTTCAAAGTGAATTAGTTCTTCATTTGTGGTGGTGTTTTCTTGGATTTGAAACCGAACTTGCCGTAATTCTGCTCATCGTCGTCGCTGTCGTCGTTGTCGCTCTCCACATCATCGTTCTCTTTGTCCTCTTGAGAAAAAGAAAGTTTTCCACCTCATACGCTTTATGACGCTTTCAACCTTTTCCAATAGTACTCCGATATATTCCCTGTGCGACGGGATAGGGATGTTCTTCAGTGAATAGTTCATGTTAAACGCTTCCATGTCACTGTTAGTGTTGTTCCCGGCTGATAATGATGACAGTGCTCAACTAAATTTTACTTTAGGAGCCTCATATAAAACGTGAATATCAATAATAGCCAGATAGTGCTCAATACTTAGTTAAGTAGAGCTTATTATAAAAATAAAACACTTTTATTTGGCAGTTTGCTACCTTGGGTTTCTCGCTACCGCGATCTTCAGGCAAACTAATTGTTTTCCTTCCATACAGCGAAGTCAGTGAGAAAAATATTCGCAGTACGCGCGCGCAAGGCATGCTGCGTATACAATTCGCGTAACTGCTCGCGCATAAAACGCATAAGCGTAAGAAAATGTGATACAATAATATCAAGAACATGTCCTACATGTATACATAATCCAGACGGGGCCCTATTAAAACAATCCGAATAGCGCAGGTGCTTTTGATAATCCAGGTATACATGTGCCTTAATCTAGGTAGGCCTACGGTTGTGTTTCCCGATACCTATGTAGGCCTCCATGAGACCTGAAATGGGCTATTCCAGATAATAATGAACCACCCCCTATAGAGGACATTGGAATTCCAGACTTTTTTTCCCTCCAATTTTTCATTGGAATTCCAGACTTTTTTGGCACATGTGCTTCGCTCCCTATAGAGGACATCGGAATTCCAGACCTTTTCTCCCTCCAATTTTTCAATGGAATTCCAGACTTTTTTGGCACATGTGCTTGGAATTCCAGACTTTTTTCACAATTTAGACCGCTCCCCTATAGAGGACATCGAAATTCCAGACTTTTTTCCCACCAATTTTTCAATGGAATTCCAGACTTTTTTGGCACATGTGCTTGGAATTCCAGACTTTTTTCACAATTTAGACCGCTCCCCTATAGAGGACATCGGAATTCCAGACTTTTTTTCTCCCACCAGTTTTTCAATGGAATTCCAGACTTTTTTGCACATGTGCTTGGAATTCCAGACTTTTCACAATTTAAGACCGCAGGTTTTGGAAATTCAGACACTTTTAGCCTTTTCTGAACGTTATACTAAAGAAATGTATAGAGATATAATAGAATTGGAATTCCAGACACTTTCGTCATGTTCGTAATGCTATCCCTGTAAATGTTAGACTTTTTTCTTCTGGTTCACCAATGAAGGCAAGCTCAAGCTACAGTGGTGGCACCAATTTTTTTTATTTTTTTATTTTTTTATTTGGGGGGGGGGGGCGAGGGGGCGCATTGAGTGGGCAAATTGTGTTTCGGGCGGGGGGGGCAAAATTGAACTGTTTGCCCTTTTTGGTCTCACTGGGGGGTGGGGGAAGTGGGGGAGGGGTAGGGGGAAAGTTGTCTGAATTTCCAAGGCCTTGAAATTCCAAAAACGTCTGGATTTCCAAGCGTTAATAATAGTATGGGAAAGGGAATAGTGATGATGAAAAGTTGTCTGGATTTCCAGACGGGCAATACGTCACAGCGCAGTGGCGTAACCAGTGGGGGGGGCTGGAGCCCCCATTATGACCCCCCCCCCCCCCCCCCCATTTCAAGTCACTGCCCCTTCTCCCCCCCCCCCCCCCCCCCCCACCCAATGAAAAAGTCTAGTTACGCCACTGTTGTTCGCACTAGGCCCAAGTGGGGGCACATCCCCCCACAGACTCCCCCGTTCGAGCTTTTAAATCATCTATACTTAAATCAAAAATATATCAGTATAATATGCTCAACTTCTTCCGTGCATGATAAAAAACAAAATATTTATTGGAAATGAAAAGGTGGCTTTTCGATAAAATGTTGGTCAAAAGTATACACCAGATCGTACCAAATGAGTTCGAAAATTGAAAAAAATTCTACTTCTGAGGGGGGCACATTATTTTCACTTATTTTCTAGCAAGGTCACGTCATGGAAATATTGCAATTGGTACTCTAGTATAGTGTTAAATAAGGCCACCCAGAACCGTCAATACCCTTGGTTTCATTTGCTGTCAATGTCACCCTCACTAGGCCTAAAAAAAAAAAAAGTTTGTTTGCCCAACACGACCGACCCATAAAATCTCAAAACCCCATGCCTTTTTTTTTTTTTTTTTTTTTTTTTGAGATTTAATTTTTTTTAAATAATATTTTATGTTGAAAAATATATGTATTAAATGATATTTTCATCTTAATTTGCCAAACTAATCAACTACACTGCCCTGTTATTTACTTATTCCCACATATCCACCCTTTAAAAACACTAAGGAGATGCAAATCCAAGATCCTACCACTATCTGAAGGTTTGTACTACAGGCTGCCAGCTGCCCTATTAGAAACAAAATACATGTATTAGCCCTAACCAGCCAGGCTATGTTCGTACGGTGTGGAAACTGGGGGAAGGGGACAAAGTATGATTTTAAACAAATGATCGCTGTGAAACCCCTTGGAATTGACCCTCAGAACCTCTGATCACCCTTGGCCGCGTCCCTATCTAATCACTCCGGCTAACCTGGTAACGCTCACCTGGGGCAGTGATTTTGTACACACATATCAGCTTGGTTAATGACGTCATCGAATCATATGCTATAGAATGCGTGTGGACATTTTGTTTTTTGCTTTAGTGAATCGGAGTGTAGGAAGGTTAGGGTTTTAAAGAACATTCAAGTGTATTAACATCAACTTGTATAGTCTTTTTCTTCTCTAAAAGTGTCAATAGCCAAAAAAAAAAAAAAAAGAAAAAGGTAATCGACCTACCGACCCACTTTTTTCAACTCTTGTTTGGGCAAACAAACCTTCTTTTTTTTAGGCCCTATACATGCTATTTCATACTAGACCGGAAACTCTCAGAGGATCAGCCGACGCAATTTCCAAATTTATGCTACCGATCCAAAACCGAACCCTAGTTGGAAAATTCCTTTTTCATGGGCAGCGCCGTATTAAGTTATGTTAGGTTCAACATCAGTGTATCAAAATCAGTTAAATCAGCCGAAACAATTTCCAAATTTATGCATAGATCTAATAATATCGCGTTATCCCGGTTTTATATTGGTTGATGTACGTCCAATAGTGTTTTATACCCAATAGAAATGATTTGCCACCGAACCAAAACCGAACCATAGTTGGGAAATTCCTTTTTCATAGGCAGCACCGCTTTGACGCGTGGTGTCTTTGGCTGAATCAGTCAAACTTTCAGTCGGGTTTCACCCCAAATCTATGCGTAGGTTTACTGATATGTAGTTTAATTTTTTCGCAATAGGCCCAAATTGTCAGGTTTTAACAAAGACAGGGGGCAGCGCGTATTAAGTTAGGCCTATGTAGTTCAACATTAGTATCAGTGTATCAAAATCAGTTAAATCAGCCGAAACAATTTCCAAATGTATGCTTTAGATCTAATCATATCGCGTATCCAGGTTTTATATTGGTTGATGTAGGTTCAATAGTGTTTTATACCCAATAGAAATGATTTGCCAACCAAACCAAAACTGAACCATGGGAAATTCCTTTTTCATAGGCAGGGCCAGTTTTGGCGTGGTGTCTTTGGCTGATTTAGTCAAACTTTCAGTCGGGTTTCACCCAAATCTATGCGAAGGGTTTCCGATCTGTAGTTTATTTTTTCGCAAGGCCCAAATTGTCGGGTTTTACAAAGACAGGGGGTTGGGGTAGGCCTATATGTGATCTGTTACGTTGCGGATCGGACATTGGCTGAATTTGTCAAACTTCCATGGCGAATCAAATCGTGTCAAGTAACCATGAATTGGACACTCGTCACATGCCACATCCCTCATGTTTTCTTCCACAGACAAAAATGAGTGTAATTCAACGAGTGGATAGTATTGTCGAGTTTGACAAGGGCGAGGGAGGGGCGATATGCTTTGCATGTTATAAATAAAAGTCGGGTTTCACCCAAATCTATGCGTAGGTTTCAGATCTGTAGTTTATTTTTTTCGCAATAGGGCCCCAAATTGTCGGGTTTTACAAAGACAAGGGAGCAGCAGGGTATAGTGATCTGTTGCGGAAATGTTATACTTGACTGGAAACTCTCGAGAGGATCAGCCGATCCGACACAATTTCCAAGTTTATGCTACCGATCAGGGAGTCTTTAATTATGGGAGAGGACACTACTCCGACAAAATTTCGCCTACTAAAACCAAATTCACGGGTGAAGCTTTTGTAGGTGGCGCACTGTCATTGTCGTAGCTAACCAGACGACCTAAGACGTGGTTGATTTTATCGCTGAAAACATGATTTGTGGCACA
>JAYJML010000313.1:0-46282 GCA_035610835.1 Ophiura sarsii
CTCAAATCACCTAGTTTAAATGTCAGAACATCAACTACACATTTCAAACACAACATATTAGTGAAAAATTATATCATAAACCGTCAAAAAATAACTCTCTTTCCCGCCAAATAGGAACTATTGTCGTACTCAACTTTGATTGATCGCGACGATAGCGTGTCGCGATACCTATTTAGGTATGTGCTCCCTTATAGAGCACAAATTTGCTCAAAATCATTCAAAATTGATATCAACTTTTTCAGCGTGAAATTTTGAACAAACTAGCCAAATAAAATTACAATTGAACAATCCGTTTTTGAAATATGATCTGATCACGGAGGCCGCATCTTCCGTAAAATCACTATTATTTTCCGTTTTTTGACTCTAGACGCGGCACGCTTTGATTTGTTAGGCCTACACTCACGAAATTCAAACTTTTTGACTCAAATCCAACTGATTTTGATTTCGATCAGTCTCTGATTATGTCGACCTAACCCACCTATAACACATCAACTGAAATAACGCCGTGTTTTTGTTTAAAAAGAGCAACCACACACCCCCCCCCCCTGTTTTTTTAAACCGGACAAAGTTGGCCTATGCCATAAATACACTGCCCAGTAGATATCAAAACGCATAGATTTGGGTGAAACCCGACTTTTATTTATTGCATTGTGTAATACACCTACACTGGATCGGAGCACGCGGGAGATCGGGCACCTGGCGCTATAAGGGAGCACAGCACCAAGACGCTCTCCATAGACTTTACTGTTAAAAAAGGCTTACTTAAATGGCTCTAGTTTCTAAATTAGCCATACAATTTCAATGAAATTTTGATATGTTTTACTCACAAGGGTAATCTACAACATATCTCAATATGAAGCAAACTTTCTCGTGCACTTTTTTTGCTATAAGCCGCCGCATAACAACGTAGTGATATGCCTACCTAAATTCGGTCTCCGGTCTGGATATCACCGCGTGTGTAAATCGGTCCGTGAAATTAAAATTGACCTCAAATCACCTAGTTTAAATGTCAGAACATCAACTACACATTTCAAACACAACATATTAGT
Source organism: Ophiura sarsii (assembly GCA_035610835.1). Taxonomy (NCBI): domain Eukaryota; kingdom Metazoa; phylum Echinodermata; class Ophiuroidea; order Amphilepidida; family Ophiuridae; genus Ophiura; species Ophiura sarsii. Next base: position 1,050 of record JAYJML010000313.1, read on the forward strand.
GAAAAATTATATCATAAACCGTCAAAAAATAACTCTCTTTCCCGCCAAATAGGAACTATGTCGTACTCAACTTTGATTGATCGCGACGATAGCGTGTCGCGATACCTATTTAGGTATGTGCTCCCTTATAGAGCACAAATTTGCTCAAAATCATTCAAAATTGATATCAACTTTTTCAGCGTGAAATTTTGAACAAACTAGCCAAATAAAATTACAATTGAACAATCCGTTTTTGAAATATGATCTGATCACGGAGGCCGCATCTTCCGTAAAATCACTATTATTTTCCGTTTTTTGACTCTAGACGCGGCACGCTTTGATTTGTTAGGCCTACACTCACGAAATTCAAACTTTTTGACTCAAATCCAACTGATTTTGATTTCGATCAGTCTCTGATTATGTCGACCTAACCCACCTATAACACATCAACTGAAATAACGCCGTGTTTTTGTTTAAAAAAGAGCAACCACACACCCCCCCCCCCTGTTTTTTTAAACCGGACAAAGTTGGCCTATGCCATAAATACACTGCCCAGTAGATATCAAAACGCATAGATTTGGGTGAAACCCGACTTTTATTTATTGCATTGTGTAATACACCTACACTGGATCGGAGCACGCGGAGATCGGGCACCTGGCGCTATAAGGGAGCACAGCACCAAGACGCTCTCCATAGACTTTACTGTTAAAAAAGGCTTACTTAAATGGCTCTAGTTTCTAAATTAGCCATACAATTTCAATGAAATTTTGATATGTTTTACTCACAAGGGTAATCTACAACATATCTCAATATGAAGCAAACTTTCTCGTGCACTTTTTTTGCTATAAGCCGCCGCATAACAACGTAGTGATATGCCTACCTAAATTCGGTCTCCGGTCTGGATATCACCGCGTGTGTAAATCGGTCCGTGAAATTAAAATTGACCTCAAATCACCTAGTTTAAATGTCAGAACATCAACTACACATTTCAAAACACAACATATTAGTGAAAAATTATATCATAAACCGTCAAAAAATAACTCTCTTTCCCGCCAAATAGGAACTATTGTCGTACTCAACTTTGATTGATCGCGACGATAGCGTGTCGCGATACCTATTTAGGTATGTGCTCCCTTATAGAGCACAAATTTGCTCAAAATCATTCAAAATTGATATCAACTTTTTCAGCGTGAAATTTTGAACAAACTAGCCAAATAAAATTACAATTGAACAATCCGTTTTTGAAATATGATCTGATCACGGAGGCCGCATCTTCCGTAAAATCACTATTATTTTCCGTTTTTTGACTCTAGACGCGGCACGCTTTGATTTGTTAGGCCTACACTCACGAAATTCAAACTTTTTGACTCAAATCCAACTGATTTTGATTTCGATCAGTCTCTGATTATGTCGACCTAACCCACCTATAACACATCAACTGAAATAACGCCGTGTTTTTGTTTAAAAAAGAGCAACCACACACCCCCCCCCCTGTTTTTTTAAACCGGACAAAGTTGGCCTATGCCATAAATACACTGCCCAGTAGATATCAAAACGCATAGATTTGGGTGAAACCCGACTTTTATTTATTGCATTGTGTAATACACCTACACTGGATCGGAGCACGCGGGAGATCGGGCACCTGGCGCTATAAGGGAGCACAGCACCAAGACGCTCTCCATAGACTTTACTGTTAAAAAAGGCTTACTTAAATGGCTCTAGTTTCTAAATTAGCCCATACAATTTCAATGAAATTTTGATATGTTTTACTCACAAGGGTAATCTACAACATATCTCAATATGAAGCAAACTTTCTCGTGCACTTTTTTTGCTATAAGCCGCCGCATAACAACGTAGTGATATGCCTACCTAAATTCGGTCTCCGGTCTGGATATCACCGCGTGTGTAAATCGGTCCGTGAAATTAAATTGACCTCAAATCACCTAGTTTAAATGTCAGAACATCAACTACACATTTCAAACACAACATATTAGTGAAAAATTATATCATAAACCGTCAAAAAATAACTCTCTTTCCCGCCAAATAGGAACTATTGTCGTACTCAACTTTGATTGATCGCGACGATAGCGTGTCGCGATACCTATTTAGGTATGTGCTCCCTTATAGAGCACAAATTTGCTCAAAATCATTCAAAATTGATATCAACTTTTTCAGCGTGAAATTTTGAACAAACTAGCCAAATAAAATTACAATTGAACAATCCGTTTTTGAAATATGATCTGATCACGGAGGCCGCATCTTCCGTAAAATCACTATTATTTTCCGTTTTTTGACTCTAGACGCGGCACGCTTTGATTTGTTAGGCCTACACTCACGAAATTCAAACTTTTTGACTCAAATCCAACTGATTTTGATTTCGATCAGTCTCTGATTATGTCGACCTAACCCACCTATAACACATCAACTGAAATAACGCCGTGTTTTTGTTTAAAAAAGAGCAACCACACACCCCCCCCCCCCTGTTTTTTTAAACCGGACAAAGTTGGCCTATGCCATAAATACACTGCCCAGTAGATATCAAAAACGCATAGATTTGGGTGAAACCCGACTTTTATTTATTGCATTGTGTAATACACCTACACTGGATCGGAGCACGCGGGAGATCGGGCACCTGGCGCTATAAGGGAGCACAGCACCAAGACGCTCTCCATAGACTTTACTGTTAAAAAAGGCTTACTTAAATGGCTCTAGTTTCTAAATTAGCCATACAATTTCAATGAAATTTTGATATGTTTTACTCACAAGGGTAATCTACAACATATCTCAATATGAAGCAAACTTTCTCGTGCACTTTTTTTGCTATAAGCCGCCGCATAACAACGTAGTGATATGCCTACCTAAATTCGGTCTCCGGTCTGGATATCACCGCGTGTGTAAATCGGTCCGTGAAATTAAAATTGACCTCAAATCACCTAGTTTAAATGTCAGAACATCAACTACACATTTCAAACACAACATATTAGTGAAAAATTATATCATAAACCGTCAAAAAATAACTCTCTTTCCCGCCAAATAGGAACTATTGTCGTACTCAACTTTGATTGATCGCGACGATAGCGTGTCGCGATACCTATTAGGTATGTGCTCCCTTATAGAGCACAAATTTGCTCAAAATCATTCAAAATTGATATCAACTTTTTCAGCGTGAAATTTTGAACAAACTAGCCAAATAAAATTACAATTGAACAATCCGTTTTTGAAATATGATCTGATCACGGAGGCCGCATCTTCCGTAAAATCACTATTATTTTCCGTTTTTTGACTCTAGACGCGGCACGCTTTGATTTGTTAGGCCTACACTCACGAAATTCAAACTTTTTGACTCAATCCAACTGATTTTGATTTCGATCAGTCTCTGATTATGTCGACCTAACCACCTATAACACATCAACTGAAATAACGCCGTGTTTTTGTTTAAAAAAGAGCAACCACACACCCCCCCCCCCTGTTTTTTTAAACGGACAAAGTTGGCCTATGCCATAAATACACTGCCCAGTAGATATCAAAACGCATAGATTTGGGTGAAACCCGACTTTTATTTATTGCATTGTGTAATACACCTACACTGGATCGGAGCACGCGGGAGATCGGGCACCTGGCGCTATAAGGGAGCACAGCACCAAGACGCTCTCCATAGACTTTACTGTTAAAAAAGGCTTACTTAAATGGCTCTAGTTTCTAAATTAGCCATACAATTTCAATGAAATTTTGATATGTTTTACTCACAAGGGTAATCTACAACATATCTCAATATGAAGCAAACTTTCTCGTGCACTTTTTTTGCTATAAGCCGCCGCATAACAACGTAGTGATATGCCTACCTAAATTCGGTCTCCGGTCTGGATATCACCGCGTGTGTAAATCGGTCCGTGAAATTAAAATTGACCTCAAATCACCTAGTTTAAATGTCAGAACATCAACTACACATTTCAAAACACAACATATTAGTGAAAAATTATATCATAAACCGTCAAAAATAACTCTCTTTCCCGCCAAATAGGAACTATTGTCGTACTCAACTTTGATTGATCGCGACGATAGCGTGTCGCGATACCTATTTAGGTATGTGCTCCCTTATAGAGCACAAATTTGCTCAAAATCATTCAAAATTGATATCAACTTTTTCAGCGTGAAATTTTGAACAAACTAGCCAAATAAAATTACAATTGAACAATCCGTTTTTGAAATATGATCTGATCACGGAGGCCGCATCTTCCGTAAAATCACTATTATTTTCCGTTTTTTGACTCTAGACGCGGCACGCTTTGATTTGTTAGGCCTACACTCACGAAATTCAAACTTTTTGACTCAAATCCAACTGATTTTGATTTCGATCAGTCTCTGATTATGTCGACCTAACCCACCTATAACACATCAACTGAAATAACGCCGTGTTTTTGTTTAAAAAAGAGCAACCACACACCCCCCCCCCCTGTTTTTTTAAACGCCATAAATACACTGCCCAGTAGATATCAAAACGCATAGATTTGGGTGAAACCCGACTTTTATTTATTGCATTGTGTAATACACCTACACTGGATCGGAGCACGCGGGAGATCGGGCACCTGGCGCTATAAGGGAGCACAGCACCAGACGCTCTCCATAGACTTTACTGTTAAAAAAGGCTTACTTAAATGGCTCTAGTTTCTAAATTAGCCATACAATTTCAATGAAATTTTGATATGTTTTACTCACAAGGGTAATCTACAACATATCTCAATATGAAGCAAACTTTCTCGTGCACTTTTTTTGCTATAAGCCGCCGCATAACAACGTAGTGATATGCCTACCTAAATTCGGTCTCCGGTCTGGATATCACCGCGTGTGTAAATCGGTCCGTGAAATTAAAATTGACCTCAAATCACCTAGTTTAAATGTCAGAACATCAACTACACATTTCAAACACAACATATTAAGTGAAAAATTATATCATAAACCGTCAAAAAATAACTCTCTTTCCCGCCAAATAGGAACTATTGTCGTACTCAACTTTGATTGATCGCGACGATAGCGTGTCGCGATACCTATTTAGGTATGTGCTCCCTTATAGAGCACAAATTTTGCTCAAAATCATTCAAAATTGATATCAACTTTTTCAGCGTGAAATTTTGAACAAACTAGCCAAATAAAATTACAATTGAACAATCCGTTTTTGAAATATGATCTGATCACGGAGGCCGCATCTTCCGTAAAATCACTATTATTTTCCGTTTTTTGACTCTAGACGCGGCACGCTTTGATTTGTTAGGCCTACACTCACGAAATTCAAACTTTTTGACTCAAATCCAACTGATTTTGATTTCGATCAGTCTCTGATTATGTCGACCTAACCCACCTATAACACATCAACTGAAATAACGCCGTGTTTTTGTTTAAAAAAGAGCAACCACACACCCCCCCCCCCTGTTTTTTTAAACCGGACAAAGTTGGCCTATGCCATAAATACACTGCCCAGTAGATATCAAAACGCATAGATTTGGGTGAAACCCGACTTTTATTTATTGCATTGTGTAATACACCTACACTGGATCGGAGCACGCGGGAGATCGGGCACCTGGCGCTATAAGGGAGCACAGCACCAAGACGCTCTCCATAGACTTTACTGTTAAAAAAGGCTTACTTAAATGGCTCTAGTTTCTAAATTAGCCATACAATTTCAATGAAATTTTGATATGTTTTACTCACAAGGGTAATCTACAACATATCTCAATATGAAGCAAACTTTCTCGTGCACTTTTTTTGCTATAAGCCGCCGCATAACAACGTAGTGATATGCCTACCTAAATTCGGTCTCCGGTCTGGATATCACCGCGTGTGTAAATCGGTCCGTGAAATTAAAATTGACCTCAAATCACCTAGTTTAAATGTCAGAACATCAACTACACATTTCAAACACAACATATTAGTGAAAAATTATATCATAAACCGTCAAAAAATAACTCTCTTTCCCGCCAAATAGGAACTATTGTCGTACTCAACTTTGATTGATCGCGACGATAGCGTGTCGCGATACCTATTTAGGTATGTGCTCCCTTATAGAGCACAAATTTGCTCAAAATCATTCAAAATTGATATCAACTTTTTCAGCGTGAAATTTTGAACAAACTAGCCAAATAAAATTACAAATTGAACAATCCGTTTTTGAAATATGATCTGATCACGGAGGCCGCATCTTCCGTAAAATCACTATTATTTTCCGTTTTTTGACTCTAGACGCGGCACGCTTTGATTTGTTAGGCCTACACTCACGAAATTCAAACTTTTTGACTCAAATCCAACTGATTTTGATTTCGATCAGTCTCTGATTATGTCGACCTAACCCACCTATAACACATCAACTGAAATAACGCCGTGTTTTTGTTTAAAAAAGAGCAACCACACACCCCCCCCCCCCCCCCCCCCTGTTTTTTTAAACCGGACAAAGTTGGCCTATGCCATAAATACACTGCCCAGTAGATATCAAAACGCATAGATTTGGGTGAAACCCGACTTTTATTTATTGCATTGTGTAATACACCTACACTGGATCGGAGCACGCGGGAGATCGGGCACCTGGCGCTATAAGGGAGCACAGCACCAAGACGCTCTCCATAGACTTTACTGTTAAAAAAGGCTTACTTAAATGGCTCTAGTTTCTAAATTAGCCATACAATTTCAATGAAATTTTGATATGTTTTACTCACAAGGGTAATCTACAACATATCTCAATATGAAGCAAACTTTCTCGTGCACTTTTTTTGCTATAAGCCGCCGCATAACAACGTAGTGATATGCCTACCTAAATTCGGTCTCCGGTCTGGATATCACCGCGTGTGTAAATCGGTCCGTGAAATTAAAATTGACCTCAAATCACCTAGTTTAAATGTCAGAACATCAACTACACATTTCAAACACAACATATTAGTGAAAAATTATATCATAAACCGTCAAAAAATAACTCTCTTTCCCGCCAAATAGGAACTATTGTCGTACTCAACTTTGATTGATCGCGACGATAGCGTGTCGCGATACCTATTTAGGTATGTGCTCCCTTATAGAGCACAAATTTGCTCAAATCATTCAAAATTGATATCAACTTTTTCAGCGTGAAATTTTGAACAAACTAGCCAAATAAAATTACAATTGAACAATCCGTTTTTGAAATATGATCTGATCACGGAGGCCGCATCTTCCGTAAAATCACTATTATTTTCCGTTTTTTGACTCTAGACGCGGCACGCTTTGATTTGTTAGGCCTACACTCACGAAATTCAAACTTTTTGACTCAAATCCAACTGATTTTGATTTCGATCAGTCTCTGATTATGTCGACCTAACCCACCTATAACACATCAACTGAAATAACGCCGTGTTTTTGTTTAAAAAAGAGCAACCACACACCCCCCCCCCTGTTTTTTTAAACCGGACAAAGTTGGCCTATGCCATAAATACACTGCCCCAGTAGATATCAAAACGCATAGATTTGGGTGAAACCCGACTTTTATTTATTGCATTGTGTAATACACCTACACTGGATCGGAGCACGCGGGAGATCGGGCACCTGGCGCTATAAGGGAGCACAGCACCAAGACGCTCTCCATAGACTTTACTGTTAAAAAAGGCTTACTTAAATGGCTCTAGTTTCTAAATTAGCCATACAATTTCAATGAAATTTTGATATGTTTTACTCACAAGGGTAATCTACAACATATCTCAATATGAAGCAAACTTTCTCGTGCACTTTTTTTGCTATAAGCCGCCGCATAACAACGTAGTGATATGCCTACCTAAATTCGGTCTCCGGTCTGGATATCACCGCGTGTGTAAATCGGTCCGTGAAATTAAAATTGACCTCAAATCACCTAGTTTAAATGTCAGAACATCAACTACACATTTCAAACACAACATATTAGTGAAAAATTATATCATAAACCGTCAAAAAATAACTCTCTTTCCCGCCAAATAGGAACTATTGTCGTACTCAACTTTGATTGATCGCGACGATAGCGTGTCGCGATACCTATTTAGGTATGTGCTCCCTTATAGAGCACAAATTTGCTCAAAATCATTCAAAATTGATATCAACTTTTTCAGCGTGAAATTTTGAACAAACTAGCCAAATAAAATTACAATTGAACAATCCGTTTTTGAAATATGATCTGATCACGGAGGCCGCATCTTCCGTAAAATCACTATTATTTTTCCGTTTTTTGACTCTAGACGCGGCACGCTTTGATTTGTTAGGCCTACACTCACGAAATTCAAACTTTTTGACTCAAATCCAACTGATTTTGATTTCGATCAGTCTCTGATTATGTCGACCTAACCCACCTATAACACATCAACTGAAATAACGCCGTGTTTTTGTTTAAAAAAGAGCAACCACACACCCCCCCCCCCCTGTTTTTTTAAACCGGACAAAGTTGGCCTATGCCATAAATACACTGCCCAGTAGATATCAAAACGCATAGATTTGGGTGAAACCCGACTTTTATTTATTGCATTGTGTAATACACCTACACTGGATCGGAGCACGCGGGAGATCGGGCACCTGGCGCTATAAGGGAGCACAGCACCAAGACGCTCTCCATAGACTTTACTGTTAAAAAAGGCTTACTTAAATGGCTCTAGTTTCTAAATTAGCCATACAATTTCAATGAAATTTTGATATGTTTTACTCACAAGGGTAATCTACAACATATCTCAATATGAAGCAAACTTTCTCGTGCACTTTTTTTGCTATAAGCCGCCGCATAACAACGTAGTGATATGCCTACCTAAATTCGGTCTCCGGTCTGGATATCACCGCGTGTGTAAATCGGTCCGTGAAATTAAAATTGACCTCAAATCACCTAGTTTAAATGTCAGAACATCAACTACACATTTCAAACACAACATATTAGTGAAAAATTATATCATAAACCGTCAAAAAATAACTCTCTTTCCCGCCAAATAGGAACTATTGTCGTACTCAACTTTGATTGATCGCGACGATAGCGTGTCGCGATACCTATTTAGGTATGTGCTCCCTTATAGAGCACAAATTTGCTCAAAATCATTCAAAATTGATATCAACTTTTTCAGCGTGAAATTTTGAACAAACTAGCCAAATAAAATTACAATTGAACAATCCGTTTTTGAAATATGATCTGATCACGGAGGCCGCATCTTCCGTAAAATCACTATTATTTTCCGTTTTTTGACTCTAGACGCGGCACGCTTTGATTTGTTAGGCCTACACTCACGAAATTCAAACTTTTTGACTCAAATCCAACTGATTTTGATTTCGATCAGTCTCTGATTATGTCGACCTAACCCACCTATAACACATCAACTGAAATAACGCCGTGTTTTTGTTTAAAAAAGAGCAACCACACACCCCCCCCCCTGTTTTTTTAAACCGGACAAAGTTGGCCTATGCCATAAATACACTGCCCAGTAGATATCAAAACGCATAGATTTGGGTGAAACCCGACTTTTATTTATTGCATTGTGTAATACACCTACACTGGATCGGAGCACGCGGGAGATCGGGCACCTGGCGCTATAAGGGAGCACAGCACCAAGACGCTCTCCATAGACTTTACTGTTAAAAAAGGCTTACTTAAATGGCTCTAGTTTCTAAATTAGCCATACAATTTCAATGAAATTTTGATATGTTTTACTCACAAGGGTAATCTACAACATATCTCAATATGAAGCAAACTTTCTCGTGCACTTTTTTTGCTATAAGCCGCCGCATAACAACGTAGTGATATGCCTACCTAAATTCGGTCTCCGGTCTGGATATCACCGCGTGTGTAAATCGGTCCGTGAAATTAAAATTGACCTCAAATCACCTAGTTTAAATGTCAGAACATCAACTACACATTTCAAACACAACATATTAGTGAAAAATTATATCATAAACCGTCAAAAAATAACTCTCTTTCCCGCCAAATAGGAACTATTGTCGTACTCAACTTTGATTGATCGCGACGATAGCGTGTCGCGATACCTATTTAGGTATGTGCTCCCTTATAGAGCACAAATTTGCTCAAAATCATTCAAAATTGATATCAACTTTTTCAGCGTGAAATTTTGAACAAACTAGCCAAATAAAATTACAATTGAACAATCCGTTTTTGAAATATGATCTGATCACGGAGGCCGCATCTTCCGTAAAATCACTATTATTTTCCGTTTTTTGACTCTAGACGCGGCACGCTTTGATTTGTTAGGCCTACACTCACGAAATTCAAACTTTTTGACTCAAATCCAACTGATTTTGATTTCGATCAGTCTCTGATTATGTCGACCTAACCCACCTATAACACATCAACTGAAATAACGCCGTGTTTTTGTTTAAAAAAGAGCAACCACACACCCCCCCCCCTGTTTTTTTAAACCGGACAAAGTTGGCCTATGCCATAAATACACTGCCCAGTAGATATCAAAACGCATAGATTTGGGTGAAACCCGACTTTTATTTATTGCATTGTGTAATACACCTACACTGGATCGGAGCACGCGGGAGATCGGGCACCTGGCGCTATAAGGGAGCACAGCACCAAGACGCTCTCCATAGACTTTACTGTTAAAAAAGGCTTACTTAAATGGCTCTAGTTTCTAAATTAGCCATACAATTTCAATGAAATTTTGATATGTTTTACTCACAAGGGTAATCTACAACATATCTCAATATGAAGCAAACTTTCTCGTGCACTTTTTTTGCTATAAGCCGCCGCATAACAACGTAGTGATATGCCTACCTAAATTCGGTCTCCGGTCTGGATATCACCGCGTGTGTAAATCGGTCCGTGAAATTAAAATTGACCTCAAATCACCTAGTTTAAATGTCAGAACATCAACTACACATTTCAAACACAACATATTAGTGAAAAATTATATCATAAACCGTCAAAAAATAACTCTCTTTCCCGCCAAATAGGAACTATTGTCGTACTCAACTTTGATTGATCGCGACGATAGCGTGTCGCGATACCTATTTAGGTATGTGCTCCCTTATAGAGCACAAATTTGCTCAAAATCATTCAAAATTGATATCAACTTTTTCAGCGTGAAATTTTGAACAAACTAGCCAAATAAAATTACAATTGAACAATCCGTTTTTGAAATATGATCTGATCACGGAGGCCGCATCTTCCGTAAAATCACTATTATTTTCCGTTTTTTGACTCTAGACGCGGCACGCTTTGATTTGTTAGGCCTACACTCACGAAATTCAAACTTTTTGACTCAAATCCAACTGATTTTGATTTCGATCAGTCTCTGATTATGTCGACCTAACCCACCTATAACACATCAACTGAAATAACGCCGTGTTTTTGTTTAAAAAAGAGCAACCACACACCCCCCCCCCTGTTTTTTTAAACCGGACAAAGTTGGCCTATGCCATAAATACACTGCCCAGTAGATATCAAAACGCATAGATTTGGGTGAAACCCGACTTTTATTTATTGCATTGTGTAATACACCTACACTGGATCGGAGCACGCGGGAGATCGGGCACCTGGCGCTATAAGGGAGCACAGCACCAAGACGCTCTCCATAGACTTTACTGTTAAAAAAGGCTTACTTAAATGGCTCTAGTTTCTAAATTAGCCATACAATTTCAATGAAATTTTGATATGTTTTACTCACAAGGGTAATCTACAACATATCTCAATATGAAGCAAACTTTCTCGTGCACTTTTTTTGCTATAAGCCGCCGCATAACAACGTAGTGATATGCCTACCTAAATTCGGTCTCCGGTCTGGATATCACCGCGTGTGTAAATCGGTCCGTGAAATTAAAATTGACCTCAAATCACCTAGTTTAAATGTCAGAACATCAACTACACATTTCAAACACAACATATTAGTGAAAAATTATATCATAAACCGTCAAAAAATAACTCTCTTTCCCGCCAAATAGGAACTATTGTCGTACTCAACTTTGATTGATCGCGACGATAGCGTGTCGCGATACCTATTTAGGTATGTGCTCCCTTATAGAGCACAAATTTGCTCAAAATCATTCAAAATTGATATCAACTTTTTCAGCGTGAAATTTTGAACAAACTAGCCAAATAAAATTACAATTGAACAATCCGTTTTTGAAATATGATCTGATCACGGAGGCCGCATCTTCCGTAAAATCACTATTATTTTCCGTTTTTTGACTCTAGACGCGGCACGCTTTGATTTGTTAGGCCTACACTCACGAAATTCAAACTTTTTGACTCAAATCCAACTGATTTTGATTTCGATCAGTCTCTGATTATGTCGACCTAACCCACCTATAACACATCAACTGAAATAACGCCGTGTTTTTGTTTAAAAAAGAGCAACCACACACCCCCCCCCCTGTTTTTTTAAACCGGACAAAGTTGGCCTATGCCATAAATACACTGCCCAGTAGATATCAAAACGCATAGATTTGGGTGAAACCCGACTTTTATTTATTGCATTGTGTAATACACCTACACTGGATCGGAGCACGCGGGAGATCGGGCACCTGGCGCTATAAGGGAGCACAGCACCAAGACGCTCTCCATAGACTTTACTGTTAAAAAAGGCTTACTTAAATGGCTCTAGTTTCTAAATTAGCCATACAATTTCAATGAAATTTTGATATGTTTTACTCACAAGGGTAATCTACAACATATCTCAATATGAAGCAAACTTTCTCGTGCACTTTTTTTGCTATAAGCCGCCGCATAACAACGTAGTGATATGCCTACCTAAATTCGGTCTCCGGTCTGGATATCACCGCGTGTGTAAATCGGTCCGTGAAATTAAAATTGACCTCAAATCACCTAGTTTAAATGTCAGAACATCAACTACACATTTCAAACACAACATATTAGTGAAAAATTATATCATAAACCGTCAAAAAATAACTCTCTTTCCCGCCAAATAGGAACTATTGTCGTACTCAACTTTGATTGATCGCGACGATAGCGTGTCGCGATACCTATTTAGGTATGTGCTCCCTTATAGAGCACAAATTTGCTCAAAATCATTCAAAATTGATATCAACTTTTTCAGCGTGAAATTTTGAACAAACTAGCCAAATAAAATTACAATTGAACAATCCGTTTTTGAAATATGATCTGATCACGGAGGCCGCATCTTCCGTAAAATCACTATTATTTTCCGTTTTTTGACTCTAGACGCGGCACGCTTTGATTTGTTAGGCCTACACTCACGAAATTCAAACTTTTTGACTCAAATCCAACTGATTTTGATTTCGATCAGTCTCTGATTATGTCGACCTAACCCACCTATAACACATCAACTGAAATAACGCCGTGTTTTTGTTTAAAAAAGAGCAACCACACACCCCCCCCCCCTGTTTTTTTAAACCGGACAAAGTTGGCCTATGCCATAAATACACTGCCCAGTAGATATCAAAACGCATAGATTTGGGTGAAACCCGACTTTTATTTATTGCATTGTGTAATACACCTACACTGGATCGGAGCACGCGGGAGATCGGGCACCTGGCGCTATAAGGGAGCACAGCACCAAGACGCTCTCCATAGACTTTACTGTTAAAAAAGGCTTACTTAAATGGCTCTAGTTTCTAAATTAGCCATACAATTTCAATGAAATTTTGATATGTTTTACTCACAAGGGTAATCTACAACATATCTCAATATGAAGCAAACTTTCTCGTGCACTTTTTTTGCTATAAGCCGCCGCATAACAACGTAGTGATATGCCTACCTAAATTCGGTCTCCGGTCTGGATATCACCGCGTGTGTAAATCGGTCCGTGAAATTAAAATTGACCTCAAATCACCTAGTTTAAATGTCAGAACATCAACTACACATTTCAAACACAACATATTAGTGAAAAATTATATCATAAACCGTCAAAAAATAACTCTCTTTCCCGCCAAATAGGAACTATTGTCGTACTCAACTTTGATTGATCGCGACGATAGCGTGTCGCGATACCTATTTAGGTATGTGCTCCCTTATAGAGCACAAATTTGCTCAAAATCATTCAAAATTGATATCAACTTTTTCAGCGTGAAATTTTGAACAAACTAGCCAAATAAAATTACAATTGAACAATCCGTTTTTGAAATATGATCTGATCACGGAGGCCGCATCTTCCGTAAAATCACTATTATTTTCCGTTTTTTGACTCTAGACGCGGCACGCTTTGATTTGTTAGGCCTACACTCACGAAATTCAAACTTTTTGACTCAAATCCAACTGATTTTGATTTCGATCAGTCTCTGATTATGTCGACCTAACCCACCTATAACACATCAACTGAAATAACGCCGTGTTTTTGTTTAAAAAAGAGCAACCACACACCCCCCCCCCCTGTTTTTTTAAACCGGACAAAGTTGGCCTATGCCATAAATACACTGCCCAGTAGATATCAAAACGCATAGATTTGGGTGAAACCCGACTTTTATTTATTGCATTGTGTAATACACCTACACTGGATCGGAGCACGCGGGAGATCGGGCACCTGGCGCTATAAGGGAGCACAGCACCAAGACGCTCTCCATAGACTTTACTGTTAAAAAAGGCTTACTTAAATGGCTCTAGTTTCTAAATTAGCCATACAATTTCAATGAAATTTTGATATGTTTTACTCACAAGGGTAATCTACAACATATCTCAATATGAAGCAAACTTTCTCGTGCACTTTTTTTGCTATAAGCCGCCGCATAACAACGTAGTGATATGCCTACCTAAATTCGGTCTCCGGTCTGGATATCACCGCGTGTGTAAATCGGTCCGTGAAATTAAAATTGACCTCAAATCACCTAGTTTAAATGTCAGAACATCAACTACACATTTCAAACACAACATATTAGTGAAAAATTATATCATAAACCGTCAAAAAATAACTCTCTTTCCCGCCAAATAGGAACTATTGTCGTACTCAACTTTGATTGATCGCGACGATAGCGTGTCGCGATACCTATTTAGGTATGTGCTCCCTTATAGAGCACAAATTTGCTCAAAATCATTCAAAATTGATATCAACTTTTTCAGCGTGAAATTTTGAACAAACTAGCCAAATAAAATTACAATTGAACAATCCGTTTTTGAAATATGATCTGATCACGGAGGCCGCATCTTCCGTAAAATCACTATTATTTTCCGTTTTTTGACTCTAGACG
Source organism: Ophiura sarsii (assembly GCA_035610835.1). Taxonomy (NCBI): domain Eukaryota; kingdom Metazoa; phylum Echinodermata; class Ophiuroidea; order Amphilepidida; family Ophiuridae; genus Ophiura; species Ophiura sarsii. The sequence continues at coordinate 16,164 of JAYJML010000313.1, forward strand.
CGGCACGCTTTGATTTGTTAGGCCTACACTCACGAAATTCAAACTTTTTGACTCAAATCCAACTGATTTTGATTTCGATCAGTCTCTGATTATGTCGACCTAACCCACCTATAACACATCAACTGAAATAACGCCGTGTTTTTGTTTAAAAAAGAGCAACCACACACCCCCCCCCCTGTTTTTTTAAACCGGACAAAGTTGGCCTATGCCATAAATACACTGCCCAGTAGATATCAAAACGCATAGATTTGGGTGAAACCCGACTTTTATTTATTGCATTGTGTAATACACCTACACTGGATCGGAGCACGCGGGAGATCGGGCACCTGGCGCTATAAGGGAGCACAGCACCAAGACGCTCTCCATAGACTTTACTGTTAAAAAAGGCTTACTTAAATGGCTCTAGTTTCTAAATTAGCCATACAATTTCAATGAAATTTTGATATGTTTTACTCACAAGGGTAATCTACAACATATCTCAATATGAAGCAAACTTTCTCGTGCACTTTTTTTGCTATAAGCCGCCGCATAACAACGTAGTGATATGCCTACCTAAATTCGGTCTCCGGTCTGGATATCACCGCGTGTGTAAATCGGTCCGTGAAATTAAAATTGACCTCAAATCACCTAGTTTAAATGTCAGAACATCAACTACACATTTCAAACACAACATATTAGTGAAAAATTATATCATAAACCGTCAAAAAATAACTCTCTTTCCCGCCAAATAGGAACTATTGTCGTACTCAACTTTGATTGATCGCGACGATAGCGTGTCGCGATACCTATTTAGGTATGTGCTCCCTTATAGAGCACAAATTTGCTCAAAATCATTCAAAATTGATATCAACTTTTTCAGCGTGAAATTTTGAACAAACTAGCCAAATAAAATTACAATTGAACAATCCGTTTTTGAAATATGATCTGATCACGGAGGCCGCATCTTCCGTAAAATCACTATTATTTTCCGTTTTTTGACTCTAGACGCGGCACGCTTTGATTTGTTAGGCCTACACTCACGAAATTCAAACTTTTTGACTCAAATCCAACTGATTTTGATTTCGATCAGTCTCTGATTATGTCGACCTAACCCACCTATAACACATCAACTGAAATAACGCCGTGTTTTTGTTTAAAAAAGAGCAACCACACACCCCCCCCCTGTTTTTTTAAACCGGACAAAGTTGGCCTATGCCATAAATACACTGCCCAGTAGATATCAAAACGCATAGATTTGGGTGAAACCCGACTTTTATTTATTGCATTGTGTAATACACCTACACTGGATCGGAGCACGCGGGAGATCGGGCACCTGGCGCTATAAGGGAGCACAGCACCAAGACGCTCTCCATAGACTTTACTGTTAAAAAAGGCTTACTTAAATGGCTCTAGTTTCTAAATTAGCCATACAATTTCAATGAAATTTTGATATGTTTTACTCACAAGGGTAATCTACAACATATCTCAATATGAAGCAAACTTTCTCGTGCACTTTTTTTGCTATAAGCCGCCGCATAACAACGTAGTGATATGCCTACCTAAATTCGGTCTCCGGTCTGGATATCACCGCGTGTGTAAATCGGTCCGTGAAATTAAAATTGACCTCAAATCACCTAGTTTAAATGTCAGAACATCAACTACACATTTCAAACACAACATATTAGTGAAAAATTATATCATAAACCGTCAAAAAATAACTCTCTTTCCCGCCAAATAGGAACTATTGTCGTACTCAACTTTGATTGATCGCGACGATAGCGTGTCGCGATATCTATTTAGGTATGTGCTCCCTTATAGAGCACAAATTTGCTCAAAATCATTCAAAATTGATATCAACTTTTTCAGCGTGAAATTTTGAACAAACTAGCCAAATAAAATTACAATTGAACAATCCGTTTTTGAAATATGATCTGATCACGGAGGCCGCATCTTCCGTAAAATCACTATTATTTTCCGTTTTTTGACTCTAGACGCGGCACGCTTTGATTTGTTAGGCCTACACTCACGAAATTCAAACTTTTTGACTCAAATCCAACTGATTTTGATTTCGATCAGTCTCTGATTATGTCGACCTAACCCACCTATAACACATCAACTGAAATAACGCCGTGTTTTTGTTTAAAAAAGAGCAACCACACACCCCCCCCCCCTGTTTTTTTAAACCGGACAAAGTTGGCCTATGCCATAAATACACTGCCCAGTAGATATCAAAACGCATAGATTTGGGTGAAACCCGACTTTTATTTATTGCATTGTGTAATACACCTACACTGGATCGGAGCACGCGGGAGATCGGGCACCTGGCGCTATAAGGGAGCACAGCACCAAGACGCTCTCCATAGACTTTACTGTTAAAAAAGGCTTACTTAAATGGCTCTAGTTTCTAAATTAGCCATACAATTTCAATGAAATTTTGATATGTTTTACTCACAAGGGTAATCTACAACATATCTCAATATGAAGCAAACTTTCTCGTGCACTTTTTTTGCTATAAGCCGCCGCATAACAACGTAGTGATATGCCTACCTAAATTCGGTCTCCGGTCTGGATATCACCGCGTGTGTAAATCGGTCCGTGAAATTAAAATTGACCTCAAATCACCTAGTTTAAATGTCAGAACATCAACTACACATTTCAAACACAACATATTAGTGAAAAATTATATCATAAACCGTCAAAAAATAACTCTCTTTCCCGCCAAATAGGAACTATTGTCGTACTCAACTTTGATTGATCGCGACGATAGCGTGTCGCGATACCTATTTAGGTATGTGCTCCCTTATAGAGCACAAATTTGCTCAAAATCATTCAAAATTGATATCAACTTTTTCAGCGTGAAATTTTGAACAAACTAGCCAAATAAAATTACAATTGAACAATCCGTTTTTGAAATATGATCTGATCACGGAGGCCGCATCTTCCGTAAAATCACTATTATTTTCCGTTTTTTGACTCTAGACGCGGCACGCTTTGATTTGTTAGGCCTACACTCACGAAATTCAAACTTTTTGACTCAAATCCAACTGATTTTGATTTCGATCAGTCTCTGATTATGTCGACCTAACCCACCTATAACACATCAACTGAAATAACGCCGTGTTTTTGTTTAAAAAAGAGCAACCACACACCCCCCCCCCCTGTTTTTTTAAACCGGACAAAGTTGGCCTATGCCATAAATACACTGCCCAGTAGATATCAAAACGCATAGATTTGGGTGAAACCCGACTTTTATTTATTGCATTGTGTAATACACCTACACTGGATCGGAGCACGCGGGAGATCGGGCACCTGGCGCTATAAGGGAGCACAGCACCAAGACGCTCTCCATAGACTTTACTGTTAAAAAAGGCTTACTTAAATGGCTCTAGTTTCTAAATTAGCCATACAATTTCAATGAAATTTTGATATGTTTTACTCACAAGGGTAATCTACAACATATCTCAATATGAAGCAAACTTTCTCGTGCACTTTTTTTGCTATAAGCCGCCGCATAACAACGTAGTGATATGCCTACCTAAATTCGGTCTCCGGTCTGGATATCACCGCGTGTGTAAATCGGTCCGTGAAATTAAAATTGACCTCAAATCACCTAGTTTAAATGTCAGAACATCAACTACACATTTCAAACACAACATATTAGTGAAAAATTATATCATAAACCGTCAAAAAATAACTCTCTTTCCCGCCAAATAGGAACTATTGTCGTACTCAACTTTGATTGATCGCGACGATAGCGTGTCGCGATACCTATTTAGGTATGTGCTCCCTTATAGAGCACAAATTTGCTCAAAATCATTCAAAATTGATATCAACTTTTTCAGCGTGAAATTTTGAACAAACTAGCCAAATAAAATTACAATTGAACAATCCGTTTTTGAAATATGATCTGATCACGGAGGCCGCATCTTCCGTAAAATCACTATTATTTTCCGTTTTTTGACTCTAGACGCGGCACGCTTTGATTTGTTAGGCCTACACTCACGAAATTCAAACTTTTTGACTCAAATCCAACTGATTTTGATTTCGATCAGTCTCTGATTATGTCGACCTAACCCACCTATAACACATCAACTGAAATAACGCCGTGTTTTTGTTTAAAAAAGAGCAACCACACACCCCCCCCCCTGTTTTTTTAAACCGGACAAAGTTGGCCTATGCCATAAATACACTGCCCAGTAGATATCAAAACGCATAGATTTGGGTGAAACCCGACTTTTATTTATTGCATTGTGTAATACACCTACACTGGATCGGAGCACGCGGGAGATCGGGCACCTGGCGCTATAAGGGAGCACAGCACCAAGACGCTCTCCATAGACTTTACTGTTAAAAAAGGCTTACTTAAATGGCTCTAGTTTCTAAATTAGCCATACAATTTCAATGAAATTTTGATATGTTTTACTCACAAGGGTAATCTACAACATATCTCAATATGAAGCAAACTTTCTCGTGCACTTTTTTTGCTATAAGCCGCCGCATAACAACGTAGTGATATGCCTACCTAAATTCGGTCTCCGGTCTGGATATCACCGCGTGTGTAAATCGGTCCGTGAAATTAAAATTGACCTCAAATCACCTAGTTTAAATGTCAGAACATCAACTACACATTTCAAACACAACATATTAGTGAAAAATTATATCATAAACCGTCAAAAAATAACTCTCTTTCCCGCCAAATAGGAACTATTGTCGTACTCAACTTTGATTGATCGCGACGATAGCGTGTCGCGATACCTATTTAGGTATGTGCTCCCTTATAGAGCACAAATTTGCTCAAAATCATTCAAAATTGATATCAACTTTTTCAGCGTGAAATTTTGAACAAACTAGCCAAATAAAATTACAATTGAACAATCCGTTTTTGAAATATGATCTGATCACGGAGGCCGCATCTTCCGTAAAATCACTATTATTTTCCGTTTTTTGACTCTAGACGCGGCACGCTTTGATTTGTTAGGCCTACACTCACGAAATTCAAACTTTTTGACTCAAATCCAACTGATTTTGATTTCGATCAGTCTCTGATTATGTCGACCTAACCCACCTATAACACATCAACTGAAATAACGCCGTGTTTTTGTTTAAAAAAGAGCAACCACACACCCCCCCCCCCTGTTTTTTTAAACCGGACAAAGTTGGCCTATGCCATAAATACACTGCCCAGTAGATATCAAAACGCATAGATTTGGGTGAAACCCGACTTTTATTTATTGCATTGTGTAATACACCTACACTGGATCGGAGCACGCGGGAGATCGGGCACCTGGCGCTATAAGGGAGCACAGCACCAAGACGCTCTCCATAGACTTTACTGTTAAAAAAGGCTTACTTAAATGGCTCTAGTTTCTAAATTAGCCATACAATTTCAATGAAATTTTGATATGTTTTACTCACAAGGGTAATCTACAACATATCTCAATATGAAGCAAACTTTCTCGTGCACTTTTTTTGCTATAAGCCGCCGCATAACAACGTAGTGATATGCCTACCTAAATTCGGTCTCCGGTCTGGATATCACCGCGTGTGTAAATCGGTCCGTGAAATTAAAATTGACCTCAAATCACCTAGTTTAAATGTCAGAACATCAACTACACATTTCAAACACAACATATTAGTGAAAAATTATATCATAAACCGTCAAAAAATAACTCTCTTTCCCGCCAAATAGGAACTATTGTCGTACTCAACTTTGATTGATCGCGACGATAGCGTGTCGCGATACCTATTTAGGTATGTGCTCCCTTATAGAGCACAAATTTGCTCAAAATCATTCAAAATTGATATCAACTTTTTCAGCGTGAAATTTTGAACAAACTAGCCAAATAAAATTACAATTGAACAATCCGTTTTTGAAATATGATCTGATCACGGAGGCCGCATCTTCCGTAAAATCACTATTATTTTCCGTTTTTTGACTCTAGACGCGGCACGCTTTGATTTGTTAGGCCTACACTCACGAAATTCAAACTTTTTGACTCAAATCCAACTGATTTTGATTTCGATCAGTCTCTGATTATGTCGACCTAACCCACCTATAACACATCAACTGAAATAACGCCGTGTTTTTGTTTAAAAAAGAGCAACCACACACCCCCCCCCCTGTTTTTTTAAACCGGACAAAGTTGGCCTATGCCATAAATACACTGCCCAGTAGATATCAAAACGCATAGATTTGGGTGAAACCCGACTTTTATTTATTGCATTGTGTAATACACCTACACTGGATCGGAGCACGCGGGAGATCGGGCACCTGGCGCTATAAGGGAGCACAGCACCAAGACGCTCTCCATAGACTTTACTGTTAAAAAAGGCTTACTTAAATGGCTCTAGTTTCTAAATTAGCCATACAATTTCAATGAAATTTTGATATGTTTTACTCACAAGGGTAATCTACAACATATCTCAATATGAAGCAAACTTTCTCGTGCACTTTTTTTGCTATAAGCCGCCGCATAACAACGTAGTGATATGCCTACCTAAATTCGGTCTCCGGTCTGGATATCACCGCGTGTGTAAATCGGTCCGTGAAATTAAAATTGACCTCAAATCACCTAGTTTAAATGTCAGAACATCAACTACACATTTCAAACACAACATATTAGTGAAAAATTATATCATAAACCGTCAAAAAATAACTCTCTTTCCCGCCAAATAGGAACTATTGTCGTACTCAACTTTGATTGATCGCGACGATAGCGTGTCGCGATACCTATTTAGGTATGTGCTCCCTTATAGAGCACAAATTTGCTCAAAATCATTCAAAATTGATATCAACTTTTTCAGCGTGAAATTTTGAACAAACTAGCCAAATAAAATTACAATTGAACAATCCGTTTTTGAAATATGATCTGATCACGGAGGCCGCATCTTCCGTAAAATCACTATTATTTTCCGTTTTTTGACTCTAGACGCGGCACGCTTTGATTTGTTAGGCCTACACTCACGAAATTCAAACTTTTTGACTCAAATCCAACTGATTTTGATTTCGATCAGTCTCTGATTATGTCGACCTAACCCACCTATAACACATCAACTGAAATAACGCCGTGTTTTTGTTTAAAAAAGAGCAACCACACACCCCCCCCCCCTGTTTTTTTAAACCGGACAAAGTTGGCCTATGCCATAAATACACTGCCCAGTAGATATCAAAACGCATAGATTTGGGTGAAACCCGACTTTTATTTATTGCATTGTGTAATACACCTACACTGGATCGGAGCACGCGGGAGATCGGGCACCTGGCGCTATAAGGGAGCACAGCACCAAGACGCTCTCCATAGACTTTACTGTTAAAAAAGGCTTACTTAAATGGCTCTAGTTTCTAAATTAGCCATACAATTTCAATGAAATTTTGATATGTTTTACTCACAAGGGTAATCTACAACATATCTCAATATGAAGCAAACTTTCTCGTGCACTTTTTTTGCTATAAGCCGCCGCATAACAACGTAGTGATATGCCTACCTAAATTCGGTCTCCGGTCTGGATATCACCGCGTGTGTAAATCGGTCCGTGAAATTAAAATTGACCTCAAATCACCTAGTTTAAATGTCAGAACATCAACTACACATTTCAAACACAACATATTAGTGAAAAATTATATCATAAACCGTCAAAAAATAACTCTCTTTCCCGCCAAATAGGAACTATTGTCGTACTCAACTTTGATTGATCGCGACGATAGCGTGTCGCGATACCTATTTAGGTATGTGCTCCCTTATAGAGCACAAATTTGCTCAAAATCATTCAAAATTGATATCAACTTTTTCAGCGTGAAATTTTGAACAAACTAGCCAAATAAAATTACAATTGAACAATCCGTTTTTGAAATATGATCTGATCACGGAGGCCGCATCTTCCGTAAAATCACTATTATTTTCCGTTTTTTGACTCTAGACGCGGCACGCTTTGATTTGTTAGGCCTACACTCACGAAATTCAAACTTTTTGACTCAAATCCAACTGATTTTGATTTCGATCAGTCTCTGATTATGTCGACCTAACCCACCTATAACACATCAACTGAAATAACGCCGTGTTTTTGTTTAAAAAAGAGCAACCACACACCCCCCCCCCTGTTTTTTTAAACCGGACAAAGTTGGCCTATGCCATAAATACACTGCCCAGTAGATATCAAAACGCATAGATTTGGGTGAAACCCGACTTTTATTTATTGCATTGTGTAATACACCTACACTGGATCGGAGCACGCGGGAGATCGGGCACCTGGCGCTATAAGGGAGCACAGCACCAAGACGCTCTCCATAGACTTTACTGTTAAAAAAGGCTTACTTAAATGGCTCTAGTTTCTAAATTAGCCATACAATTTCAATGAAATTTTGATATGTTTTACTCACAAGGGTAATCTACAACATATCTCAATATGAAGCAAACTTTCTCGTGCACTTTTTTTGCTATAAGCCGCCGCATAACAACGTAGTGATATGCCTACCTAAATTCGGTCTCCGGTCTGGATATCACCGCGTGTGTAAATCGGTCCGTGAAATTAAAATTGACCTCAAATCACCTAGTTTAAATGTCAGAACATCAACTACACATTTCAAACACAACATATTAGTGAAAAATTATATCATAAACCGTCAAAAAATAACTCTCTTTCCCGCCAAATAGGAACTATTGTCGTACTCAACTTTGATTGATCGCGACGATAGCGTGTCGCGATACCTATTTAGGTATGTGCTCCCTTATAGAGCACAAATTTGCTCAAAATCATTCAAAATTGATATCAACTTTTTCAGCGTGAAATTTTGAACAAACTAGCCAAATAAAATTACAATTGAACAATCCGTTTTTGAAATATGATCTGATCACGGAGGCCGCATCTTCCGTAAAATCACTATTATTTTCCGTTTTTTGACTCTAGACGCGGCACGCTTTGATTTGTTAGGCCTACACTCACGAAATTCAAACTTTTTGACTCAAATCCAACTGATTTTGATTTCGATCAGTCTCTGATTATGTCGACCTAACCCACCTATAACACATCAACTGAAATAACGCCGTGTTTTTGTTTAAAAAAGAGCAACCACACACCCCCCCCCCCTGTTTTTTTAAACCGGACAAAGTTGGCCTATGCCATAAATACACTGCCCAGTAGATATCAAAACGCATAGATTTGGGTGAAACCCGACTTTTATTTATTGCATTGTGTAATACACCTACACTGGATCGGAGCACGCGGGAGATCGGGCACCTGGCGCTATAAGGGAGCACAGCACCAAGACGCTCTCCATAGACTTTACTGTTAAAAAAGGCTTACTTAAATGGCTCTAGTTTCTAAATTAGCCATACAATTTCAATGAAATTTTGATATGTTTTACTCACAAGGGTAATCTACAACATATCTCAATATGAAGCAAACTTTCTCGTGCACTTTTTTTGCTATAAGCCGCCGCATAACAACGTAGTGATATGCCTACCTAAATTCGGTCTCCGGTCTGGATATCACCGCGTGTGTAAATCGGTCCGTGAAATTAAAATTGACCTCAAATCACCTAGTTTAAATGTCAGAACATCAACTACACATTTCAAACACAACATATTAGTGAAAAATTATATCATAAACCGTCAAAAAATAACTCTCTTTCCCGCCAAATAGGAACTATTGTCGTACTCAACTTTGATTGATCGCGACGATAGCGTGTCGCGATACCTATTTAGGTATGTGCTCCCTTATAGAGCACAAATTTGCTCAAAATCATTCAAAATTGATATCAACTTTTTCAGCGTGAAATTTTGAACAAACTAGCCAAATAAAATTACAATTGAACAATCCGTTTTTGAAATATGATCTGATCACGGAGGCCGCATCTTCCGTAAAATCACTATTATTTTCCGTTTTTTGACTCTAGACGCGGCACGCTTTGATTTGTTAGGCCTACACTCACGAAATTCAAACTTTTTGACTCAAATCCAACTGATTTTGATTTCGATCAGTCTCTGATTATGTCGACCTAACCCACCTATAACACATCAACTGAAATAACGCCGTGTTTTTGTTTAAAAAAGAGCAACCACACACCCCCCCCCCTGTTTTTTTAAACCGGACAAAGTTGGCCTATGCCATAAATACACTGCCCAGTAGATATCAAAACGCATAGATTTGGGTGAAACCCGACTTTTATTTATTGCATTGTGTAATACACCTACACTGGATCGGAGCACGCGGGAGATCGGGCACCTGGCGCTATAAGGGAGCACAGCACCAAGACGCTCTCCATAGACTTTACTGTTAAAAAAGGCTTACTTAAATGGCTCTAGTTTCTAAATTAGCCATACAATTTCAATGAAATTTTGATATGTTTTACTCACAAGGGTAATCTACAACATATCTCAATATGAAGCAAACTTTCTCGTGCACTTTTTTTGCTATAAGCCGCCGCATAACAACGTAGTGATATGCCTACCTAAATTCGGTCTCCGGTCTGGATATCACCGCGTGTGTAAATCGGTCCGTGAAATTAAAATTGACCTCAAATCACCTAGTTTAAATGTCAGAACATCAACTACACATTTCAAACACAACATATTAGTGAAAAATTATATCATAAACCGTCAAAAAATAACTCTCTTTCCCGCCAAATAGGAACTATTGTCGTACTCAACTTTGATTGATCGCGACGATAGCGTGTCGCGATACCTATTTAGGTATGTGCTCCCTTATAGAGCACAAATTTGCTCAAAATCATTCAAAATTGATATCAACTTTTTCAGCGTGAAATTTTGAACAAACTAGCCAAATAAAATTACAATTGAACAATCCGTTTTTGAAATATGATCTGATCACGGAGGCCGCATCTTCCGTAAAATCACTATTATTTTCCGTTTTTTGACTCTAGACGCGGCACGCTTTGATTTGTTAGGCCTACACTCACGAAATTCAAACTTTTTGACTCAAATCCAACTGATTTTGATTTCGATCAGTCTCTGATTATGTCGACCTAACCCACCTATAACACATCAACTGAAATAACGCCGTGTTTTTGTTTAAAAAAGAGCAACCACACACCCCCCCCCCTGTTTTTTTAAACCGGACAAAGTTGGCCTATGCCATAAATACACTGCCCAGTAGATATCAAAACGCATAGATTTGGGTGAAACCCGACTTTTATTTATTGCATTGTGTAATACACCTACACTGGATCGGAGCACGCGGGAGATCGGGCACCTGGCGCTATAAGGGAGCACAGCACCAAGACGCTCTCCATAGACTTTACTGTTAAAAAAGGCTTACTTAAATGGCTCTAGTTTCTAAATTAGCCATACAATTTCAATGAAATTTTGATATGTTTTACTCACAAGGGTAATCTACAACATATCTCAATATGAAGCAAACTTTCTCGTGCACTTTTTTTGCTATAAGCCGCCGCATAACAACGTAGTGATATGCCTACCTAAATTCGGTCTCCGGTCTGGATATCACCGCGTGTGTAAATCGGTCCGTGAAATTAAAATTGACCTCAAATCACCTAGTTTAAATGTCAGAACATCAACTACACATTTCAAACACAACATATTAGTGAAAAATTATATCATAAACCGTCAAAAAATAACTCTCTTTCCCGCCAAATAGGAACTATTGTCGTACTCAACTTTGATTGATCGCGACGATAGCGTGTCGCGATACCTATTTAGGTATGTGCTCCCTTATAGAGCACAAATTTGCTCAAAATCATTCAAAATTGATATCAACTTTTTCAGCGTGAAATTTTGAACAAACTAGCCAAATAAAATTACAATTGAACAATCCGTTTTTGAAATATGATCTGATCACGGAGGCCGCATCTTCCGTAAAATCACTATTATTTTCCGTTTTTTGACTCTAGACGCGGCACGCTTTGATTTGTTAGGCCTACACTCACGAAATTCAAACTTTTTGACTCAAATCCAACTGATTTTGATTTCGATCAGTCTCTGATTATGTCGACCTAACCCACCTATAACACATCAACTGAAATAACGCCGTGTTTTTGTTTAAAAAAGAGCAACCACACACCCCCCCCCCCTGTTTTTTTAAACCGGACAAAGTTGGCCTATGCCATAAATACACTGCCCAGTAGATATCAAAACGCATAGATTTGGGTGAAACCCGACTTTTATTTATTGCATTGTGTAATACACCTACACTGGATCGGAGCACGCGGGAGATCGGGCACCTGGCGCTATAAGGGAGCACAGCACCAAGACGCTCTCCATAGACTTTACTGTTAAAAAAGGCTTACTTAAATGGCTCTAGTTTCTAAATTAGCCATACAATTTCAATGAAATTTTGATATGTTTTACTCACAAGGGTAATCTACAACATATCTCAATATGAAGCAAACTTTCTCGTGCACTTTTTTTGCTATAAGCCGCCGCATAACAACGTAGTGATATGCCTACCTAAATTCGGTCTCCGGTCTGGATATCACCGCGTGTGTAAATCGGTCCGTGAAATTAAAATTGACCTCAAATCACCTAGTTTAAATGTCAGAACATCAACTACACATTTCAAACACAACATATTAGTGAAAAATTATATCATAAACCGTCAAAAAATAACTCTCTTTCCCGCCAAATAGGAACTATTGTCGTACTCAACTTTGATTGATCGCGACGATAGCGTGTCGCGATACCTATTTAGGTATGTGCTCCCTTATAGAGCACAAATTTGCTCAAAATCATTCAAAATTGATATCAACTTTTTCAGCGTGAAATTTTGAACAAACTAGCCAAATAAAATTACAATTGAACAATCCGTTTTTGAAATATGATCTGATCACGGAGGCCGCATCTTCCGTAAAATCACTATTATTTTCCGTTTTTTGACTCTAGACGCGGCACGCTTTGATTTGTTAGGCCTACACTCACGAAATTCAAACTTTTTGACTCAAATCCAACTGATTTTGATTTCGATCAGTCTCTGATTATGTCGACCTAACCCACCTATAACACATCAACTGAAATAACGCCGTGTTTTTGTTTAAAAAAGAGCAACCACACACCCCCCCCCCCTGTTTTTTTAAACCGGACAAAGTTGGCCTATGCCATAAATACACTGCCCAGTAGATATCAAAACGCATAGATTTGGGTGAAACCCGACTTTTATTTATTGCATTGTGTAATACACCTACACTGGATCGGAGCACGCGGGAGATCGGGCACCTGGCGCTATAAGGGAGCACAGCACCAAGACGCTCTCCATAGACTTTACTGTTAAAAAAGGCTTACTTAAATGGCTCTAGTTTCTAAATTAGCCATACAATTTCAATGAAATTTTGATATGTTTTACTCACAAGGGTAATCTACAACATATCTCAATATGAAGCAAACTTTCTCGTGCACTTTTTTTGCTATAAGCCGCCGCATAACAACGTAGTGATATGCCTACCTAAATTCGGTCTCCGGTCTGGATATCACCGCGTGTGTAAATCGGTCCGTGAAATTAAAATTGACCTCAAATCACCTAGTTTAAATGTCAGAACATCAACTACACATTTCAAACACAACATATTAGTGAAAAATTATATCATAAACCGTCAAAAAATAACTCTCTTTCCCGCCAAATAGGAACTATTGTCGTACTCAACTTTGATTGATCGCGACGATAGCGTGTCGCGATACCTATTTAGGTATGTGCTCCCTTATAGAGCACAAATTTGCTCAAAATCATTCAAAATTGATATCAACTTTTTCAGCGTGAAATTTTGAACAAACTAGCCAAATAAAATTACAATTGAACAATCCGTTTTTGAAATATGATCTGATCACGGAGGCCGCATCTTCCGTAAAATCACTATTATTTTCCGTTTTTTGACTCTAGACGCGGCACGCTTTGATTTGTTAGGCCTACACTCACGAAATTCAAACTTTTTGACTCAAATCCAACTGATTTTGATTTCGATCAGTCTCTGATTATGTCGACCTAACCCACCTATAACACATCAACTGAAATAACGCCGTGTTTTTGTTTAAAAAAGAGCAACCACACACCCCCCCCCCCTGTTTTTTTAAACCGGACAAAGTTGGCCTATGCCATAAATACACTGCCCAGTAGATATCAAAACGCATAGATTTGGGTGAAACCCGACTTTTATTTATTGCATTGTGTAATACACCTACACTGGATCGGAGCACGCGGGAGATCGGGCACCTGGCGCTATAAGGGAGCACAGCACCAAGACGCTCTCCATAGACTTTACTGTTAAAAAAGGCTTACTTAAATGGCTCTAGTTTCTAAATTAGCCATACAATTTCAATGAAATTTTGATATGTTTTACTCACAAGGGTAATCTACAACATATCTCAATATGAAGCAAACTTTCTCGTGCACTTTTTTTGCTATAAGCCGCCGCATAACAACGTAGTGATATGCCTACCTAAATTCGGTCTCCGGTCTGGATATCACCGCGTGTGTAAATCGGTCCGTGAAATTAAAATTGACCTCAAATCACCTAGTTTAAATGTCAGAACATCAACTACACATTTCAAACACAACATATTAGTGAAAAATTATATCATAAACCGTCAAAAAATAACTCTCTTTCCCGCCAAATAGGAACTATTGTCGTACTCAACTTTGATTGATCGCGACGATAGCGTGTCGCGATACCTATTTAGGTATGTGCTCCCTTATAGAGCACAAATTTGCTCAAAATCATTCAAAATTGATATCAACTTTTTCAGCGTGAAATTTTGAACAAACTAGCCAAATAAAATTACAATTGAACAATCCGTTTTTGAAATATGATCTGATCACGGAGGCCGCATCTTCCGTAAAATCACTATTATTTTCCGTTTTTTGACTCTAGACGCGGCACGCTTTGATTTGTTAGGCCTACACTCACGAAATTCAAACTTTTTGACTCAAATCCAACTGATTTTGATTTCGATCAGTCTCTGATTATGTCGACCTAACCCACCTATAACACATCAACTGAAATAACGCCGTGTTTTTGTTTAAAAAAGAGCAACCACACACCCCCCCCCCCTGTTTTTTTAAACCGGACAAAGTTGGCCTATGCCATAAATACACTGCCCAGTAGATATCAAAACGCATAGATTTGGGTGAAACCCGACTTTTATTTATTGCATTGTGTAATACACCTACACTGGATCGGAGCACGCGGGAGATCGGGCACCTGGCGCTATAAGGGAGCACAGCACCAAGACGCTCTCCATAGACTTTACTGTTAAAAAAGGCTTACTTAAATGGCTCTAGTTTCTAAATTAGCCATACAATTTCAATGAAATTTTGATATGTTTTACTCACAAGGGTAATCTACAACATATCTCAATATGAAGCAAACTTTCTCGTGCACTTTTTTTGCTATAAGCCGCCGCATAACAACGTAGTGATATGCCTACCTAAATTCGGTCTCCGGTCTGGATATCACCGCGTGTGTAAATCGGTCCGTGAAATTAAAATTGACCTCAAATCACCTAGTTTAAATGTCAGAACATCAACTACACATTTCAAACACAACATATTAGTGAAAAATTATATCATAAACCGTCAAAAAATAACTCTCTTTCCCGCCAAATAGGAACTATTGTCGTACTCAACTTTGATTGATCGCGACGATAGCGTGTCGCGATACCTATTTAGGTATGTGCTCCCTTATAGAGCACAAATTTGCTCAAAATCATTCAAAATTGATATCAACTTTTTCAGCGTGAAATTTTGAACAAACTAGCCAAATAAAATTACAATTGAACAATCCGTTTTTGAAATATGATCTGATCACGGAGGCCGCATCTTCCGTAAAATCACTATTATTTTCCGTTTTTTGACTCTAGACGCGGCACGCTTTGATTTGTTAGGCCTACACTCACGAAATTCAAACTTTTTGACTCAAATCCAACTGATTTTGATTTCGATCAGTCTCTGATTATGTCGACCTAACCCACCTATAACACATCAACTGAAATAACGCCGTGTTTTTGTTTAAAAAAGAGCAACCACACACCCCCCCCCCCTGTTTTTTTAAACCGGACAAAGTTGGCCTATGCCATAAATACACTGCCCAGTAGATATCAAAACGCATAGATTTGGGTGAAACCCGACTTTTATTTATTGCATTGTGTAATACACCTACACTGGATCGGAGCACGCGGGAGATCGGGCACCTGGCGCTATAAGGGAGCACAGCACCAAGACGCTCTCCATAGACTTTACTGTTAAAAAAGGCTTACTTAAATGGCTCTAGTTTCTAAATTAGCCATACAATTTCAATGAAATTTTGATATGTTTTACTCACAAGGGTAATCTACAACATATCTCAATATGAAGCAAACTTTCTCGTGCACTTTTTTTGCTATAAGCCGCCGCATAACAACGTAGTGATATGCCTACCTAAATTCGGTCTCCGGTCTGGATATCACCGCGTGTGTAAATCGGTCCGTGAAATTAAAATTGACCTCAAATCACCTAGTTTAAATGTCAGAACATCAACTACACATTTCAAACACAACATATTAGTGAAAAATTATATCATAAACCGTCAAAAAATAACTCTCTTTCCCGCCAAATAGGAACTATTGTCGTACTCAACTTTGATTGATCGCGACGATAGCGTGTCGCGATACCTATTTAGGTATGTGCTCCCTTATAGAGCACAAATTTGCTCAAAATCATTCAAAATTGATATCAACTTTTTCAGCGTGAAATTTTGAACAAACTAGCCAAATAAAATTACAATTGAACAATCCGTTTTTGAAATATGATCTGATCACGGAGGCCGCATCTTCCGTAAAATCACTATTATTTTCCGTTTTTTGACTCTAGACGCGGCACGCTTTGATTTGTTAGGCCTACACTCACGAAATTCAAACTTTTTGACTCAAATCCAACTGATTTTGATTTCGATCAGTCTCTGATTATGTCGACCTAACCCACCTATAACACATCAACTGAAATAACGCCGTGTTTTTGTTTAAAAAAGAGCAACCACACACCCCCCCCCCCTGTTTTTTTAAACCGGACAAAGTTGGCCTATGCCATAAATACACTGCCCAGTAGATATCAAAACGCATAGATTTGGGTGAAACCCGACTTTTATTTATTGCATTGTGTAATACACCTACACTGGATCGGAGCACGCGGGAGATCGGGCACCTGGCGCTATAAGGGAGCACAGCACCAAGACGCTCTCCATAGACTTTACTGTTAAAAAAGGCTTACTTAAATGGCTCTAGTTTCTAAATTAGCCATACAATTTCAATGAAATTTTGATATGTTTTACTCACAAGGGTAATCTACAACATATCTCAATATGAAGCAAACTTTCTCGTGCACTTTTTTTGCTATAAGCCGCCGCATAACAACGTAGTGATATGCCTACCTAAATTCGGTCTCCGGTCTGGATATCACCGCGTGTGTAAATCGGTCCGTGAAATTAAAATTGACCTCAAATCACCTAGTTTAAATGTCAGAACATCAACTACACATTTCAAACACAACATATTAGTGAAAAATTATATCATAAACCGTCAAAAAATAACTCTCTTTCCCGCCAAATAGGAACTATTGTCGTACTCAACTTTGATTGATCGCGACGATAGCGTGTCGCGATACCTATTTAGGTATGTGCTCCCTTATAGAGCACAAATTTGCTCAAAATCATTCAAAATTGATATCAACTTTTTCAGCGTGAAATTTTGAACAAACTAGCCAAATAAAATTACAATTGAACAATCCGTTTTTGAAATATGATCTGATCACGGAGGCCGCATCTTCCGTAAAATCACTATTATTTTCCGTTTTTTGACTCTAGACGCGGCACGCTTTGATTTGTTAGGCCTACACTCACGAAATTCAAACTTTTTGACTCAAATCCAACTGATTTTGATTTCGATCAGTCTCTGATTATGTCGACCTAACCCACCTATAACACATCAACTGAAATAACGCCGTGTTTTTGTTTAAAAAAGAGCAACCACACACCCCCCCCCCCTGTTTTTTTAAACCGGACAAAGTTGGCCTATGCCATAAATACACTGCCCAGTAGATATCAAAACGCATAGATTTGGGTGAAACCCGACTTTTATTTATTGCATTGTGTAATACACCTACACTGGATCGGAGCACGCGGGAGATCGGGCACCTGGCGCTATAAGGGAGCACAGCACCAAGACGCTCTCCATAGACTTTACTGTTAAAAAAGGCTTACTTAAATGGCTCTAGTTTCTAAATTAGCCATACAATTTCAATGAAATTTTGATATGTTTTACTCACAAGGGTAATCTACAACATATCTCAATATGAAGCAAACTTTCTCGTGCACTTTTTTTGCTATAAGCCGCCGCATAACAACGTAGTGATATGCCTACCTAAATTCGGTCTCCGGTCTGGATATCACCGCGTGTGTAAATCGGTCCGTGAAATTAAAATTGACCTCAAATCACCTAGTTTAAATGTCAGAACATCAACTACACATTTCAAACACAACATATTAGTGAAAAATTATATCATAAACCGTCAAAAAATAACTCTCTCTTCCCGCCAAATAGGAACTATTGTCGTACTCAACTTTGATTGATCGCGACGATAGCGTGTCGCGATACCTATTTAGGTATGTGCTCCCTTATAGAGCACAAATTTGCTCAAAATCATTCAAAATTGATATCAACTTTTTCAGCGTGAAATTTTGAACAAACTAGCCAAATAAAATTACAATTGAACAATCCGTTTTTGAAATATGATCTGATCACGGAGGCCGCATCTTCCGTAAAATCACTATTATTTTCCGTTTTTTGACTCTAGACGCGGCACGCTTTGATTTGTTAGGCCTACACTCACGAAATTCAAACTTTTTGACTCAAATCCAACTGATTTTGATTTCGATCAGTCTCTGATTATGTCGACCTAACCCACCTATAACACATCAACTGAAATAACGCCGTGTTTTTGTTTAAAAAAGAGCAACCACACACCCCCCCCCCCTGTTTTTTTAAACCGGACAAAGTTGGCCTATGCCATAAATACACTGCCCAGTAGATATCAAAACGCATAGATTTGGGTGAAACCCGACTTTTATTTATTGCATTGTGTAATACACCTACACTGGATCGGAGCACGCGGGAGATCGGGCACCTGGCGCTATAAGGGAGCACAGCACCAAGACGCTCTCCATAGACTTTACTGTTAAAAAAGGCTTACTTAAATGGCTCTAGTTTCTAAATTAGCCATACAATTTCAATGAAATTTTGATATGTTTTACTCACAAGGGTAATCTACAACATATCTCAATATGAAGCAAACTTTCTCGTGCACTTTTTTTGCTATAAGCCGCCGCATAACAACGTAGTGATATGCCTACCTAAATTCGGTCTCCGGTCTGGATATCACCGCGTGTGTAAATCGGTCCGTGAAATTAAAATTGACCTCAAATCACCTAGTTTAAATGTCAGAACATCAACTACACATTTCAAACACAACATATTAGTGAAAAATTATATCATAAACCGTCAAAAAATAACTCTCTTTCCCGCCAAATAGGAACTATTGTCGTACTCAACTTTGATTGATCGCGACGATAGCGTGTCGCGATACCTATTTAGGTATGTGCTCCCTTATAGAGCACAAATTTGCTCAAAATCATTCAAAATTGATATCAACTTTTTCAGCGTGAAATTTTGAACAAACTAGCCAAATAAAATTACAATTGAACAATCCGTTTTTGAAATATGATCTGATCACGGAGGCCGCATCTTCCGTAAAATCACTATTATTTTCCGTTTTTTGACTCTAGACGCGGCACGCTTTGATTTGTTAGGCCTACACTCACGAAATTCAAACTTTTTGACTCAAATCCAACTGATTTTGATTTCGATCAGTCTCTGATTATGTCGACCTAACCCACCTATAACACATCAACTGAAATAACGCCGTGTTTTTGTTTAAAAAAGAGCAACCACACACCCCCCCCCCCTGTTTTTTTAAACCGGACAAAGTTGGCCTATGCCATAAATACACTGCCCAGTAGATATCAAAACGCATAGATTTGGGTGAAACCCGACTTTTATTTATTGCATTGTGTAATACACCTACACTGGATCGGAGCACGCGGGAGATCGGGCACCTGGCGCTATAAGGGAGCACAGCACCAAGACGCTCTCCATAGACTTTACTGTTAAAAAAGGCTTACTTAAATGGCTCTAGTTTCTAAATTAGCCATACAATTTCAATGAAATTTTGATATGTTTTACTCACAAGGGTAATCTACAACATATCTCAATATGAAGCAAACTTTCTCGTGCACTTTTTTTGCTATAAGCCGCCGCATAACAACGTAGTGATATGCCTACCTAAATTCGGTCTCCGGTCTGGATATCACCGCGTGTGTAAATCGGTCCGTGAAATTAAAATTGACCTCAAATCACCTAGTTTAAATGTCAGAACATCAACTACACATTTCAAACACAACATATTAGTGAAAAATTATATCATAAACCGTCAAAAAATAACTCTCTTTCCCGCCAAATAGGAACTATTGTCGTACTCAACTTTGATTGATCGCGACGATAGCGTGTCGCGATACCTATTTAGGTATGTGCTCCCTTATAGAGCACAAATTTGCTCAAAATCATTCAAAATTGATATCAACTTTTTCAGCGTGAAATTTTGAACAAACTAGCCAAATAAAATTACAATTGAACAATCCGTTTTTGAAATATGATCTGATCACGGAGGCCGCATCTTCCGTAAAATCACTATTATTTTCCGTTTTTTGACTCTAGACGCGGCACGCTTTGATTTGTTAGGCCTACACTCACGAAATTCAAACTTTTTGACTCAAATCCAACTGATTTTGATTTCGATCAGTCTCTGATTATGTCGACCTAACCCACCTATAACACATCAACTGAAATAACGCCGTGTTTTTGTTTAAAAAAGAGCAACCACACACCCCCCCCCCCTGTTTTTTTAAACCGGACAAAGTTGGCCTATGCCATAAATACACTGCCCAGTAGATATCAAAACGCATAGATTTGGGTGAAACCCGACTTTTATTTATTGCATTGTGTAATACACCTACACTGGATCGGAGCACGCGGGAGATCGGGCACCTGGCGCTATAAGGGAGCACAGCACCAAGACGCTCTCCATAGACTTTACTGTTAAAAAAGGCTTACTTAAATGGCTCTAGTTTCTAAATTAGCCATACAATTTCAATGAAATTTTGATATGTTTTACTCACAAGGGTAATCTACAACATATCTCAATATGAAGCAAACTTTCTCGTGCACTTTTTTTGCTATAAGCCGCCGCATAACAACGTAGTGATATGCCTACCTAAATTCGGTCTCCGGTCTGGATATCACCGCGTGTGTAAATCGGTCCGTGAAATTAAAATTGACCTCAAATCACCTAGTTTAAATGTCAGAACATCAACTACACATTTCAAACACAACATATTAGTGAAAAATTATATCATAAACCGTCAAAAAATAACTCTCTTTCCCGCCAAATAGGAACTATTGTCGTACTCAACTTTGATTGATCGCGACGATAGCGTGTCGCGATACCTATTTAGGTATGTGCTCCCTTATAGAGCACAAATTTGCTCAAAATCATTCAAAATTGATATCAACTTTTTCAGCGTGAAATTTTGAACAAACTAGCCAAATAAAATTACAATTGAACAATCCGTTTTTGAAATATGATCTGATCACGGAGGCCGCATCTTCCGTAAAATCACTATTATTTTCCGTTTTTTGACTCTAGACGCGGCACGCTTTGATTTGTTAGGCCTACACTCACGAAATTCAAACTTTTTGACTCAAATCCAACTGATTTTGATTTCGATCAGTCTCTGATTATGTCGACCTAACCCACCTATAACACATCAACTGAAATAACGCCGTGTTTTTGTTTAAAAAAGAGCAACCACACACCCCCCCCCCCTGTTTTTTTAAACCGGACAAAGTTGGCCTATGCCATAAATACACTGCCCAGTAGATATCAAAACGCATAGATTTGGGTGAAACCCGACTTTTATTTATTGCATTGTGTAATACACCTACACTGGATCGGAGCACGCGGGAGATCGGGCACCTGGCGCTATAAGGGAGCACAGCACCAAGACGCTCTCCATAGACTTTACTGTTAAAAAAGGCTTACTTAAATGGCTCTAGTTTCTAAATTAGCCATACAATTTCAATGAAATTTTGATATGTTTTACTCACAAGGGTAATCTACAACATATCTCAATATGAAGCAAACTTTCTCGTGCACTTTTTTTGCTATAAGCCGCCGCATAACAACGTAGTGATATGCCTACCTAAATTCGGTCTCCGGTCTGGATATCACCGCGTGTGTAAATCGGTCCGTGAAATTAAAATTGACCTCAAATCACCTAGTTTAAATGTCAGAACATCAACTACACATTTCAAACACAACATATTAGTGAAAAATTATATCATAAACCGTCAAAAAATAACTCTCTTTCCCGCCAAATAGGAACTATTGTCGTACTCAACTTTGATTGATCGCGACGATAGCGTGTCGCGATACCTATTTAGGTATGTGCTCCCTTATAGAGCACAAATTTGCTCAAAATCATTCAAAATTGATATCAACTTTTTCAGCGTGAAATTTTGAACAAACTAGCCAAATAAAATTACAATTGAACAATCCGTTTTTGAAATATGATCTGATCACGGAGGCCGCATCTTCCGTAAAATCACTATTATTTTCCGTTTTTTGACTCTAGACGCGGCACGCTTTGATTTGTTAGGCCTACACTCACGAAATTCAAACTTTTTGACTCAAATCCAACTGATTTTGATTTCGATCAGTCTCTGATTATGTCGACCTAACCCACCTATAACACATCAACTGAAATAACGCCGTGTTTTTGTTTAAAAAAGAGCAACCACACACCCCCCCCCCTGTTTTTTTAAACCGGACAAAGTTGGCCTATGCCATAAATACACTGCCCAGTAGATATCAAAACGCATAGATTTGGGTGAAACCCGACTTTTATTTATTGCATTGTGTAATACACCTACACTGGATCGGAGCACGCGGGAGATCGGGCACCTGGCGCTATAAGGGAGCACAGCACCAAGACGCTCTCCATAGACTTTACTGTTAAAAAAGGCTTACTTAAATGGCTCTAGTTTCTAAATTAGCCATACAATTTCAATGAAATTTTGATATGTTTTACTCACAAGGGTAATCTACAACATATCTCAATATGAAGCAAACTTTCTCGTGCACTTTTTTTGCTATAAGCCGCCGCATAACAACGTAGTGATATGCCTACCTAAATTCGGTCTCCGGTCTGGATATCACCGCGTGTGTAAATCGGTCCGTGAAATTAAAATTGACCTCAAATCACCTAGTTTAAATGTCAGAACATCAACTACACATTTCAAACACAACATATTAGTGAAAAATTATATCATAAACCGTCAAAAAATAACTCTCTTTCCCGCCAAATAGGAACTATTGTCGTACTCAACTTTGATTGATCGCGACGATAGCGTGTCGCGATACCTATTTAGGTATGTGCTCCCTTATAGAGCACAAATTTGCTCAAAATCATTCAAAATTGATATCAACTTTTTCAGCGTGAAATTTTGAACAAACTAGCCAAATAAAATTACAATTGAACAATCCGTTTTTGAAATATGATCTGATCACGGAGGCCGCATCTTCCGTAAAATCACTATTATTTTCCGTTTTTTGACTCTAGACGCGGCACGCTTTGATTTGTTAGGCCTACACTCACGAAATTCAAACTTTTTGACTCAAATCCAACTGATTTTGATTTCGATCAGTCTCTGATTATGTCGACCTAACCCACCTATAACACATCAACTGAAATAACGCCGTGTTTTTGTTTAAAAAAGAGCAACCACACACCCCCCCCCCCCTGTTTTTTTAAACCGGACAAAGTTGGCCTATGCCATAAATACACTGCCCAGTAGATATCAAAACGCATAGATTTGGGTGAAACCCGACTTTTATTTATTGCATTGTGTAATACACCTACACTGGATCGGAGCACGCGGGAGATCGGGCACCTGGCGCTATAAGGGAGCACAGCACCAAGACGCTCTCCATAGACTTTACTGTTAAAAAAGGCTTACTTAAATGGCTCTAGTTTCTAAATTAGCCATACAATTTCAATGAAATTTTGATATGTTTTACTCACAAGGGTAATCTACAACATATCTCAATATGAAGCAAACTTTCTCGTGCACTTTTTTTGCTATAAGCCGCCGCATAACAACGTAGTGATATGCCTACCTAAATTCGGTCTCCGGTCTGGATATCACCGCGTGTGTAAATCGGTCCGTGAAATTAAAATTGACCTCAAATCACCTAGTTTAAATGTCAGAACATCAACTACACATTTCAAACACAACATATTAGTGAAAAATTATATCATAAACCGTCAAAAAATAACTCTCTTTCCCGCCAAATAGGAACTATTGTCGTACTCAACTTTGATTGATCGCGACGATAGCGTGTCGCGATACCTATTTAGGTATGTGCTCCCTTATAGAGCACAAATTTGCTCAAAATCATTCAAAATTGATATCAACTTTTTCAGCGTGAAATTTTGAACAAACTAGCCAAATAAAATTACAATTGAACAATCCGTTTTTGAAATATGATCTGATCACGGAGGCCGCATCTTCCGTAAAATCACTATTATTTTCCGTTTTTTGACTCTAGACGCGGCACGCTTTGATTTGTTAGGCCTACACTCACGAAATTCAAACTTTTTGACTCAAATCCAACTGATTTTGATTTCGATCAGTCTCTGATTATGTCGACCTAACCCACCTATAACACATCAACTGAAATAACGCCGTGTTTTTGTTTAAAAAAGAGCAACCACACACCCCCCCCCCTGTTTTTTTAAACCGGACAAAGTTGGCCTATGCCATAAATACACTGCCCAGTAGATATCAAAACGCATAGATTTGGGTGAAACCCGACTTTTATTTATTGCATTGTGTAATACACCTACACTGGATCGGAGCACGCGGGAGATCGGGCACCTGGCGCTATAAGGGAGCACAGCACCAAGACGCTCTCCATAGACTTTACTGTTAAAAAAGGCTTACTTAAATGGCTCTAGTTTCTAAATTAGCCATACAATTTCAATGAAATTTTGATATGTTTTACTCACAAGGGTAATCTACAACATATCTCAATATGAAGCAAACTTTCTCGTGCACTTTTTTTGCTATAAGCCGCCGCATAACAACGTAGTGATATGCCTACCTAAATTCGGTCTCCGGTCTGGATATCACCGCGTGTGTAAATCGGTCCGTGAAATTAAAATTGACCTCAAATCACCTAGTTTAAATGTCAGAACATCAACTACACATTTCAAACACAACATATTAGTGAAAAATTATATCATAAACCGTCAAAAAATAACTCTCTTTCCCGCCAAATAGGAACTATTGTCGTACTCAACTTTGATTGATCGCGACGATAGCGTGTCGCGATACCTATTTAGGTATGTGCTCCCTTATAGAGCACAAATTTGCTCAAAATCATTCAAAATTGATATCAACTTTTTCAGCGTGAAATTTTGAACAAACTAGCCAAATAAAATTACAATTGAACAATCCGTTTTTGAAATATGATCTGATCACGGAGGCCGCATCTTCCGTAAAATCACTATTATTTTCCGTTTTTTGACTCTAGACGCGGCACGCTTTGATTTGTTAGGCCTACACTCACGAAATTCAAACTTTTTGACTCAAATCCAACTGATTTTGATTTCGATCAGTCTCTGATTATGTCGACCTAACCCACCTATAACACATCAACTGAAATAACGCCGTGTTTTTGTTTAAAAAAGAGCAACCACACACCCCCCCCCCCTGTTTTTTTAAACCGGACAAAGTTGGCCTATGCCATAAATACACTGCCCAGTAGATATCAAAACGCATAGATTTGGGTGAAACCCGACTTTTATTTATTGCATTGTGTAATACACCTACACTGGATCGGAGCACGCGGGAGATCGGGCACCTGGCGCTATAAGGGAGCACAGCACCAAGACGCTCTCCATAGACTTTACTGTTAAAAAAGGCTTACTTAAATGGCTCTAGTTTCTAAATTAGCCATACAATTTCAATGAAATTTTGATATGTTTTACTCACAAGGGTAATCTACAACATATCTCAATATGAAGCAAACTTTCTCGTGCACTTTTTTTGCTATAAGCCGCCGCATAACAACGTAGTGATATGCCTACCTAAATTCGGTCTCCGGTCTGGATATCACCGCGTGTGTAAATCGGTCCGTGAAATTAAAATTGACCTCAAATCACCTAGTTTAAATGTCAGAACATCAACTACACATTTCAAACACAACATATTAGTGAAAAATTATATCATAAACCGTCAAAAAATAACTCTCTTTCCCGCCAAATAGGAACTATTGTCGTACTCAACTTTGATTGATCGCGACGATAGCGTGTCGCGATACCTATTTAGGTATGTGCTCCCTTATAGAGCACAAATTTGCTCAAAATCATTCAAAATTGATATCAACTTTTTCAGCGTGAAATTTTGAACAAACTAGCCAAATAAAATTACAATTGAACAATCCGTTTTTGAAATATGATCTGATCACGGAGGCCGCATCTTCCGTAAAATCACTATTATTTTCCGTTTTTTGACTCTAGACGCGGCACGCTTTGATTTGTTAGGCCTACACTCACGAAATTCAAACTTTTTGACTCAAATCCAACTGATTTTGATTTCGATCAGTCTCTGATTATGTCGACCTAACCCACCTATAACACATCAACTGAAATAACGCCGTGTTTTTGTTTAAAAAAGAGCAACCACACACCCCCCCCCCCTGTTTTTTTAAACCGGACAAAGTTGGCCTATGCCATAAATACACTGCCCAGTAGATATCAAAACGCATAGATTTGGGTGAAACCCGACTTTTATTTATTGCATTGTGTAATACACCTACACTGGATCGGAGCACGCGGGAGATCGGGCACCTGGCGCTATAAGGGAGCACAGCACCAAGACGCTCTCCATAGACTTTACTGTTAAAAAAGGCTTACTTAAATGGCTCTAGTTTCTAAATTAGCCATACAATTTCAATGAAATTTTGATATGTTTTACTCACAAGGGTAATCTACAACATATCTCAATATGAAGCAAACTTTCTCGTGCACTTTTTTTGCTATAAGCCGCCGCATAACAACGTAGTGATATGCCTACCTAAATTCGGTCTCCGGTCTGGATATCACCGCGTGTGTAAATCGGTCCGTGAAATTAAAATTGACCTCAAATCACCTAGTTTAAATGTCAGAACATCAACTACACATTTCAAACACAACATATTAGTGAAAAATTATATCATAAACCGTCAAAAAATAACTCTCTTTCCCGCCAAATAGGAACTATTGTCGTACTCAACTTTGATTGATCGCGACGATAGCGTGTCGCGATACCTATTTAGGTATGTGCTCCCTTATAGAGCACAAATTTGCTCAAAATCATTCAAAATTGATATCAACTTTTTCAGCGTGAAATTTTGAACAAACTAGCCAAATAAAATTACAATTGAACAATCCGTTTTTGAAATATGATCTGATCACGGAGGCCGCATCTTCCGTAAAATCACTATTATTTTCCGTTTTTTGACTCTAGACGCGGCACGCTTTGATTTGTTAGGCCTACACTCACGAAATTCAAACTTTTTGACTCAAATCCAACTGATTTTGATTTCGATCAGTCTCTGATTATGTCGACCTAACCCACCTATAACACATCAACTGAAATAACGCCGTGTTTTTGTTTAAAAAAGAGCAACCACACACCCCCCCCCCCTGTTTTTTTAAACCGGACAAAGTTGGCCTATGCCATAAATACACTGCCCAGTAGATATCAAAACGCATAGATTTGGGTGAAACCCGACTTTTATTTATTGCATTGTGTAATACACCTACACTGGATCGGAGCACGCGGGAGATCGGGCACCTGGCGCTATAAGGGAGCACAGCACCAAGACGCTCTCCATAGACTTTACTGTTAAAAAAGGCTTACTTAAATGGCTCTAGTTTCTAAATTAGCCATACAATTTCAATGAAATTTTGATATGTTTTACTCACAAGGGTAATCTACAACATATCTCAATATGAAGCAAACTTTCTCGTGCACTTTTTTTGCTATAAGCCGCCGCATAACAACGTAGTGATATGCCTACCTAAATTCGGTCTCCGGTCTGGATATCACCGCGTGTGTAAATCGGTCCGTGAAATTAAAATTGACCTCAAATCACCTAGTTTAAATGTCAGAACATCAACTACACATTTCAAACACAACATATTAGTGAAAAATTATATCATAAACCGTCAAAAAATAACTCTCTTTCCCGCCAAATAGGAACTATTGTCGTACTCAACTTTGATTGATCGCGACGATAGCGTGTCGCGATACCTATTTAGGTATGTGCTCCCTTATAGAGCACAAATTTGCTCAAAATCATTCAAAATTGATATCAACTTTTTCAGCGTGAAATTTTGAACAAACTAGCCAAATAAAATTACAATTGAACAATCCGTTTTTGAAATATGATCTGATCACGGAGGCCGCATCTTCCGTAAAATCACTATTATTTTCCGTTTTTTGACTCTAGACGCGGCACGCTTTGATTTGTTAGGCCTACACTCACGAAATTCAAACTTTTTGACTCAAATCCAACTGATTTTGATTTCGATCAGTCTCTGATTATGTCGACCTAACCCACCTATAACACATCAACTGAAATAACGCCGTGTTTTTGTTTAAAAAAGAGCAACCACACACCCCCCCCCCCTGTTTTTTTAAACCGGACAAAGTTGGCCTATGCCATAAATACACTGCCCAGTAGATATCAAAACGCATAGATTTGGGTGAAACCCGACTTTTATTTATTGCATTGTGTAATACACCTACACTGGATCGGAGCACGCGGAGATCGGGCACCTGGCGCTATAAGGGAGCACAGCACCAAGACGCTCTCCATAGACTTTACTGTTAAAAAAGGCTTACTTAAATGGCTCTAGTTTCTAAATTAGCCATACAATTTCAATGAAATTTTGATATGTTTTACTCACAAGGGTAATCTACAACATATCTCAATATGAAGCAAACTTTCTCGTGCACTTTTTTTGCTATAAGCCGCCGCATAACAACGTAGTGATATGCCTACCTAAATTCGGTCTCCGGTCTGGATATCACCGCGTGTGTAAATCGGTCCGTGAAATTAAAATTGACCTCAAATCACCTAGTTTAAATGTCAGAACATCAACTACACATTTCAAACACAACATATTAGTGAAAAATTATATCATAAACCGTCAAAAAATAACTCTCTTTCCCGCCAAATAGGAACTATTGTCGTACTCAACTTTGATTGATCGCGACGATAGCGTGTCGCGATACCTATTTAGGTATGTGCTCCCTTATAGAGCACAAATTTGCTCAAAATCATTCAAAATTGATATCAACTTTTTCAGCGTGAAATTTTGAACAAACTAGCCAAATAAAATTACAATTGAACAATCCGTTTTTGAAATATGATCTGATCACGGAGGCCGCATCTTCCGTAAAATCACTATTATTTTCCGTTTTTTGACTCTAGACGCGGCACGCTTTGATTTGTTAGGCCTACACTCACGAAATTCAAACTTTTTGACTCAAATCCAACTGATTTTGATTTCGATCAGTCTCTGATTATGTCGACCTAACCCACCTATAACACATCAACTGAAATAACGCCGTGTTTTTGTTTAAAAAAGAGCAACCACACACCCCCCCCCCTGTTTTTTAAACCGGACAAAGTTGGCCTATGCCATAAATACACTGCCCAGTAGATATCAAAACGCATAGATTTGGGTGAAACCCGACTTTTATTTATTGCATTGTGTAATACACCTACACTGGATCGGAGCACGCGGGAGATCGGGCACCTGGCGCTATAAGGGAGCACAGCACCAAGACGCTCTCCATAGACTTTACTGTTAAAAAAGGCTTACTTAAATGGCTCTAGTTTCTAAATTAGCCATACAATTTCAATGAAATTTTGATATGTTTTACTCACAAGGGTAATCTACAACATATCTCAATATGAAG
>JAYJML010000300.1:0-49000 GCA_035610835.1 Ophiura sarsii
GCCGATGTACATAATTTGTTGGCGGTACGAAGCGTTGGGATGCCAAGGTTCTCAGTCCTCATCGAAAGGTAAACAGAAACATTTTGAGACCCAAACTCCTTAGCTCTCCCCTTGAAATATCAATAGGCCTATTGGTGCGTCCCTTATACACTTTCACAACATATTTTTATGTTCTAAATACCCTAGGGCCTATTTTGTTTAAAAAAAGAACGGGCGTTATTTTACGATAAAGGAAATCCTGTGAACAAAATCCGATTGTTAAAAAACCCAGTAATTATACACTGTAAACCATAATTTTACATTTCTTAACGCTGCTCTCTTACAATTCAATTCAAATTTATTTTCCATCAAAAAAAACATGACCGAAGATGGTGTTATAAAGAAAATTTGTTAAAAACACTGAGGACGGACGTTGTTTTATTTACGACAAAAGAAATCCTGTCAAATCACGATCTTTACACTGCAAACCATAATTTTACATTTCTTAACACTGTTCTTTTACAACTATAAGATACTGTTAAGGGCAAAATAACCGGGAAAATAACAGGGGTTTACGGTATTTAAATACCATGATCCGTAAATTAACTATTTTGATTATCAAAAATGTGTAATTACATTGTTATTACACAACTCGGAACAATTATACACTTTCACGACGTTCTTTTATGTTATAAATACCGTATATTTGTTTAAATACAGGACGGACGTCAAGGAAATCCTGTGAAACTACGATTATTAAAAAAAAGAAGTAATTATACACTGTGAACCACAATTTTACATTTCTTAACGCCGTTCTTTTACAATAAGCTATTGTAAACGTGTAAAATAACAGGGTTTTAAGTTATTTAAGTAACATAAATTCCGTAAAAATACTATTTTGATTGTCAAAATGTATAAGTACCTGGGATAAGTGCAAACATGTGCTGCTATTCACTACTCATATAACGTAATTATACACTTTACCGTCGTACCTTTATTTTATAAATACCTTAAATTTGTTAAAAACCAGGATGAGCGTTGTTTTACGACCAAATAAATCCTGTCAAATTACGGTTATTTAATATTTGCATTTTTACGGTATCTTAATGTAAAAGAACAGCGTTAAGAAATGTAAAATTACTGTTTTATTAAATAACCATAATTTGACAGGATTTATTTGGTCGTAAAACAACGTTCATCCTGTTTTAAAAAAATCTACGGTATTTATAACATAAAGGTACGACGGAAAAGTGTACATGTTTGTAATTTAGAGTGTCGTTGCATGGACATAATGCACATATATATTCGTGTTTATATGTTCGCGCTTCGTGGCGCGCTATATTTATGTAGCGTGTAAGCTTCCGCGTTCACAGTATTCTCTATTCTCTGTTTTACAGAATCAATAGCCATTCTGCATTTTGTTTTCTGAAGAGTGAGAGTCTAACAAGGCCTTCATGAAACAAGTTTGTAAAAATAAAATGCAAAAAGTTTAACTTCAAGTCTTGTGTTTATTCATGTTTGTAATTCTACATTTCTGATATAGGAACGTTGTTTTACGACCAAATAAATCCTGTCAAATTAAGGTTATTTAATAAAACAGTTTTACATTTCTTAACACTGTTCTTTTACATTAAGCTACCGTAAAAATGTAAAAAAGCAGGGTTTACGTTATATTTTTGCCTTAAAATTACTATTTCCCATATCAGAAATGTAGAATTACAAACATATACACTTTTCCGTCGTACTTTAATGTTACCAAATACCGTAGATTTGTTAAAAACAGGATGAACGTTTTACGACCAAATAAATCCTGTCAAATTAAGGTTATTTAATAAAACAGTAATTTTACATTTCTTAACGCTGTTCTTTTACATTAAGATACCGTAAAAATGTAAAAAAACAGGGTTTACGTTATATTATTGCCGTAAAATTACTATTTCCTATATCAGAAATGTAGAATTACAAACATATACACTTTTCCGTCGTACTTTTATGTTATAAATACTGTAGATTTGTTAAAAACAGGATGAACGTTGTTTTACGACCAAATAAATCCTGTCAAATTAAGGTTATTTAATAAAACAGTAATTTTACATTTCTTAACGCTGTTCTTTTACATTAAGCTACTGTAAAAATGTTAAAAAAACAGGGTTTGCGTTATATTATTGCCGTAAAATTGCTATTTCCTTTATCAGAAATGTAGAATTACAAAATTATACACTTTTCCGTCGTTCTTTTATGTTATAAATACCGTAGATTTGTTAACAACAGGATGAACGGTGTTTTACGAACAAATAAATCCTGTCAAATTAAGCTTATTTAATAAAACTGTAATTTTACATTTCTTAACGCTGTTCTTTTACATTAAGCTACCGTAAAAATCTAAAAAAAACCAGGGTTTACGTTATATTATTGCTGTAAAATTACTATTTCCCATATCAGAAATGTAGAATTACAAAATTATAAACTTTTCCGTCGTTCTTTTATGTTATAAATACCATAGATTTGTTAACAACAGGATGAACGTTGTTTTACGACCAAACAAATCCTGTCAAATTAAGCTTATTTAATAAAACTGTAATTTTACAATTCTTAACGCTGTTCTTTTACATTAAGCTACTGTAAAAATGTAAAATAACAGGGTTCGCGTTATTTAATTGCCGTACAATTACTATTTCCTATATCAGAAATGTAGAATTACAAACATTTGTTGTTATGTCACTACTTTATTACCATTTTTATACTACAAAACGTAATTACACACTTTCCGTCGTACTTTTATGATATAAATACCGTAGAATTGTTAAAAAACAGGACGGACCGTTGTGTTACGACAAAAAAATCCTGTAAAATTACGATTATTTTTAACAGTGCACTGTTAAAAATAAAACTGTAAAAAAACAGTAATTATTACTGGCAGCTGGGACTCACTAACAGTATGAACTGTTAAATTACGGTGGGCTGTAAAAATTCAAAAATACTGGGTAACTGTAAAAAAAACGACAGTTTACCTTGCAGCTGGGACTGTTAAATGACGGTGGGCTGTAAAACTACAAAATACTGGACAACTGTAAAAAAACAGTAATTATTACTGGCAGCTGGGACTCACTAACAGTATGAACTGTTAAATTACGGTGGGCTGTAAAAATTCAAAAATACTGGGTAACTGTAAAAAAAACGACAGTTTACCTTGCAGCTGGGACTGTTAAATGACGGTGGGCTGTAAAACTACAAAATACTGGACAACTGTAAAAAAACAGTAATTATTACTGGCAGCTGGGACTCACTAACAGTATGAACTGTTAAATTACGGTGGGCTGTAAAAATTCAAAAATACTGGGTAACTGTAAAAAAAACGACAGTTTACCTTGCAGCTGGGACTGTTAAATGACGGTGGGCTGTAAAACTACAAAATACTGGACAACTGTAAAAAAACAGTATTTGTTACTGGCAGCTGGGACTCGCAAACGGTCTGAACTGTTAAATTACGATGGGCTGTAAAAATACTAAAATACTGGGTAACTGTAAAAAAACAACAGTTTACCTTGCAGCTGGGACTGTTAAATGACGGTGGGCTGTAAAAGTACAAAATACTGAATAACTGTAAAAAAACACTGAAATTTTACTTTACAGCGGGGACTGTTAAAAGACGGTGGGCTGTAAAAGGGGATAACTGTAAAAAAACAGAATTTTACCTTACAGCTGGGACTGTTAAATGACGGCGAGCTGTAAAAATACAAATACTGGATGACTGTAAAAAAAAGAATTTTACCTTACAGCTGGGACTGTTAAATGACGGTGGGCTGTAAAAATACTTGATAACTGTAAAATAACATTCTTTTATGGTCTGGGACTGAAACAGCCTGATCTGTTAAATGAGGGTGGACCGTAAAAATACAATCAATATGGGGTTGCTGTTTATTAACAGTAAGACCATGTTAAAAACCAAATCTGTAAAAAAAACAGTGTGGCCACTGGTATGGTACTATTAACGTTTAAAACCATTAAATGACGGGCCCGTAAAATATATGGTTATTTTGTAGGGATGAGGATAAATCCACTGTTAATTAACAGCAAAATAACATCAAATCACAGTAAACAAAACATATCTAAACAAGAGCATGTCTTTTAAAAGTATTTACGAGTAAACCTTTATTCTTCAACAATTGAACTTCTTTTTATCAGGTTTTAAGATAATAAGTTACAAAAAAATAAAGTAGAATGGTCATTGTCATACCTGACTAATATTGCTTCTCAACACCAGTTGCTCATTTTTAATCTATGCCGACTTATAATTGGTGTCGGTTAACAAACAAGATAACAAATTATCAATATGCAAAAGGCAGACTTCAAAAATATATACCGTAGTTTCCTGAACCACACAATCCCCTGGCTGGGTGGTCTAAGTAACAAATTAAGGGGGTACACACAATGTATCATCTTCACCTAAACTTGTGTTCAAACAAATTATGGCAATCTTGAAGTAAACCTCGATCTTGATATAAAGACAATACATTAACCAGCAAAGCTTAGGCCCGTCTCTCTGCTCTTTTTATGAAACTACTTTCAAAATTTCACAATGATCACACCCATAACATTATTATGTAATTTATCACACTCAATGTGGAAAACATATAATACATGCCCGGGAGGGGGGGGCACTCAATTTTGGTTTTGGTGTGCGGCCCCGATTTCTGAACCATGACCCTAGGGAACAAACAATTGACTCTGAATAGATAGTTTACAAAAAACTGAACTGACATTTAAAAAATGAGGCTTGAGAACCAACTTTTTTGGTAAATTTGAGCTCTGGAAGCAGAAATTTCTGAAATTTTGTTTGAAATGGGGGTCTTGGGAACGAAATGTAAAAAAAAAGGCTTGTGAACTAGAGAATTTTTCTAAAGGGGTCTAGAGAACTGAATTTTCAAAAAGGGCTTGTCAACTGAAGGTTGTGTTTGAAATGGGGGTCTAGGGAGCGGCAGCCAGGGCGTGAAAAGGGGGTCTTGAGGGCCGCACATACCATTACCAACCATACCCCCACCCACCCATAAAACATGTATTCTAAAGTAAACATTTTGTCATAGTAGTATGCCTTACATTATAACACAATAATAACAGTTGCCAAACAGGCTACACATCACTTAAAGCTACAACAAATATAGGGAGCTACTTGAGTATGATGTGCTACTGAGAATAATTAAGGCAAATTTTGTTCTTTATCACCTCTCTTAAAATTGTCTCTTGATATTAAATTTTGAAATTCAGATAACGCTTTTGGAAAAAGCCTATTTAAAAACAAAAAGAAAAAAACAGGTCATATATATATACAAGGAGGGCAATCTTTATACTCACTTCAGTGCATCCCTGTACATAACTTTATACTTGTAAAAGAAATTCCCTCCTGGACCATGCATGTAGTTAAAAAATGTCAGATACAAAATACGGCACATGTGTTAGCAAACATTGATGAGGTGGATAGTTGAGGAAGATTAGTATAACATCACACATGCCACTTAGCAATCATTCTTTAAATTATCAATCATATTGGTGATTACTGGCAGAACTATCCAAATAAGTTTTGCTCAAGATTGTAGCTAAATATTTCACTAAAGCAAACCATGGCACCAGACACACAAAATACAAATTTGTTTCCAAACAGGACAAATTACTGTAAGTCAAACTTTGAAGTTGTTTCTTTGGAAATTAAGTTTAACTTAACAAAGTTTAACTTAACAGTTAGCTCTTTTTTTCTATCAAAATAAAATAAAATTAGTGAAACAATTCTCCGCTTCATCACTTTCAGGTTGATTTTTCCATCTTGGGTTTTTACATGATGCTCCAAAGTTTTGTATCATAATACAATGATAAAGCAGGGGCGTATCCAGGGATTGAGGGGGTGCTATTTTGATCTCGGCGCCCACTCAAAGTCAGGCACTGCTCTGCTAAAATAAGGGGTTGAAGGGTAGGTACATGACCCTTTAGGATACAAATATACATAAAAATCACAGATTTTCAACCATTTTTTTAAACAATTGTAATTTTAAGAAATAATATCATTTAAAAGCGGCAGAGACTTGTCGCCCATTCTACCAAAATAATCTGCCCGTGCAAAGTACCTACACGTAATAATTAAAACACCAACAACAGTCTTAAAAGTCAAAATTAAAAGGAAGTTAACTTTTCAATGTCAAAAAACAAAATATGATGTGATGTGGTAGGAGAATGAAGCGGATGACAACAGTATTGATGCTTTTTAAACAAAATATTTTATTTTTCATTGTTTGACAAGTTGCATTTTTAACCACAGGACCAATTTCAAAGGTGGTCAAAAATGTAGCATTTTATATGAACAAGAAGCTCAGAACCCTACACATCCCTACATGTATAAAGTCAAAATTTAATTTATTTTGCTGACATCAATCTCATTCTCTTTCATTGCATCACAAAAATAATACATTTGCTTTTGCCAAACATGTTGTTTTAAATGAATGAGCACTAAAATTAAACACTTCTCAACTATTATCTATCTACTGCCTAAACAACTAACTAACGTGAACAATGAAAGAAAAATGCAAGGGATTTGTGCTCATTTTAGAAAACAAGACAGTTTTTCAACCACAAGTCTGCTGCTTTCACAGTAACTATAGTGGGCTTCTTGACATGATTAAAGTCTCTTTCTGTACTCTGGAAATTTAGTGTCTCCATGAATGTTTTTTTCTGAGGTGACACAATAAAAGTCTTTTTCTGTACACTGGAAATTTAGGTCTGTATGCCGAAAGCAGGACTAAGCCCAATTTTTGTTCTACAAAAATAATTAAAATGTTCTAAAACCGGCAAATGAATCAAATTCTACAAATTTCAGTATAAATATTTAAACAAGGACATGAATTGCCATAGATTTCTCCCAAAATGTGTTATTTAAAAAGGGATCAAATTTCACTTAGTCCAGGACTAAATTTAGTCCTGCTTTCAACATACAGACCTTAATGTCTCCATGAACGTTTTTCTATGGCAACACAATATAAGTCTTTCTGTACTATGGATATTTAGTGTCTCCATGAATGTTTTTCTGAGGCAACACAATAAATGTCTTTTTCTGTACTCAGGAAATTTAGTGTCTCCATGAACGTTTTTCTGAGGCAACACAACAAAAGTTTTTTTTCTGTACTCAGGAAATTTAGTGTCTCCATGAACGTTTTTCTGAGGCAACACAACAAAAGTTTATTTCTGTAGTCAGGAAATTTAGTGTCTCCATGAATGTTTTTCTGAGGTGACACAATAAAAGTCTCTTTTTTGTACTCTGTAGAACATTATTTTATGCTCTCACTTTGTGTTCGAGTCTGTGTTCCGACTGTTTAAATTGACCACTCATTTTCGAACTCCTGCAGTTGTGATGTCAGCTTGAGAAGACCACCATGGACCTGTTTTCTGCCTTTCTTTGCCTTTTTTGTATTGCTTCCATCTGGATTTATACCCAGGAACAAGCTAGAAATAAAGTACAGTGTGAAATGTAAGTGTTAGTTCTGATCATCATGCTATTTATATCACACACTGGAAACTCAAGGTTTTTGCAAATTTTGAAGGAAAATAAACAAAATTTGAGCATAGATAGCACTGGAGTGCATTCAAGGGTCCTATCTATTTCAGACCCCAATTTTCAAGTTGCATTTTGATTAAACTGCTTACCTCTGGACCCCTAATAATTTAATCTATCACTGTTGCAAATATGCCAGACTATAATACTTTGGAGAATATTGCAATTCTGAAGTTTGACTTTCATATCTTGAGCCAATTTGATGTTGAAAATGACCATATAAAACCATTGGATATTTAATTTGGTAATCAAATTTTCAGTAATTCAGCACTATTATGACCATATCTCTTCAAGGAAATATAATTTGGCCCTAAAATTTCACATGGGTTATGAGAAAAATATGAGCTTTCTTGTGGTATAAAATTTACAGCTGGGACCGAGGGTTCTGAGGTGCAGGATGAGGGGCACTTCCTGAGTGGCACTGTTGTGGTGAGATGGTAGTTGTGGGATTTCATTCACTATCTTGAAGAATGAAATGTTATGCCTTATTGTCTCATTTCCATACAACCACACACAGTACACCTGCCAGGGCTGGAACTCAGTGACATGATGGTCACTTAGAGGTTCTTGATCCATGACATGCCTTGCTATACTTTGATCAAGACTTAATATGCAGGAATTGTGAGGCTTTTCGTTATCTGCGCGCAAAGGTTTCAGACCCGAAACTGAACTCAAGAAAAAAGTGAGGAATTTGCTGAAATGCTTTAAAAAAAAGAGGAAAATCATGGTAAAACGGCCAAAATTAGGCTAAAAATAACAAATTTTGTGTAAATTTTAAAAATAAAAGCGAGGAAATCAGAGATAGCTCGAGGAAAAGTTTCAGGTCTGCCATTCACATGCGTTGAAGCAGGCGCGCCATATTACCTAGGCGCGAACCACAAGTATTACAAGAACTGTGTCTGGTGCATTTTTACTTGCAGCTTCACACGCACCTTTCAATATCAAGTGAAGAGGCCCACATATTAAGTGTTAATTAAAGTATAGTTCAGTCTGTGATCATATATGCATGTCCAGTATCCGAGCCAGCTTCATCTTCAAGTTGCCAATGGAAAAGTTTGCCTTTAAACTTAAGATATTGCAATTAGAGTACAAACTTGACCCGTTTTAGTCATGCTCCATATTAAGACATTTCAGTAATTTTGTCTATATAGGCTCTGAGACAGAGAAAATGCAGATGCTGTGAGATTATATGATATTGAGTTGGATAAGGTTTTCATTAGTACTATTTGCTATTAAAGTCTTATCCTAAGATTTCCTTTATATACTGAAATATGATATGACACCCTCAGTGGCGTATTTAGGATTGGTAGTGCCCGGAGAAAGAAACAAAATTTGCGCCCCTTGCCCACTCCCCGCAGTGCCCCCCGCCCCGACTCAAAATTTACACCAATTTAAAAAAAAAAAAAATGACAAGCAAAATTGTAAGTGTGCACGTAGCGCGCGGAAATTTCTTGGAGTATTTGCTAAATTTACACAGAAAAGACCACTTTCTACCACTAATTCTTGAATTTTTTTTTTTAGTAATGGCGATTTGGCACCTCCCTGGTGGTAGCGCCCGGGGCATGTTGACCCAAAAAACCCCATGCCTCCCCCCCCTAGTTACACCACTGGAGACCCTGGTCTGTTACTCCAGAACTGAAAACTATAAAAACAATCAGTTATGGAGATATTTAAATGTTAAAAGTCACTTTTGATAAATAACTCTAGAAATAACTTCATTTTAATTTTCTTGCGTCTTTCCTGAATCCATTAGCAAACGTATCAGGGTTAAGGGCTATGAAGTTATCACATTTTTTACTAGGGCTCATCAACTTTCTGATTAGTGTGCCTAATGAATTATGCATGGAATTTAGAAATGCTACCATAGCTTTGGATGTATTGAAGCTCCTGACAAGTATATAACTATACTGAATCCACCATCATTGTTCAGATCTTTCTTTCCCAAAAATTTTTGCTTTACATTTTATGCATACTTTAAAGGCAATAGCCACGATCGCTAACTTGAACTTCAACTTTGCGTGACACTTACTGATTTAATTGCATATTTAGGAAATTTCCCAACTACTAACTTATATCGATAACAATTCTTGTTAAATAGGAATGCGATTGAAAAAATAAAAGTCAGTGTTTCTATAAATCAATCATCCAATTCTCAAATTTAAGGATTCTTTTCATGTAAGAAAATTGTTTTAGTGAAGGTATCATTGTTTTTAATATATTTTATATTCCAAAAGAAAAATAAGTCATTTTTGATCATCAAGTACACATTTCGATATTGAAAATTTAGGAAAATAAAAACCCTGTTGGCAGTTCAGTAAGAAATGACTTTTGTGCGAAATCGTTGTTAAAGAAAAAAAAAAGTTTTTGATTTGAATTTATGTAATATCTTTCCTTGATTTAGAGAAATTTCACAAGTTTTCATTATTCATGTGGTATCGTGGCTAATACCTTTAATAGGAAAATATCTGGTGACTACATTCATCAAAAAAGGTAAAGAAAGTTGTGAAAATGGCAAGTTGTTGATCATGGACCACTTGACTGAAATATCTCTGCAACCCTATGTCTGATTGAAGTCAAATGTTCCATAAATGCTAAGTTCTTACCGTTGAATAAATTCTAATGGGCCACATGCCTTGTCTGGGTATTTGAGGTTGAACATGTAGTAACTTGAGAACCATATGGAAATAGCTGAAATGGGGTTTGTGACTGTTGTTACTGCATCGCCTTCTATAAACAGGGAGAATGAGTCAGTTGTCATTGGTGGGCCTGCAAAAAGAAAAGGATAAATATTGATTACAATTTTAATCTATCTTTTGTACCAGTCAGTTTAAAATACGCTATAAAAAACATACTTTTGTAGTTAACGGTGGGTTATCCAATCTGATCGAAAATTACACATATACTTTTTCCTGATTTGAATGAACAACTATCACTACATAATGCAATTTTAATGTTTGATTCACATAACTCGAGTGAAGTTACAGGCAAAAATGTGTCTGAGAACAACCCATAGAAAACTATAGAATATTAAATTTAGTAAAATAAATTTCCAGTAATTCACCACTATTCTGACTTGATTTACCCTTCCAAAATCAAAAATGAATTCTACCTTCGATTTTATATGACTCAATATAACAAAGGTCAACACTTTGACTTGGACAAGAAAATAGTAAAAGTATGTGTGACCCCAAAACTGGCTGGTACAAGTTTTAATTGTGTTGTATTGCATCATAGCATAATAATATAACATTTTACAGGATTCCCAGCATTTCAAGAAAACAAATTTCCCTGATTTTTCCCTGCATGCCTGATAAAGTCTCAAAATTCCATAATAATTATTACGGGAATTTGACACCCTATTTTCAAATTTTGACTGTTAGTAGATAGAGCGTGATGGTCCACTCCCATACGTTGAACGTACAACCAGACAAAAATTTAGTCATCAAAAACATGAGGATGAATTATTTTAATAATTATCATAAAGTAATCGACTTATTAAAACTGTGAAAAAAGACCCACCTATTACTCGTTCATGCATTTTTGTGGACATGCATGATGTACAGGCCAATCAAAGTTCCCTGATATTAGGATATTTTTTCTCAAAATTCCTGACTTTTCCCTGACTGGAAAAAAGTAAAACAAATTTCAGTGATTTCCAGGATGTGCTGGGAACCCTGTTTTAAAACATTAAATACAATGCAAACTATAAAGGATATCAACAACTAGTTTGCTATGCAATATTCATTCACTAAAATATGCCTAGGATTGCCTAGCTACATGTATGTAACTTTGTCAAAAAAAAAAAAAAAGAAGACGAGTACCAACATTTACTTACAATTACACATGTCAAACATTTTTTTTCACCTTTGAGAAAGCAGATACAGGGCTAGTGCAACTGACAAAATTGGTTCAGACCAACATTAATTATGTGCTTGGGGACCTAAAGACTAAAGTACACTTTTGTCCAGAGCTGACCTAGCTGTGCTTTATACTGCTATCAGCAGTAGACACTGGACAACACTCTGAGATACAATACAACTATAGCTAACATGTTTTGGTTTCATTGTATTTTTCTACTCCCTACCCAAATGCAACTATGGTAACGGGTACCATAGGCCCTGAATTGTGGTTACCCTTGCCATGTGTACACAAAGGTATTGGGTACAAACAATCAAGGAATACATGTATGAGTTTTGCTGAGTAGCTGTAGCCAATCTTGCTGTAACTGTAAAAAAGGCTGGTCAGTTGACAATTCTCTACAATTTTACTTAGTTAGACCCTGTGAATTAACTTGAATTAGCTAACTTGAATCTTGGACAGTCATGGTTCTTTTTTGTCTGTACCGGTACATTTATCCATTTTGTTTACAAGCAACATAAATTCAGCTGGGGTGTTTTGGGCCCTGTATCCATAGGCTGGTCCCTTGTGACATGTGCCCTTGTGACATGCCACACAGACAATTAACCTTTGTTTGGACTCATGAGCACAGGGTACAACCTATGGATACAGCTATAAAGTAAAACAAAGATTAATTGTCTGTGTGATGCATCACAAGAGAACGCGGAACAAGGTCACAAGTCACAAGCGAATGGATACAAAGCCTTAGCGTGCATTCTAGAGACCTTACCATGAGCGACAATGCAAGGGTGCCTGGGAAGGTCCTTTACAACATCAGCGGGTTCGGGTTTATTGTTTGGTATCTGGAAATGAAATAGAGCATAAAAATACAAATTAAGTGTTGAAGCAGCAATGTAAAGCTCTCTGAATATAAACTGAAGTGTGAATACAGTATAATTAATACTATTTTTCACTACTTCAATTGAAATTATGTCACGGATCATAGTTCAGGATCTGAGAAACCATTCCTATAAAGAGTCTTGCCAACTGACTCTCTTGGCAAAGGAAACTAGCACACAATAAGTAGAAAGTTTCTCACAGCAACCATCATTGTAACTGCATGCCTTTTAAAATCTGTTTGCCACCCACAAAAAAAACACCATAAGCTTTTTGACAAAAAATTCACTCAATTACCCCCTTTTTTTGATAATTTTAAAGTAAAATGTCCAATTTTTGGTACGCATTTCAACATTTAATAACAATTTCAGCCGATATAAGACATCTTTAGCAGAAATAAGCACATTTTTCCAAGAAATTTATGGTTACGAAAATTTTGCTCCCCCCTTCAAAAAAAAAATCTAATTATCTTGCCCCTCGTTTGTCTCCCCCAAATTGTGATGCTGCATGGTGCCGCCACTGCTTTAGAGTTATTGACCTTCCATTAGCCCTGGCCCTACCAGGTGATCATTGCCAAACTACGACACAAATATTTGGTATACCAATTTTTAGAGTTAACTTTTCTAACACTGCAGCAAATAATCCCATGTGCTCCTCTTTCAGATGACACAAACATTCTGATATTCCTGAACCTGCCTGAGATGAATTTTAGATCATTTTATAAATTCCAAAAGAAAACAAGCCAATTCTTACGGCTGTGTCAAGTTGCCCCTCTTTCAAGTTTGATGCACGCATGACCAACTTGTGGTTTGTTTGACCATTCGAAGTTGTAAAACACTATATAATTCCCTAAAGTTGCATACAAGGTACTTGATGTGATGACAATTTATCCAACAGGGACATTGTTTTACAATTCTTACCTGTTTTTCTTGCCTGACATGTTCTCTAACATCTTCAGCAAAGTACTTGGAGAGCAGAAATATCATTCCCATGACCTTCGGTGTGTTGTCCCCTTTCTCATCACATGCAGCTTTTACTTTTGTAAGTACATCCTGGACCTTGTCAACCGTTTCCATGTATCGCCACACTTTTGGTGCCTTTTGTTCAAAACCTTTGGTTACACATTCCAGAATGTCCTTGCCAAGAAGAATGCCACTATGAATTAACCAAAACTTCTCTTGAAACAAATAAGGCCAGTCAGCAGCTACTATTTTTAGCTGAAAATCTTTACTGTTGATATGTTGCCGCTGTGTTGGGTAGGTTCTATCCATTTTCTCCTTGATTTCTTGTTCGTTATCATTTCCCTGCGCAAACATGTTCTTTAATTCAGTCATAACTTGTTTCTGAGTTTGTTCATTCTCTCCTCCTGCTAACTCGGGTTGCCAACTTTCACAACCATATGAGTTTGCCTGTTTCCCTTTTGGGGTTAGGTGTTCAGAAACTTTCTTCTTCAAAGACCGTTTTTTAGAAGGCAACCTTGAGATGTTATCTACCCGACAACTCAGCTGGCTAAATAAACCATCATATCCTGAACCAATCATCTGGCCTTCTATTTTGTCTGCAAGACATGGCCATTTTGAAATTATGTGTGCACTAAATGTTCGAAGAGTTTGTTTTCCAGGAGGCTTTCCACACGCTTCAATGAGCTGAGCAACACACAAACGCACAAACTCACGCCTGTCAGATGGTTCCAATATTTTACCCTTTTCCAATGTGTTAATAATCTTTCTTGGAAACCTGTCAAAGGGCAGATTGTATTGACCTGATGATAAAAAAAAGATAGAATAATAAAATATTAAATGGTTTGAATGAGAGTTCTAAAAATGCGGAAAAGGTGTAGATTTTTCTGCGTTGGCGTGGACCATGGAAAAGTGTAATCTATTTTTTGCATGCCGCAAGAATTTTTTGAAACGTGAACTTACCACAAAACCAAGTGCAGTAGGAATCTTAGTCCCCTGTATCTATTTTTCAGGCTGTACAGTAAAGCAGAGGCAAACAGGTAGGGTCCTAGTGACTGAGTGTCCTAGCCACTATTCAATTGTGTAGTATGTACTTGCTTGTATGCTCAGTTGATATCTTATTGATCAATAAACCAATAATCACGATTTATTCCGTATAGATTCAGTTAGGGCGGGCTCCTGGTTTTGAGGGATACTCAATTCCGTAAACTTACCCAGTAAAATCAAATCAAACTTGAGAGAATGAATTCTCAATTTATCACAGTCACAACTCTCTGAAATGTCTGAAACTATTCTGAGAAAGACCAATGAATCAAAGGCTCATTACTTGGGCTGTCCCAGTGTGAAAGCGCCAGTAGGCCTCCGGATAATGGTCCG
Organism: Ophiura sarsii; assembly: GCA_035610835.1. Lineage (NCBI taxonomy): Eukaryota > Metazoa > Echinodermata > Ophiuroidea > Amphilepidida > Ophiuridae > Ophiura > Ophiura sarsii. The sequence goes on from JAYJML010000300.1 coordinate 14,644, forward strand.
CCTACCAGTACCATAACAGAATAAATCATGAAACTAATGTTGCGTACAGAGTTCTTTCAATTACTTGTTTGTTATGCTTACTGTACATACAGCCCGGACAATATATACGCTGGACTATTAAAAATTCCTACTACACCAGGTTGCTGTATATCAACTTCAGATTTTGCATGTAGAATGGCTTAGGTTTTAATATTGCAAGGCATTGCTGGCAAGCTCTTATAATTAAAGTATAAGGGTAATTCCATGTTTGTCACGTTACACTTTGACAAAAAATGACAAATTCAAAGACATGGTGTACGTGCAATAATACAAAGATTGTGAGGGTTCAAGTTCACTACACAAGTAGCTATGGTCACATTGTATCTAATAACACCAACATTACGCCAGTGGATATGACTGTGACAAAATTGTGAATTAGAATGATGCTGTGAGCCGCGTTACAGCAAAAAGACAAGCTTAAAATAGGCTTTCACTAATCCAACTTTTCTCCTCAAACTAGATGCTTGGCAAATCTTTTCATATTGTAATAAGATAACATATTAGTATAGCCATATTCTACAAACAAACTTTACTTGAATTTGATCATATATTTTTTTCAAGCGGTCAAATTAGTGTGTGAGCCGCGTTACACCAAAATGTGAGTCGCGTTACATTTTCGGGCTTTTTATCAAATGATGAAACTGCATCATTGGATGAATGTTTTGATAAACCAATTTAAGATAATTTGTTAAAGTAATTGTCTTTCAATCAAAGAAAACAATTTCCTTGACAATTTAGAGTGATTTTTTTTTCTTCAGAATATACAATTTACAAAAGTATCTTCCTAAAAGTTGCTCCATTTAGGCTTCCAGTGGTCCATCTGTTCAGCTCTTGCCCTATAATTAGTTTGATGAAGATGTTAATATCATAAGGTGATAGTTTTCTACGATACCTGCACATTACAAGTGAATATTATACTAGAAATGATCAATTAATACAAGTTTGAAATGTGTGAGTCGTGTTACACTGACTGTGAGTCGCGTTACAAATTCTATCTTGAAATCATTTAAAAAAGAAAAAGAATGTTTGAAATCATTTAAAAAAGAAAAAGAATGTTAAATAAATCTTTGAAATAGAGCTGGCCTTGGCTGGAAACTTTAACAGGAGCTGGTAGAATCTTAATAACATCTTCAGTTGGTACCAGATGTAATAATTTTTCTCTCACTACTTATAATATCTCCAAAATGTACGGGTCCATTAATAAGCAGTCGGGTTCCGTCTCGTTCCTAAATACGCTTGTGACAGAGCTTGGATACAATACCAGTTGATTATTCTTTTTGGTTTTGCTGGAGGTAATTTTTAGGCAAACAAGAGCTACTGTCAAGTGTTGCAAAAATCTTTAAGCACAGTTTAACTGTGTGAGTTGTGTTACATTTTATGTGAGTCGCGTTACACATTTGAGCAGTAGTCTCCTGTCAGCACTAAAAGCATTTCTCCTAAAATTATATAATAAATACTATTTATGACCCAAACCAGGAGAAAACTGAAGGACAACATCGAAAAGCTTTACACTTGGTGATCCAGTAAAAAGATGCTCTTTGTATGAGTCGCGTTACATGTTGAAATGCAGCATTTTCTAGAAGTGCTACATTGGCCACAAGAGACATCGCATCTTTTTTCTTTTTTAATAATATGATGTACCCAACCCAACTTCCACATACAAACAATATCAATTTTATCCATTATAAATATGGAGGAAACTTACAGGAAATTGATTTGTGGTTTTGGCCGAATCAAAAACAGTGGTATTTTTGGAATAACCTTTCAAATGAGGGTAAAAAAATAATGAGAGCTAGAAATTGGTTGAAAATTACATTTTTCTAAACTTTAGGGTGTATATTTTGGAAAAATATCACTAATCATTGTTGATTGTAAAGTTGATTTTTCCTTTTAAATTCCATTTTAACATGGAGTTACCCGAAAAAATATTTTACCTGCAGATATTGATTGCTTTTCTCCTTTTACTGACGTATTTGGCGATGAAACCGACAATGACGGCAAGGTACTGACGGAAGCACTGGGTGAATTCACCTTCATTGTCTTAGGGGTAGACGTCTTGGCTGCAGATGAGCATGATGAGCTAGGTGATGAAATGCTCTCCTGCATTGATGGTGTTGGACTGACTGTATAGCTAGGTGATGAAATGCTCTCCTGCATTGATGGTGTTGGACTGACTGTATTATCACTCCGAGACATATTCATGCCCAGAGATAAAGATGAGACTTGGGAAGAAAATGAGAGACTGTCATCTGTAAAAAAATAAAAACATAAAACAGATTGTTATAGTGGTATCTGAGGTTAAAAAATCAGAACAATGTTATCCCATGACCACAAAGGAAAATAGATCTTTAAAAATTCACTTTCCAGGGTTTTTTCCCTGGGGGGGGGAGACTTCCCCCCCCCCCCCCCCCAGTCGGCAAAAAATTGCCGAATCCCCCCAAACCGAAAGTCGTCCCCGTTTTCGAATTAAGGCAAGTCCCCCCCCCCCCAGCCGAAGTCCGTCCCCGAAAATTTTAAAAATTGTGATACTTTTTTTAGCCAAATTTGACTACTTTTCAGCTTATAAACACCTTAAAAAGCATTATTTCATACTTAAAACATCAAAAATAGGTCTAATTTTGTTATATTGGGCAGTTTTAGCTTCAGCTGGCTTTTTTTTTCATAAGTCCAACCCCCCCCCCCCCCAATCGACTTCGTCCCCAATGGTGACCGGCGGGGACTAAAAAAATTTAGTCCCCCCCCCCATGAAAAATTCAGAGAAAAAAACCCTGCTTTCTATAATAGATTTCTGACTGTGTTGAATTCCATTCAATTGTCAATTACCATGGCCTATAAAACAAAACTTTTGACCATTTCAGCATACACACATGTGTGTACACTATAGGCCTGCATCATGTACATTGGCCTACCAATTTTTGTGAACAACAGTGCACTTTCTAAGTGGTCAATATTGCCCAAAAGGGTCTAAAATTGGTATTTTTTCTCTTGTTACTTTAATTTTGTTAGTTGGACGAGTCATTAGCCAAGTCTCTGAATATATGAGTTTATGTACTTCCATCAAATAAAGTTTGCCCTTCTGACACGTTTCTTAGCGTTTCATAGTGTTCCCTCTAGGATTTTCAGCTTGGGCCAATTCGACCAAATTTTCAAAATTTAAACTATTTTGGAGAAACATTGAGCCAAAACTTCCAGTTTTTGCTGACAGAGGGCTGATAGACCAAAAAAAACCACATCTTTTTACACATTGTCACAAAATCTGCTGAGCTATTTTCAAGGGCATGAGCCAATTTCACAACATGGGGCATTGTAAGTTGGCATACATAGCAACAACAGGTGCATCAATGTGCACCAGTAACCCCCAAATATATGTGGGAGTAACAACTGACCACAACAAGATGAACATGAGCTGCATCTCTACCAACACTTCCCTAGTCCAAACCTTATGGAATGACCCATACACATGTTAGGCCTGGTCCCCAATTCATGATGGAACTGCTTGCGACATACGGAAGGGTTGACATATCGTCTTGCGTCATGATGCAAAAATATTGAGTCATGATTTAAATATAAATGTAGCACAAAATATAGCATGATGCAGAAACAAATGCTTCAGACTTCAGAGTCCATATTATTATAAAAACAACATGCAAGAAGCATGGCAATTTTTTACAGATATGTTTGCGTGATGACTCAACATACCTTCCGCCATCGACCTTGCGTGAACACCTTCCGAATGTCGGAAAATGTTCCGGCATGAAATGTTAACTAAGCCTTACTACATACCTTTGTTTACCCTTTGCCATGCGTTCACTAATTTTCGGGCTTCAATGGCTTTCATCATGTTTAAATCAGACTCCCTGACCATTGCCAAGTCAGATGATTCTGTTATGCCAAGTTCAATGAGGCATGTTTTCAGGCTGTTCAGTTTGCTTTCCCTAATGTCTGGCAGTACCTTATGTATTTCAAAATCGTAGTCCATTAGGATGATTGTATCTGTATCACTCCACAGGCTGTCATCTGCCATGATTCTACAAATGAAGTACACTAGACAGCTACATGTTAATGTTGTAATAATTATTACTTTACTATTGCTCCATCAGCCTCCATCAGTGTTGGAGAAGGTGGAAGTTTGACTTATCCCCAGTGGAATAAAGGCAATTGCAATTAAAGTGTTCTGACAATTTGCTATGGGGGCGATAGTTTTTTATTACTAAATCGGAGAAAACAATTTAAAAAAAGACCTGAACACACATATTTTGTTAATTTGTATTATTATATGAAATTTATTTTTGGGTCTGACACATATGAACATTTCAGCCAAATCAGAATGTTAAATACACTTAAAATTATATTGTGCCTTTTAGTCTTGGGGTCAAACTCAGATTCCCAGCTATTCAGGGACTATACTGGACTTGGTGCCCAGGGAAAGAGGAGTTTGGCGAAATATGGGCAAATTTTTTAAAAAATGGAAATTTTGGAAAAACGGACCCATGATTAAGGGTACGGTATTTTTGAAGAAAATGGGACCCTGTTTGATTTCTTGGGAAAAGTGAACTCTGATGATATCATAGTAATAATCCTGCTTTAACAACTACTTTACAATCATCATGTGGAAAACATTTGTAAAAGCAAATAATATTGGGTGAAATAAGCGCCCATCCACAATGACATGATACATTATGATGACCACCCAGTATAAGAGGCACATTAGCTACTGAGGTCTTTTTCATAAGTGCCCAATATGTCTAGCTCCATAACTTTATTTACAAAAAAAACTTGTTATTCCTAGTCATGCTTTGCTGGTTTATTCTTTAGTGTGATATAATGTTTCCTTCCTTTCCTATATGACATAAGAGGGTGATAGTCAAGAAGATCCTCATAGTTGACACAAACAACACTGGAAGAAGTACTATCAACTTCAAAAATGCTATAATCAGCTTCATAGGATGAGCTACACAATCTGGCCACAAAATGTACCTGCTCCTCGAAAACTAAAGCAAATAGTATGCTAGCAAATGTCCAATCATTCGCATTATTGACCGCAAGATACATTCCTTTCTTGTATTTACAACCAAACACAGAAACTTCGTCAGTCACAACATACTGTTTTGTAGTATCCAGATGGTGGACAGCTTCTTGTATACTTGAAGCATACAAATTTGGATCGAATACAGTTCCCTTTTTGACTATCACATTGTCAGGAAAAACCTGACCATGGAAGCAGTATGCCTGTAGTAACTGGTGTCTTTCTGCAAGTGTGCTGGTAATGTTGATGCAGTTCTGTGCTTGACGTGATGATCTTTTGAAGTAAGAGTGCTTGCTCTCAAACCGCAATGTCCACAACCTAATTAAAGGTCCAAACTTGATAATAAGCCATGGATAGTGTGACAAGAAGTGATGCTTTGGTTTTAGCCGATCAAATGGAAATAGTCTCCTTCTATCATCAAGATACTGTTGTATAAGTATATTTAAGTAGGCAATTTGAGATTCATCTATCACAGGGGATACAACTAGCTCAACTATTTCCTTCAAGCAAAGAACCAGTTTCCACACCTCATCTTCTTTGTCCTGGACAAATTCAAATACTAAAAGAGCAAAGAAGCGCAGAAAGTGCCAATTCTGTACTGCTTGTCCTCCCAGTTTGGTTTTGGAAATAGGACAAGGCTTATTGGAAGCATCATTTCCACGGAATGGGAATTGAGCAACTTTTTCATTCAGCAAGTCGAGGGTGAACCACTTTTCCTCAATGAAATAAGATATGAATAGTGTCATATCATAATCCACCACACCTTCAAAAAGGTCATGGCCCAAGCAAGGAGGGAGGCCAGGCATTGCCACATGGAAATAAGAGAGGTTGTTGAACAATGAGTTAAACTTTATTCCTTCACAGTGGTCATCTCCAGTATTTTGTAAATGTTGAACAATCCTCTTGTATGATTCTGGTGTGCGTATCTCTCCTGCATTAGACTTTTCTATGATCTGAGACTTGGTGCGGTTGCAATAACGACAGTAATAGTGGGCTTGAAAACTTTCACAAAATCCTCCTATTCCGTGCGAGCCTAAATTGTCACCACAAATAGTGATAATGCTGCCCTTTACAACTTCTCCATTGTTTAGCATGATTCCAGTATTCTCTAAAGCTTTGATGTCTGACACAAGTGGGCCAAAAATCTTATCTTGTCCATATTTCTTCAAATAGCTTTCCTTGCAAAGGAGAACCAATTGCATTTGGTCAATTTGCGAGCGACATCTTGGATCTAAGTTCCCAAGGGTAAAATACACACCAAGTAATTTGTGTTTCTTTTTAGCCGACCCCAAAGGATTGCTCAATTCACAAGCATCTTGAAACAAGATTATTTGCAAAGCATTTGGGTTTTCTTTGTAAAATGGATTCCCTTTGAACATAGTTCCATCTTGAATATCTTCCAATGCACTTTTGGCTTCAATTGGGGAGCTCATAATGTGACTCTTCACACACTTATCCTCACACATCACTTTGAGTGTTTCCTGAATGGGCACATAGTGAAAACATTCCTTTTTGTTGGAACTGGCATTCCTCCCAAGAACAATTTCTACTGGGGCCACATACTGAAACTCTGTCTGAAAATACTTTTTCCTTAAATAATCTGAGCGGAGAGTACCACATTCTGGGTATTGCACCTGATTAGACTCTGTCTCATTTTGAAACTCATGCTCTGTAGGGTGGGATTCAGACCTGGGCATCAAAGAACAGCTCAAGTTTACCATGCCCTTCACCATATCACTGACTTCCTTATGCATCTCATCAGTCAGCCCTATATCTGCCAGTTTACTTTCAATATAGGAAACAGAGAGGTCAATAGCACTTTTCTGCATAAAGTATATATTCCCTGAATAGTTGATGCAGGTATCAAGTTCTTAGTTTGCAATTTTAGAAGAAACATTGCAAGACATTCTGTGTAATTTTTAACCCATGTCTCTGAACAGTTACCTACATTTACATTACCAAATGTACCATCACCTATGATCTCACTATTCATGTCATTTAAACAGAAATCTTCATCTGAATTTGGTATGTTTTGATCATGTTGATTATCACTATCTCTATGGCTCTGGGTACCAGGCTGGGTACTACTAGTACTGTCAACAAGGTATTTTGTTGGTAAATCTTGTACACTGTAATTCTTGTGACATCGGGATAAATGAGAGGTAAATGAAGATTTCTTTTCGAAAGATTTGTCACAACCATCAAACGGGCAATTGATTTTCAAACCAATGTTTAAATGATCTTTTAAGTGCCCAATCAATTCCTTTAAATCTGTGCATTTCCGCCCACAAAACTCTAACACACAAACAACAGCAACACCTGCATTTGTGTAGCTAGTATTTGACCGTGTTCTATCATGTCCCCTTTCCTTATGATCTCTTGTGATATGTGATATTAACCCTCTATATGTATAACACGTTCGTTTGCAACCAGGGAAACAACACGGAAACCTTGAATTCCTGTCATGCACATGCATTCTGTAATGCAACACATAATCCTTTGCGTTAATCAGCTGTTTGTTACACTCTTTACACACCGGTCGAAACATTCTATTGTACAGTGGTTAAAATTAAGCCATTGAACTTACCACTTGTAGGTCGAAACTTTTGCTGTGCAGGGTTAAATCTGATAAAATGAGCTCAGATTCACGTTCAAGCTTACGTTGTGAGCTGCGTGTGAAAACTGCATGGAGCTGAGTCCGAGAAGTGTGCGCAAGCACTATTGAAGTTAATCTCTACCCAGTCTACCGGGTTATGCCGTGTTTATTACACCCTCAACTGAAGATGGGGAATAAGTCTAACTCATACCACGTGACAGGCGCAAACATTTTCGTTATTTTACGAATGGTATCGTAACTTCACAGGAATATTAATGTGTAGCTTGAAAAACAGAATGGCACAAAAAAAAATAGATAAAACTTTTGTAATTTTACGAATAAGATCCGCGAGAACGCGGTCAAGATGAGAGCAAAATGTTATTTTACAGGAAGTTTGAATTACATTTCAAATTCGAATATAGTTAGGCCTATATCGACGTAAAATTGCAATAAAAATCTGGTATTACTAACTTAAATAAGGCCCTAAATTATCACGTCAAAAATGTTGTCTAAATAACTTAGGCCTGTAGCCTAGGCCCTATACTAGGCTACATCACATCTCAGTTAAAGAACGTTGAGTTTGTAACCCGGGGTTTGTAAATCGATGGTGCCATGTTTTTTTGTTTTTTTCTTTCTTTCTTTTTTTTTTTCAAAAGAAAATATTCCTCTGAAGTTATAGGTCTAAGGCAGTCAAGGTTGTTAAAATCGTAAAATTATCAAAAAATTTATAAAGGCCCCTAACATGATATTATCAAGAAAGTAATATAGCGTAGTATTTCCTAACGTTAAAATACAAATACTATTTATACGACACTGCGGCGGCCAACGTAAAAACACGATTCGTTGTATAGGCCTACTTCAATGTTTTTTCTCCCCCACCAGACTCCCCGCCAGACTCAAGCACAAGTAAAATATTTGAAGAAAAAAAAACAAACTTCAATTGTATTTTTACAAAGTATAGGCCTATGTCACTTAACATGAAAATCGTCGTTATACAAATAACGATAGGCCTACACTGGGGTGAGCGTAAAAACACGATTCATTGTCAACGATGATGATATTTTAACAAAGTATATTTCATTTAACATGTAAATAGCCGTTATTTTACAAATACAAACACTAGGCCTATTTATACGAGAGGTACACTGCGGTCAACGTAAAAACACTATTCATTGTATACTTCAATGGGGGTTGTTTTTTTTTCTCCCCCACCAGACTCAAGCATAAGTAGGCCTAAAATATTTGAAAAAAACACCTTCAATTGTATTTTTACAAAGTATAGGCCTATGTCACTTAACATGAAAATCGTCGTTATACAAATAACGATAGGCCTACACTGGGGTGAGCGTAAAAACACGATTCATTGTCAACGATGATGATATTTTTACAAAGTATATTTCATTTAACATGAAAATAGCCGTTATTTTACAAATACAAACACTATTTATACGAAAGGCAACGTAAAAATACGATTCGTTGTCAACTTCGATGGTGAAATATGGGTATTTTTACAAAGTATATTTCATTTAACATGAAAACGCCGTTATTTTACAAATACCAACACTATTTTGTGAGAGATACACTGCAGTCAACGTAAAAACACGATCCGTTGTCAACTTCGATGGTATTTTTACATGAAAACGCCGTTATTTTACAAATAAGAACAATATTTATACGACAGATACACTGCGATCAACGTAAAAACACGATCCGTTGTCAGCTTCGATGGTATTTTTACAAAGTATATTTCATTTAACATAAAAACGCCGTTGTTTTACAAATACGAACACTATTTATACGACAGATACGCTGCGATCAACGTAAAAACACGATCCGTTGTCAGCTTCGATGGTATTTTTACAAAGTATATTTCATTTAACATAAAAACGCCGTTATTTTACAAATACGAACACTATTTATAAGAGAGATACGCTGCGATCAACGTAAAAGCACGATCCGCTGTCAACTTCGATGGTATTTTTAACAAAGTATACTTTATTTAACATGAAAACGCCGTTATTTTACAAATACGAACACTATTTATACGACAGATACGCTGCGATCAACGTAAAAACACGATCCATTGTCAAGTTCGATGGTATTTTTACTTTGTTTTACATTTAAATTGTAATTCTACGTTAAATATCACTGCATAAATACATTAGGATTGTTAAATTATTGTGTCGTCTGTTTTTAAGAGGCAAACATGCTGTAAAGTTACGATTTTTCTTTGTAAAATTACAAGTATTTTTAAGCTTCGATGGTATTTCTACAAATTATATTTCATTTAACATGAAAATGCCGTTATTTTACAGAAACGAACACTATTTATAAGAGAGATACGCTGCGATCAACGTAAAAGCACGATCCGCTGTCAACTTCGATGGTATTTTTACAAAGTATACTTTATTTAACATGAAAACGCCGTTATTTTACAAATACGAACACTATTTATACGACAAATACGCTGCGATCAACGTAAAAACACGATCCATTGTCAAGTTCGATGGTATTTTTACTTTGTTTTACATTTAAATTATAATTCTACGTTAAATATCACTGCATAAATACGTTAGATTTGTTACTATTATTGTGTCGTCTGTTTTTAAGAGGCAAACATGCTGTAAAGTTACGATTTTTCTTTGTAAAATTACAAGTATTTTTAAGCTTCGATGGTATTTCTACAAATTATATTTCATTTAACATGAAAATGCCGTTATTTTACAGAAACGAACACTTTTTATACGATAGATACACTGCGATCAACGTAAAAACACGGTCCGCTGTCAACTTCGATGGTATTTTTACAAATTATACTTTATTTAACATGAAAACGCCGTTATTTTACAAATACGAACACTGTTTATACGACAAATACGCTGCGATCAACGTAAAAACACGATCCATTGTCAAGTTCGATGGTATTTTTACTTTGTTTTACATTTAAATTGTAATTCTACGTTAAATATCACTGCATAAATACGTTAGGTTTGTTAAATTATTGTGTCGTCTGTTTTTAAGAGGCAAACATGCTGTAAAGTTACGATTTTTCTTTGTAAAATTACAAGTATTTTTAAGCTTCGATGGTATTTCTACAAATTATATTTCATTTAACATGAAAATGCCGTTATTTTACAGAAACGAACACTATTTATACGATAGATACGCTGCGATCAACGTAAAAACACGGTCCGCTGTCAACTTCGATGGTATTTTTACAAAGTATACTTTATTTAACATGAAAACGCCGTTATTTTACAAATACGAACACTATTTATACGACAAATACGCTGCGATCAACGTAAAAACACGATCCATTGTCAAGTTCGATGGTATTTTTACTTTGTTTTACATTTAAATTATAATTCTACGTTAAATATCACTGCATAAATACGTTAGGTTTGTTACTATTATTGTGTCGTCTGTTTTTAAGAGGCAAACATGCTGTAAAGTTACGATTTTTCTTTGTAAAATTACAAGTATTTTTAAGCTTCGATGGTATTTCTACAAATTATATTTCATTTAACATGAAAATGCCGTTATTTTACAGAAACGAACACTTTTTATACGATAGATACGCTGCGATCAACGTAAAAACACGGTCCGCTGTCAACTTCGATGGTATTTTTACAAATTATACTTTATTTAACATGAAAACGCCGTTATTTTACAAATACGAACACTGTTTATACGACAAATACGCTGCGATCAACGTAAAAACACGATCCATTGTCAAGTTCGATGGTATTTTTACTTTGTTTTACATTTAAATTGTAATTCTACGTTAAATATCACTGCATAAATACGTTAGGTTTGTTAAATTATTGTGTCGTCTGTTTTTAAGAGGCAAACATGCTGTAAAGTTACGATTTTTCTTTGTAAAATTACAAGTATTTTTAAGCTTCGATGGTATTTCTACAAATTATATTTCATTTAACATGAAAATGCCGTTATTTTACAGAAACGAACACTATTTATACGATAGATACGCTGCGATCAACGTAAAAACACGGTCCGCTGTCAACTTCGATGGTATTTTTACAAAGTATACTTTATTTAACATGAAAACGCCGTTATTTTACAAATACGAACACTATTTATACGACAAATACGCTGCGATCAACGTAAAAACACGATCCATTGTCAAGTTCGATGGTATTTTTTACTTTGTTTTACATTTAAATTATAATTCTACGTTAAATATCACTGCATAAATACGTTAGGTTTGTTACTATTATTGTGTCGTCTGTTTTTAAGAGGCAAACATGCTGTAAAGTTACGATTTTTCTTTGTAAAATTACAAGTATTTTTAAGCTTCGATGGTATTTCTACAAATTATATTTCATTTAACATGAAAATGCCGTTATTTTACAGAAACGAACACTTTTTATACGATAGATACGCTGCGATCAACGTAAAAACACGGTCCGCTGTCAACTTCGATGGTATTTTTACAAAGTATACTTTATTTAACATGAAAACGCCGTTATTTTACAAATACGAACACTATTTATACGACAAATACGCTGCGATCAACGTAAAAACACGATCCATTGTCAAGTTCGATGGTATTTTTACTTTGTTTTACATTTAAATTGTAATTCTACGTTAAATATCACTGCATAAATACGTTAGGTTTGTTAAATTATTGTGTCGTCTGTTTTTAAGAGGCAAACATGCTGTAAAGTTACGATTTTTCTTTGTAAAATTACAAGTATTTTTAAGCTTCGATGGTATTTCTACAAATTATATTTCATTTAACATGAAAATGCCGTTATTTTACAGAAACGAACACTATTTATACGATAGATACGCTGCGATCAACGTAAAAACACGGTCCGCTGTCAACTTCGATGGTATTTTTACAAAGTATACTTTATTTAACATGAAAACGCCGTTATTTTACAAATACGAACACTATTTATACGACAAATACGCTGCGATCAACGTAAAAACACGATCCATTGTCAAGTTCGATGGTATTTTTACTTTGTTTTACATTTAAATTATAATTCTACGTTAAATATCACTGCATAAATACGTTAGGTTTGTTACTATTATTGTGTCGTCTGTTTTAAAGAGGCAAACATGCTGTAAAGTTACGATTTTTCTTTGTAAAATTACAAGTATTTTTAAGCTTCGATGGTATTTCTACAAATTATATTTCATTTAACATGAAAATGCCGTTATTTTACAGAAACGAACACTTTTTATACGATAGATACGCTGCGATCAACGTAAAAACACGGTCCGCTGTCAACTTCGATGGTATTTTTACAAATTATACTTTATTTAACATGAAAACGCCGTTATTTTACAAATACGAACACTGTTTATACGACAAATACGCTGCGATCAACGTAAAAACACGATCCATTGTCAAGTTCGATGGTATTTTTACTTTGTTTTACATTTAAATTGTAATTCTACGTTAAATATCACTGCATAAATACGTTAGGTTTGTTAAATTATTGTGTCGTCTGTTTTTAAGAGGCAAACATGCTGTAAAGTTACGATTTTTCTTTGTAAAATTACAAGTATTTTTAAGCTTCGATGGTATTTCTACAAATTATATTTCATTTAACATGAAAATGCCGTTATTTTACAGAAACGAACACTATTTATACGATAGATACGCTGCGATCAACGTAAAAACACGGTCCGCTGTCAACTTCGATGGTATTTTTACAAAGTATACTTTATTTAACATGAAAACGCCGTTATTTTACAAATACGAACACTATTTATACGACAAATACGCTGCGATCAACGTAAAAACACGATCCATTGTCAAGTTCGATGGTATTTTTACTTTGTTTTACATTTAAATTATAATTCTACGTTAAATATCACTGCATAAATACGTTAGGTTTGTTACTATTATTGTGTCGTCTGTTTTTAAGAGGCAAACATGCTGTAAAGTTACGATTTTTCTTTGTAAAATTACAAGTATTTTTAAGCTTCGATGGTATTTCTACAAATTATATTTCATTTAACATGAAAATGCCGTTATTTTACAGAAACGAACACTTTTTATACGATAGATACGCTGCGATCAACGTAAAAACACGGTCCGCTGTCAACTTCGATGGTATTTTTACAAATTATACTTTATTTAACATGAAAACGCCGTTATTTTACAAATACGAACACTGTTTATACGACAAATACGCTGCGATCAACGTAAAAACACGATCCATTGTCAAGTTCGATGGTATTTTTACTTTGTTTTACATTTAAATTGTAATTCTACGTTAAATATCACTGCATAAATACGTTAGGTTTGTTAAATTATTGTGTCGTCTGTTTTTAAGAGGCAAACATGCTGTAAAGTTACGATTTTTCTTTGTAAAATTACAAGTATTTTTAAGCTTCGATGGTATTTCTACAAATTATATTTCATTTAACATGAAAATGCCGTTATTTTACAGAAACGAACACTATTTATACGATAGATACGCTGCGATCAACGTAAAAACACGGTCCGCTGTCAACTTCGATGGTATTTTTACAAAGTATACTTTATTTAACATGAAAACGCCGTTATTTTACAAATACGAACACTGTTTATACGACAAATACGCTGCGATCAACGTAAAAACACGATCCATTGTCAAGTTCGATGGTATTTTTACTTTGTTTTACATTTAAATTATAATTCTACGTTAAATATCACTGCATAAATACGTTAGGTTTGTTACTATTATTGTGTCGTCTGTTTTTAAGAGGCAAACATGCTGTAAAGTTACGATTTTTCTTTGTAAAATTACAAGTATTTTTAAGCTTCGATGGTATTTCTACAAATTATATTTCATTTAACATGAAAATGCCGTTATTTTACAGAAACGAACACTTTTTATACGATAGATACGCTGCGATCAACGTAAAAACACGGTCCGCTGTCAACTTCGATGGTATTTTTACAAATTATACTTTATTTAACATGAAAACGCCGTTATTTTACAAATACGAACACTGTTTATACGACAAATACGCTGCGATCAACGTAAAAACACGATCCATTGTCAAGTTCGATGGTATTTTTACTTTGTTTTACATTTAAATTGTAATTCTACGTTAAATATCACTGCATAAATACGTTAGGTTTGTTAAATTATTGTGTCGTCTGTTTTTAAAGGGCAAACATGCTGTAAAGTTACGATTTTTCTTTGTAAAATTACAAGTATTTTTAACAGTGTAGTCTACCAACGCAACGCTTCCTAAATAGTAGATCACTGATCTGTATCTTCTCATCTTTACATATTGTACAACCTGTCTTGCACCGGGGTTTGTTAAATGTTATCATTTTTAACCAAGAAATCTAGGCAATATTTTTGTTCATCTCGTCATGTTACCATCCAACTCTTACAAAGTCAAGTTGCTATGATAAGGCCTAAAAAAAGTGTTGTGTTGGTCCAAACATCATGGTAAAAAAAATTGGGTAGGTCAGTCGATTTCCCTTTTTTGTCTCGCCTGATGTAATCAGAAAGAGACTATGTTATCACTATTTCTGTCCGGCGTCCGCCGTCCGCCGTATGCCGTCCGCCGTATGCCGTCCGCCGTGTGCTAAGAAATACCTTTGTGACGCGATATCTGGAGATCCGTAAGGCCTATCGTGATGGGACTTGGTGGAGGGAAGGGGGGTGGTGCGTTCTGTTGCTGATTGATTTTTCAAGGTCATCGGGGGTCATACAAGGTCATCGGGGTCAAATATGCTTAAAACTTTTGAGACGCGTTGTGACGCGATATCTAGAGATCCGTAAGGCCTATCTTGATGGGACTTGATGTCAGGGAAGGGGGTGGGGTGTTCTTTTGCTGATTAGATTTTCAAGGTCATTGGAGGTCATTCAAGGTCATCGGGGTCAAGTATGGGGTCAAATAAGATCCGTAAGGCCGATCTTGACGGGATTTGGTGGAGGGAAGGGGGTGGTGTATTCTTTTTGCTAACTAAATTTTCAAGGTCATCGGAGGTCATTCAAGGTCATCGGGGGTCAAATATGGGGTCAAATAGATCAGTAAGGCCTATCTTGATGGGATTTGGTGGAGGGAAGGGGGGTGGTGTGTTCTTTTTGCTGATTAAATTTTCAAGGTCACCAGAGGTCATCGGGGTCAAATATGGGGTCAAATAGATCAGTTAGGCCTATATTGATGAGATTTGGTGGAGGGAAGGGGAGTGGTGTGTTCTTTTTGCTGAATAAATTTTCAAGGTCATTCAAGGTCATCGGGGGTCAAATAAGATCCATAAGGCCTATCTTGATTGGATTTGGTGGAGGGAAGGGGGATGGTGTGTTCTTTTTGTTCTTAATTTTTCGGGGTCATCAGGGGTCAAATATGGGGTCAACTAGATCAGTAAGGCCTATCTTGATGGGATTTGGTGGAGGGAAGGGGGTGGTGTGTTCTTTTTGTTGATTAATTTTTCGGGGTCATTGGGGGTCAAATATGGGGTCAAATATGGGGTCAAATAGATCAGTAAGGCCTATCTTGATGGGATTTGGTGGACAGATGAGGGATGGTGTGTTCTTTTTGTTGATTAATTTTTCGGGGTCATTGGGGGTCAAATATGGGGTCAAATAGATCAGTAAGGCCTATCTTGATGGGATTTGGTGGAGGGAAGGGGGTGGTGTGTTCTTTTTGTTGATTAATTTTTCGGGGTCATTGGGGGTCAAATATGGGGTCAAATAGATCAGTAAGGCCTATCTTGATGGGATTTGGTGGAGGGAAGGGGGTGGTGTGTTCTTTTTGTTGATTAATTTTTCGGGGTCATCGGTGGTCAAATATGGGGTCAAATAGATCAGTAAGGCCTATCTTGATGGGATTTGGTGGAGGGAAGGGGGGTGGTGTGTTCTTTTTGTTGATTAATTTTTCGGGGTCATCGGGGGTCAAATATGGGGTCAAATAGATCAGTAAGGCCTATCTTGATGGGATTTGGTGGACGGAAGAGGGATGGTGTGTTCTTTTTGTTGATTAATTTTTTGGGGTCATCGGGGTCAAATATGGGGTCAAATAGATGAGTAAGGCCTATCTTGATGGGATTTGGTGGAGGGAAGAGGGATGGTGTGTTCTTTTTGTTGATTAATTTTTCGGGGTCATCGGGGGTCAAATAGATCAGTAAGGCCTATCTTGATGGGATTTGGTGGACGGAAGAGGGATGGGGTGTTCTTTTTGTTGATTATTTTTTCGGGGTCATCGGGGGTCAAATATGGGGTCAAATAGATCAGTAAGGCCTATCTTGATGGGATTTGGTGGAGGGAAGGGGGGTGGTGTGTTCTTTTGGTTGATTAATTTTTCGGGGTCATCTGGGGTCAAATATGGGGTCAAATAGATCAGTAAGGCCTATCTTGATGGGATTTGGTGGAGGGAAGGGGGTGGTGTGTTCTTTTTGTTGAGTAATTTTTCGGGGTCATCGGGGGTCAAATATGGGGTCAAATAGATCAGTAAGGCCTATCTTGATTGGATTTGGTGGAGGGAAGGGGGGTGGTGTATTCTTTTTGATTAAATTTTCAAGGTCATCGGAGGTCATTCAAGGTCATCTGGGGTCAAATAAGATCCGTAAGGCATATCTTGATGGGATTTGGTGGACGGAAGAGGGATGGTCATATGTTCTTTTTGTTGATTACTTTTTCGAGGTCATCAGAGGTCATCTGGGGTCAAATAAGATCCGTAAGGCCTATCTTGATGTGATTTGTTGGAGGGAAGGGGGTTGGTGTGTTCTTTTTGCTGATTAAATTTTCAAGGTCATCAGAGGTCATCTGGGGTCAAATAAGATCTGTAAGGCCTATCTTGATGTGATTTGGTGTAGGGAAGGGGTTGGTGTGTTCTTTTTGTTGATTAAATTTTTCAAGGTATTACATCCCTTGCATTTACTACAATGCATACCTTTGTGACAGTGCTACATTGTATCATATGTTTCATCATCATTTCTTTCAAGTCACTTTTGATGAACAGGCGAGACGCGCCGTTCGAGAACCGCCTTGTTTGCTATGAAAACACACATAGAACACTCAAAATGAAAAGTACACAAACTTGCTCCATCAAGCAAAGATGTAAATCTTAATAAAAGTACCCAAAATACATTTTCCATCAGTTTAAAGATGTTTTTACATTCTCTATGACAATTGAGTACGATTATAACTCTGATTTTATTGAAAAATAAAGAGTAAAATTGTTTTAAAAAAAAAGTGCACAGCCTTTTCACAATCTTTGGGTCGGTCGCGTTTGGACAAACACAACAATTTTTTTTAGGCCTATAATGTGCTTTATCATTATACAAACTTTCGGAAAGTTTATTTGGCAACATACCCTAGGCTATTTTGTCACGAGGGCACCAACTGTTGTGGATGATTACGTCACCCTGATATCACAGAGTTAGATGTCACTCAAGATTCTCCCTTCTTGCACGTAAATTACAACTGTCAACACTATCACTTTTTGCCTATTATCACAATCATATTATGCCTATTCACATGATCAAGTTCCATGTAATATACAATACATCCAAAACTTTACATTGTTTTATGAAGACACTGACTTACTTTTCAATCATTTTGATTAAGTACCTCTAGTTCTGATTAAACTCTTACAAGAGATGGAAAAGTGCACTCACTACATGTTCTTGTTAATATACTCCCCACCTTAAAAATACAAATGATGTGGCTAATGCACACTCTTTTTCTTATTTGTGTGAACTGACTATTCGACGCCATTTTGCCAATCATGTACAACTTACATTTCAGATACTGCTCCATGACCTTGGCAAATGCTTTACCTTTAAACACATCCAACATTGATCCGCACTTGTTACAGGTGCAGAGTCAAGGATCGATGCAGACAGACGATCATTTGTGCCTGGCATTTGTGAGCCCTAAACCATAGTTTGATGTACACAGCACTGATTATCATTCGGATTTTTTTAGGCAGAGAGTATGATAGTTAACGTAATAAAACTTTATATATAACAACACATTAATAAACAGTAAGATTACTATGGCTGGTAGTGCAGGTGTTCTGGTGTTGGTACTCTATGCACTCTAAAAACTAACGTTAATACTTTAATAAACCTTAGAACGTGTTTTTATGCATAGTGTTAAAAATCACATTTCTTAACCTGTAACTCTAAATGACCTTTGAACCAATCGTAATTATGTGGCATATGTTGAGCTCGACTGAAGTTTAATGTGATAACATCCAGTCAAGATCGATCAAAGTATGACAAAGTTATACCATCAAAACAAAACAACAAACAAAAGTGTTTATTAAGTGTTATCAACAACATGTTTATACTGTGAATATAAACATGTTCATGTGTTTATATTCAAAGTTTAAACATGTTGTTGATACACTTAATAAACACTACAACGCATTGTAGTGTTATAATCAATGTTTTGTTTGTTTTGTTTTGATGGTACAACTTTTGTCATACTTTGATCGATCTTGACTGAATTTTATCACATTAAACTTCCGTCAAACCCAACATATGCAACATAATTATGATTGGTTCAAAGGTCATTTAGAGGTCACAGGTTAAGAAATGTGATTTTAAACACAACGCATATAAACGCGTTTTAGTGTTTATTTAGTATTAACGTTAGTTTTTATTTAGAGTGTGACAACAAGCAAACCACTGTGTTCTGTGTAGTTATAGTGTAATGCTACTGCATCCTAGTCATAGAAATCTTGCTGTGTAAACAATTGAACAATGGTTGTTTCAAAAATACATCGCGCTAGTGCCATCTGTCATCGCGGTTTGTGATTATCTACAGATTTACTTCATAGAAAACCATGTAAGGCCTTCCCTTTGCGAGACCCAAAAATTTGCAGGATGCCTTCTACAAGTATTTGCGATTAGTAGTTTTCAGTTTCTGAGTCGTCCAAACATTGATTTTGGATAGAACGAAATAGTTCCCAGAATATTAATAAAGAGCAGTAAATTCCAAAACTTGGCTTAACACGTCAATTACAAATTAAAACAGTATAAAAAATACTGGTTCTCGGAACCGCGTGATCCCCCTGGCCGACGCGATCAGAAAAAGAATTTTCAAGTTTAGGGAAATTTGACCTCATATGACCTTTGACCTTGGTATGTGACCTTAATTGACCTCATCAACACATAAGGGTTCCATCGAATTATACCCATAAACGAAGTTTGGTTCCAATCTGACTTTAACTTTTCAATTTAGGCCAGTTTGACATGTTCAGCCTATCTTACAACTTGAACTCGTATGACCTTTGACCTTGGTATGCAACCTTTGACCTCATCAACAAATGCAGGTTCCCATGTTGCACCTATGGGGACCCAATAATATACATCACTTTTGTTACCAAGTGTGTTATTATTTTTTGAGAAAAATGCAAAAAGAGTCGCAAATTTATCAGGGGTAATTTCCCTAAACTTGAAAATTCTTTTTCTGATCGCGTCAGCCAGGGGGTTCCTATAATGTACATAACTTTTGTAACCAGTGTTTTATTATTTTTTGAGAAATATGCAAAATAATCCCAAATCTATCAGGGGGTGATGTTCCCCCTTAATATCAGTCCTTTGCTGATTATAACATTGGTTAAGTTCCCATGTTACAGTATACACGTCAATCCGTATTGAGCTGACATATGATATTGGCTGTAAAATTAAGGGCGAACAGCACCCCTGATAAATTTGCGACTCTTTTTGCATTTTTCTCAAAAAATAATAACACACTGGTAACAAAAGTGATGTATATTATTGGGTTCCTTGCCCCTATAATGTACATAACTTTTGTAACCAGTGTTTTATTATTTTTTGAGAAAATGCAAAATAATCCCAAATCTATCAGGGGGTGCTGTTCCCCCTTAATATCAGTCCTTTGCTGATTGCTGGGTCGAACAGACACAGTATAGTTTCAGTACGGCTCATTTTGACAAGAATTTTGCCGAGAATTTTGCCGAGAATTTTGCCGAGAATTTTGCCGAGAATTTTGCCGAGAATTTTGCCGAGAATTTTGCCGAGAATTTTGCCAAGAATCCGCCCGGCGTTTTAGTATTACAATGCCCACGAATGCAATGGCTCAGGGCTAAACATACACATATGAACTTTGAATCCGGTTAATTCGAGATTGGATCAATGCAGTCAGATCAGGGGTGTGCCACTGAGCTTGCCGATCGGAAGCCACTTTTAAATTAAAATTTGGTCGGCATAGAACTGGTGGCGCTATACCGATCAGGCGTGATTGTAGCAGACGACACGACGCTGGCCACGCGTCTCTCAGACGACCCAATATGGCAACGGAAGTGCACTATTTTGAATTATTTTTAACAGTTATCGCCCGGTTAACGATGACAATTCTTCTAATTATGCTGAATTTGTCAAAATGATAAAATTAACATTCGCGATTACGTGTTATTCACTACGAATTCAAAATTTAGATTTCGCGTGGCCACCGTCGTCTGTGTAAATCCACAGCGCCCCCAAACCTATGCCGACCAAATATTACGTTAAACCTGGTTAAACCATGGACTTAATAATAAGTCCATGGTTAAACATTGTTAAACGCGTTAACGCCGGTCACCGACACATTCCGATGATTACCATAATTTATGTAGTTTATGCAAACGGAACCGTTCGCTACGTGCGTTACAGCGTAGGACTTTCCTATCCCAAAATTAATAGTATCCCTGGTCAGATGCCTGCCAAAAAAATAACGTGGTTGTTTGTGCACTGTTGGCCCACACGTCGTATACCGACATTTTAAGAAAATAAATAAAAATAGAGTAATTTGCAATTCGCCATTGTGGTTGATTGCCTGCGCCAATCTTAATAAACTTAGGCTCATTTTGAAGGGGAGGTCCTATTCCTCCAGGATATAGTTTCCGTTTTTTCAATAACTTGGACGAGTTCAAAGCTCGTGTTGAGTGGCAGCCCGAGTGGCAGGCATCCGCGCTATCATGTTCATGAATGTCGACGCTATTTCGAACATAGAGCCTGCATAGGTATGTTCATAAAATTTTGAAAATAAAATGATCTCTTTGAAAATGGAATACATGGAAACAAAGTACTTTACAATAAAACAAATGATGGTTCAACCATATGTCTACAGGCTGAATAATAAACAAGTTATAACCATAAGTAGTTAGCCTCATATTGCTGAAAACCTGAGACTAGACACTAGTCTGAAAACTGGGCAAATCATGCACATTTTAAACCATTTTAGGTAAAAAAAAGTTTACTTTCATGATGTCTAGTTGCTTGTGCGGGGCTATATAGACATCAGTGAATACATCCTAGCCACATCGTACTACATCGCTGTCCCGGGATCGCTGTATTCATCTAGAGGTAAAACATGGAGTTTTCTACATATTTTGGTCAACTAATTTTCAAAAAAATGTCGCCCTCTGTAGTCAATGATATGAACATCCCTAGCATAGGCTATACCTAATAGAAAAAATATGTATATTATCGACTCGCACATAGAAACGATCGGTTCTTTAAAAAAATGAATTATTTATCCATGTATACATTAATATTAATGATATTTGCGTCCATTTTCAAAATGTTGACATTTGTCGGTCAGACTCAGGCCTACTTAATTTTTTTTTTAAATGCTCATACACGAAAGATATTTTTGTCATGAAATTGATTGCGGCTTGACTTTTTTGTATCATCGATCTCATATGTACCCCCAAAAAAATGAATTGATTAACCAAATAATGGTATTTGGGCTAATTTTTCAAATGTTTATATTTGTCGGTCAAGCCGAGAATTTAAAAAAAAATCGTTATGATTTCTATGCGAATGACTTTTTTGTTGTCAAAATGATTGCGGCTTGACTTTTTTGTATCATCGATGTCATACGTACAAAAAAAAATTGAATTATATAACCAAATAATGGTATTTGGGCTATTTTTTCAAATTTTGATATTTGTCGGTCAAGCCTAGAATTAAAAAAAAAATCATTAGGCCTATGTTGAAGACATTTTTGTCATGAAATTGATTGCGGCTTGACTTTTTTGTATCATCGATCTCATATGTACCCCCAAAAAATGAATTATTTAACCAAATAATGGTATTTGGGCTAATTTTTCAAATTTTGATATTTGTTGGTCAAGTCTAGAATTTAAACAAAAATAATTATGATTTCTATGCGAATGACTTTTTTGTCGCCAAATTGATTGCGGCTTGACTTTTTTGCATCATCGATCTCATACGTACCAAAAAAAATTGAATTATTTAACCAAATAATGGTATTTGGGCTAATTTTTCAAATTTTGATATTTGTCGGTCAAGCCTAGAATTAAAAAAAAAATGTTATGATTTCTATGCGGATTATTTTTTTGTGGTCAAATTGATTGCGGCTTGACTTTTTTATATCATCGATCTCATACGTACCAAAAAAAAATTGAATTATTTAACCAAATAATGGTATTTGGGCTAATTTTTCAAATTTTGATATTTGTCGGTCAAGTCTAGAATTATAAAAAAAAATTGTTATGATTTCTATGCGGATTACTTTTTTGTGGTCAAATTGATTGCGGCTTGACTTTTTTGTATTATCGATCTCATACGTACCCAAACAAAATTGAATTATTTAACCAAATAATGGTATTTGGGCTAATTTTTCAAATGTTGATATTTGTTGGTCAAGCCTAGAATTTACACAAAAATAATTATGATTTCTATGCGAATGACTTTTTTGTCGCCAAATTGATTGCGGCTTGACTTTTTTGCATCATCGATCTCATATGTACCAAAAAAAAAGAATTATTTAACCAAATAATGGTATTTGGGCTAATTTTTCAAATTTTGATATTTGTCGGTCAAGCCTAGAATTAAAAAAAAAAATCATTAGGCCTATGTTGAAGAAATTTTTGTCATGAAATTGATTGCGGCTTGACTTTTTTGTATCATCGATCTCATATGTACCCCAAAAAATGAATTATTTAACCAAATAATGGTATTTGGGCTAATTTTTCAAATTTTGATATTTGTTGGTCAAGCCTAGAATTTAAACAAAAATAATTATGATTTCTATGCGAATGACTTTTTTGTCGCCAAATTGATTGCGGCTTTGACTTTTTTGCATCATCAATCTCATACGTACCAAAAAAAATTGAATTATTTAACCAAATAATGGTATTTGGGCTAATTTTTCAAATTTTGATATTTGTCGTTCAAGCCTAGAATTAAAAAAAAAATTGTTATGATTTCTATGCGAATGACTTTTTTTGTCGCCAAATTGATTGCGGCTTGTCTTTTTTGCATCATCGATCTCATACGTACCCAAACACAATTGAATTATTTAACCAAATAATGGTATTTGGGATAATTTTTCAAATTTTGATATTTTAGAATTTAAAAAAATTAAAAAAATTCTATTATAATGTTTTTTTTGTCGCAAAATTGATTGCGGCTTGACTTTTTTGTATCATGGATCTCATACGTATCCCCCCAAAAAGAATTATTTAATCATATAATGATATTTGGGTCCATTTTCCAAATTTCGACATGGCGGTCAGGCAAATTAAACTAGATATGATTGTGATCATAGATCACGGATATTAGTCGAGGGCTTTTGACCCCTAGTGACCCTTTTTTGACCTTTGACCCCAAACTTATCATTGACTTTTTATCTTGGCTTATCAATGAGCACAGGAAAAAGAATAGTCCACGTTTTGACCCCTAGTGACCCCTGTGTGACCTTTGACCCATTATGCTTTACAACCTGAGTAGTGGTGCACATAGGGTTCTTATGACCAAATTTGGAGTTAAGATTACATTATGTTGATATCCATGCTGATCAAATTACGGGCGAAATATCTGTTTTCAATCGACTACGAAAACTAAATTCAGTCAGTCAATGCAATACTTCTACTGGGTTAGCAAGGTGCATGGAACCAATCGCATAAGTGGCATCTACCAATAGTCAACAGGAGTGGCATACAACGACGGCAGTGACATGCAATACAACTGTATAGATGGTGATGTAAATGGCGGACAAGACAAATATGGTGAGGACAAGCATATACGCCAGTGTATGAAACACATCGCATAAGTGGCATCTGCCAATAGGTCTAGTCAACACGAGTGGCATACAACGATGGCAGTGACATACAATACATACTATTCAGACTACTGAATAAATGGTGATTTAAATGGCGGACAAGACAAATATGCCAGTGTCCAGACTTCTACTCGGTGAGCAGGATGTGCATGGAACACATCGCATAAGTGGCATCTACCAATAGTCAACAGGAGTGGCATACAACGATGGCAGTGACATACATGACTATACTGTATAGATGGTGATGTAAATGGCGTACAAGACAAATATGCCAGTGTCCAGACTTCTACTGGGTAGTGGCATCTACCAATAGTCAATAGAAGTGGTATAAACGATGGAAGTTACATACAAGACTATTCAGACTTCTGTATAGACGGTGATGTAACTGGCGGACAAGACAAATATGCCAGTGTCCAGACTTCTACTGGGTGAGCAGGGTGTGCAAGGAACACATCGCATAAGTGGCATCTACCAATAGTCAACAGGAGTCGCATAAACGATGACAGTGACATACAAGACTATTCAGACTACCGTATAGATGGTGTTGTACATCGCGGACAAGACAAATTATGCCAGTCTCCAGACTTATATTTGGTGAGCAGAGTGTGCATGGAACACATCGCATAAGTGGCATCTACCAAAAGTCAATAGGAGTGGTATAAACGATGGCAGTGACATACAAGACTATTAAGACTACTCTAAGATGGTGATGTAAATTGCGGACAAGACATACATGCCAGTGTCCAGACTTCTACTGGGTGAGCAGGGTGTGCATGGAACACATCGCATAAGTGGCATCTACCAATAGTCAACAGGAGTCGCATAAACGATGGCAGTGACATACAAGACTATTCAGGCTACCGTATAGATGGTGTTGTATATCGCGGACAAGACAAATAAATAGACTTATATTGGGTGAGCATGCAGAGTGTGCATGGAACACATCGCATAAGTGGCATCTACCAAAAGTCAATAGGAGTGGTATAAACGATGGCAGTGACATACAAGACTATTAAGACTACTCTAAGATGGTGATGTAAATTGCGGACAAGACATATATGCCAGTGTCCAGACTTCTACTGGGTGAGCAGGTTGTGCATGGAACACATCGCATAAGTGGCATCTCGTAGTCAACAGGAGTGGCATACAACGGTGACATACAAGACTATTCAGACTACTGAATAGATGGTGATGTAAGTGGCGGACAAGACAAATATGCCAGTCTCCAGACTTCTACTAGGTGAGCAGGGTGTGCATGGAACACATCGCATAAGTGGCATCTACCAATAGTCAACAGGAGTGGCATAAAATGATGGTAGTCACATTCAAGACTACTGTAGAAATGGTGATGTAAATGGCGGACAAGACAAATATGGTGAGGACAAGCATATACGCCAGTGTATGAAACACATCGCATAAGTGGCATCTGCAAATGGGCCTAGTCAACACGAGTGGCATACAACGATGGCAGTGACATACAATACTATTCAGACTACTGAATAAATGGTGATTTAAATGGCGGATACAAGACTATTAAGACTACTCTAAGATGGTGATGTAAATTGCGGACAAGACATATATGCCAGTGTCCAGACTTCTACTGGGTGAGCAGGTTGTGCATGGAACACATCGCATAAGTGGCATCTCGTAGTCAACAGGAGTGGCATACAACGGTGACATACAATACTATTCAGACTACTGAATAGATGGTGATGTAAGTGGCGGACAAGACAAATATGCCAGTCTCCAGACTTCTACTAGGTGAGCAGGGTGTGCATGGAACACATCGCATAAGTGGCATCTACCAATAGTCAACAGGAGTGGCATAAAATGATGGCAGTCACATTCAAGACTACTGTAGAAATGGTGATGTAAATGGCGGACAAGACAAATATGGTGAGGACAAGCATATACGCCAGTGTATGAAACACATCGCATAAGTGGCATCTGCAAATGGGCCTAGTCAACACGAGTGGCATACAACGATGGCAGTGACATACAATACTATTCAGAATACTGAATAAATGGTGATTTAAATGGCGGACAAGACAAATATGCCAGTGTCCATACTTCTACTCGGTGAGCAGGGTGTGCATGGAACACATCGCATCTACCAATAGTCAACAGGAGTGGCATACAACGATGGCAGTGACATACAATACAAATGTATAAATGGTTATGTAAATGGCGGACAAGACATATATGCCAGTGTCCAGACTTCTACTGGGTGAACTGTCATCTGTAAATAGGAGTAGACGAGTGGACTATATCACAATGACGGTTCACTGGAGTACCACTTCGTCCGTGGTGTAAATCAGGGTTCACCACAGACGTAGTGTTATTCCAAATGCCCATCATCAATACCAACCATCACACAATTGTGTACGCCGCCAGCTTAGGAGATGAAGAAATCGTCCACATAGCAGGTAAATATACCATCCTTTTTAAAATGTAACATCACTATCTTCAGTCGGCCATCCATTAAGAGGCCCTAATATAATACTATTGACATGTAATATTCAGGTACTTCCATTCTTCAAATACAAATACTTAAAGACATTAATCCTATACATAGCTCTTTCACATTTATGAAGCCTACTTGTAGGTCAACAGGCAGAACAAAATAAGTTGACTTCAACATATACAACTATACGCTACACCAAACCCACACGACCCAGCTAGGTTTTGTCCAAAATCATTTTACCATTCAAATCCACCAACCGCCAAACCCGAGAACCGCGAAAGCCGAGAACCGCTCTAGTTATAACATTGGTTAAGTCACAAACTTTACCACATAACAATGAGTTCATTTTCCAATGGAAGGTTCTTCAAAATGTTGGCCTGAACTTGCCAAATGTAGAATTAAAACCTAGAAACAATAACACAAGATACTAAAGATGTATCTTTATAGTTGTAAAAGAACAACACAACAAAAGTTACTTGTTATTTGCAGTTTTTGCACAAGTCTTCAAGTTCACTTCCTGTCACAGGGGACAACTTGAGAATGAGTTGACACTTACACAGCAAGATTCCATTCATTTTCATAGTTCTGGAGCTGGTTTGTCAAGTTCCACACTTTCGCGCTAATTTTGGTCTTCTTGCCTTTGCCGCCTCCCTGCCTCGGTTTCTTGGATCCCCAATCTGGGTTTATACCCAGCAAAACTCTGCAAAGATATATACACAAAAAATGACATAAACATCAAAAAATTTAAAACAAGAACCTATCTCCTATTCCAGCTGTTACCATGCTGGGGGCTAACAGTACGACTGTAACAGAATTGTTCACTGTACTGACACAGTTATAATTCCCCCGTTCCAACAATGAAACAACCGGGCTGTTAGGATATCATACACATGATAGCCATTAAAACACTATTGGGTCTATAGAGTTACAGTGCAGATTGTATGGCTCAATATAACTGTTACCATGTGGCTACAGTCCGTGCGGTATGATTTCGACAACAACATGATAACTAAATTTGCAACAGACAGGAACAATGCGGAAACCCATGTTGGCTGGTAACAGTAGTGTATTGTTGACCCCAGCTGGGTAACAAGATTGTTTCTGTATAGCTGTTACCAAACGGCACTGAAACTACATGGTAACAGCTGTTACAACATGGTTACAACTTAAAGAGTATTTGTGGTCACTATAATCACATCATAACAGTGTTACCATATAGTTACAGTGCAGCCTGGTAACAGCTGGAATAGGAATTTTCCTGTGTACTTGTACCAACATAACATGACATGTGTTAAAATGCTAGAGAATTTTAGTGTGAAAAGGAAGTTTAATTTGTCGGTGGTACTGTACGTGGTACATACCCGGGGGGACCACTCAACTTACCATTCTGTAAGCATGCATGACCAGAGGTTTTCAAAACACACCCTAAACGCGAATTGTCATTTTGTGGAAAAACAACCCTTTGAGCTCGATTTCCCAATTTGTTCGTATGTCACGGGTTTGTTATTGACCAAAATGACACCATCGCTAACAAGAAAATACTGTTTTTCTTGAAAATAGGCACTTTTAGACCCCTAATCGTGAATCTAGAGAATCGCGGTTGTTCCTAAAAAACAACCCTTTCATCTCGTTTTTTTCTGGTCGCGCATGCATTCACACTGGTATATTGAGTGGCCCCTCTGGGGGAAAATACTATTGACTTCTTTGCCAATTTTATTTATGGTCAGAGCAAATAGTGCAGAACTGGTAAGGAGCCATAGCAGGGTTTGTGGAAAGGTGCCACACTATTAGTAGGCATAGCACAATGCACACACACAGAGTCTGCCACTGGGAGTATAACACCAGTGAACAACAACATATGAAGAGCTGTGTTGCATAAACCCCTACATCCACTTTTACCTGTTACTCATTTTGCATTATTGAATGGATGGCTATTGACAATGTGGAATGTTGTTTGTATTGTTGCCTCAATTGGCGTGCATGGATGAACTAATCCAAGTCATGAAGACAGCCATGGAATATTTGGATTAATTAATCATGCAAAATGAGTAACATGTAGGAGTGGTCTGTAAGCCCTTATTCAAAACAATCTTTTCATATAATGTATGCAGCTCCACTTTGAAAAACACCCCTATATAAAATTAATTATCCTCACAGTAGGCACTCCATGTATGGCAGTGAACTTGCCATATATGGGTAGTCATGACCTTGGACTATATAACCTTGATCCAGGTATAAATACTTATCATCCGGTTTTTTAGTTATGACTGTTTTTACCAATTTTCGAAATTTGCTCTGAACTTGAATATATTGGGCCAATTTAAATAAACCTAACCTGAGATATTGTACTAAACACTTCAATCCATTTAGTGATATGCTCAGATTTTGCATCCTTTGAGTGCCTACTGTGAGGAAAAGACTGAGAATTTAAATATGGGTATTTAAGAAATGGAAAAGCTTGTTTAATTTCTAAATCCATCAATATTTGTCAATCAAATTGGGTATACATGTTATATATCTATTACCGATCACTCTTATGATGCGAAAAAAATTGTCGGACATTGCTCATTTGCATATTAACGACTTGAATAGATAATTAGCTAATTTGCATATTTAATGAGCTTATGAAACTAAATTATAGTTTAAAAGATTGGGTATCGTACAGTTAGCCATAATACCAAGTTTGATTGCAATACACCATTCACATCTGGATTTATAACATTTACGCATATTAATTAGCTGGACTTAGTCACTTTTTTGATTGCGGTCAGTAAAACTGGTCAAAATGACCAATTTCACTAGCTTATTTTAGCTTAATGCAATATAATTTTACCATATTTTTTAATTTAACATGGTATATAGATATTCAATTGTTAAAGAAATATGTGTAAATGGTGTTTTGAATGTTACATTATTAACAAATTGAGCTCTCTAAATCCTGATAAATTATATTTGTGGGCATTGTTACTGTTTTTGGCAGGTTTTCGGCCATTTTCCGAGTATCTCAAATCACCGTACCACAAGAATGCATTGACCGATTGTCATAATTCTTTTTGGAAAATAAATCTTTCATTGCAATCTTTCATTTGAATCCAATTTTGTACATGTCTCAATCATTTGAATGTTATGTGTGCTATGCCTACTATTAGGGGTGAACATTTTGACCATAAAATCAACCCCACAAGGTTCTTAATTTTTCTCTCTCTCTCTCTCTTTCATTTAAGCTTCACCTAAGCACCATTTACCTTTGAAAACAAAAACAAAATATCAGTTCTCACCTCTGTACAAATTCCAGAACATTTGAACACACTGCTGGATAATGCAAGTTGAAAATATAAAATGAGCCAAACCAGATGACCAAGGCATCCAAAACGTTGGTAATCACAACTGCTTCTTCTCTGTCAATCATTAGCGTAAACAAGCATGCAGTCAGCGGCTGCCCTGTGGTGTGATGAATAAAGGAGAGGAACAATTACTTGAGTTAAATCATGAATATATTCTGAGTTTCAGAGCGATACGATTCCTAATTACCTCAAAGTCATGGTTTTAGTGTGTATTTAGAGTGAAAATATAAATGGACGGGATATCCTGACCATCTATTTTCACTTTTAAACCATGATTGTGAAGTAATTAGGAATTGTATCGTTCTGAACTTGGAAGGTATTCATGATTTATGATTAGAAATGTAAATCTGCAAAAATATCTGCTTCCATTTTTTTTCTCGAGGATTGAGGGCGCCCCTGGAAAAGATCACATAATATACCTTTAATGATTAGTCAATAAGTGATACACTGCACATAAACTGTCACAATAATTTTGCAGTTTCCCTTAAATGCAGGTACAAGTTGAGTAATGTTATGAGCCACTATGTAAATGATTTGAGACTATGCAGAGGGTGGTAGTTCAGAGTATTTGCTTCTTTGCCACAGTGCTGTCTAAGTGTGCCATCATCATGTCTGCCACAGCGGATCATTGCAGTGTCAATAAGTTGATAAAATTACCACACAATAATCACAGCGGCACATCACAGACAGTAAAAACTTATTCAAATAATTTAGTGATATATTATTTTCTGCCGCTCCAACTTTAAAACGTACAGCAACCGGTGCTCATGTGGCACCGAGGTAAGAAGCAGACTCTGAAAACCAAATGATCGTCATTAGTGACAGAATCTTACAATAATACCATGTGTCACCAGACAAGGCAGTTCAGGAAGGTCGCGATCTTCCAACTTGTGAACCTCTACTTCCTGTTAGAAAAAAAAGAAGTAATAGTCAATATTAGCTCTGATTTTGGTATTTGACCCTCAATTAAAGGGACACTCACAGATCCTGTAGAGAGGGTTGGATGAAAAATTAAGATTTTTGTTATTTTGGTCCAATTTGGTTCGAAACCTATTTCACGAACTGCCAAAGCAGAGTTGCATAGACAATTCTGAAATGCCAGAACAGCACTATGTTTGAGTTTCTCTCGGATCCCGAGAGAAAAGATAACACTGTAGCCTATGGAGAAATATGATGATGCATGATAGGCCATGGGATTAAAGTGAAGCTATCGTTCACTTTGGCTACGCACATCTGTGAAGTAATTTTTTTTATCAGATTTAGGTAGACTATATACTACTTAACATAACTGCAGGGAATGTCAAGTCCGAAAGTTGCATATAAGCTCAAAAATTGAGATTTGACCCCCCCCCCCCCTCCCCATTCGCACTGGAAGAAATTTGAATATCTTCAATTAAGCTATTTCATGTCTCATATTTTTTGTCTTACCCTAAGGAGTAAAAAAGTAAATTATAAAAAATGTGTACGATGTTGCGTTGTCCAGATAAAAGACAAAATAAGAAAAGGTCAACGACCTTTTGTAAACAATGGTATAGGGGTCAAATTCTAAAGTTAGCCCGATTTCGCTGAAATTTGGTTCAAATTCGGCTTGCAAAGTGTAATAATTAACTTCACTGTATAATTTACATAAAACGTTGGGAAATGGGTCAAATGTCAATACTAAATATAGGTGTATAAATCAGTATTGACATTTGACCCATTTCCCAACGTTTTATGTACATCATGCAGTGAAGTTAATGATTCCATTTTGTAAGCCGATTAATTTGAGCCTAATTTCAGCGAAATAGAGCTAACTTGAAAATTTGACCCCTATACCATTGTTTACAAAAGGTCGTTGACCTTTTCTTATTTTGTCTTTTATCTGGACAACGCAACATCGTACACATTTTTTATAATTTACTTTTTTACTCCTTAGGGTAAGACGAACAATATGAGACATGAGATAGCTTAATTAAAGACATTCAAATTTCTTCCAGTGCGAGTGGGGAGGGGGGTTCAAATCTCGATTTTTGAGCTATGTGCAACTTTCGGACTTGATATACCCTGCAGTTATGTTAAGTAGTATATAGTCTACCTAAATCTGATGAAAATTTTTACTTCCCAGATGTGCGTAAACACAGATCATTTGCAGGCACTTTTTACCTGTTCATCCCATGGCCTATAACTTGGCAATGCAAAGTTCAAATTGAAATTTTGGAAATAAGGTTTCCTTGAGCATATCTACTAGCTGATACATGTCATTAAAAGTGGAGTTCAAAATCAATGAACATCCCTTTAAGACATGTCACATATGGGTAGCTCATATTTGGACTTAATTACGGTGCTCTCGTGCATGTACTTATGTGAATACAGAACTGGGTTTACACAGGCCAAAAGTTCAGTAATACCCACTCCCCCCCCCCCCCACCACGGAGTGCCTGTTGGTAGGCAAAATGCATCTTGTTACCTGTTGGGGGTTTTCTTGCCCCAACCCAATTCACTCTTTAATGGTCCCTAAAGCCTTGTCACCTGCAGAGTTCACAAAGTGTGGGAGTGGGAAGCACATCTACAAATATAGAGGATATCCAACAAACTTGTGCAGGGTTCAATCCTGGGAGGGGGGGGGGGGCAGTACAAAAGTGGGTATGTTGGGAACATGCTACAAACATGGGTAGTAATTAGTAAACAGGCCATCTGGTATGTCAATGGGTCCCTTGCAAATTCAGGGGTTTTTAAAAACTTTTTTGCCACAATTTTAACAGAATTGTCAAATGTCAATGGAAAGAACATTTTAAAATTTGTGTACAAATTTGGGTTTGGTGTATGGATGGGCCCCTTTTTTTTAGAGACTAGTACCTTTACGAGTACCACTTTGAAAATTACTGAGGCACGTCCCTACCCAGACCAAACTTGAGTATACCCCGGGAGTATACTCCAATTACAAAATAATTTTGTGGAACCTTGGCCCTTTTAAACCAACTGCATGATTTCTTACCTCATTCATAGGCACTATGTTCTTCTTGAGATCTTCACCAAAATATGCACCCAAAGCAAATAAAGCACCAAAGACATTAGGGGTGTCATCCTCCGTCTTTTTTTTTGCCTTTTCGATGTCTTCAAGCACTTGTTTGCATTTCTTGTTGTCTGCAAGGAATCTCATGAGTTTTGGTATTTTCCTTTCGTAGGACTCCTTCATCTTGTCTGTTGAGTTGAAGTCTAACAGGTTGTTTAAATGGTTCATACAATACTTTGGTTTGAACAGATATGGCCAGTTCTCCTTTGTAGCCTTAACAAAGCTGAGTCCTTGTTCTGTATTGATATGCTGACGCTGTGTTGCATAAGTTGTCATCATATCTGCTTCCACAGATTCATCAAAGCCCTCATCCTCTCTAAACTTCTCTTTCAATTTGTCCATAATACCTTTCTGGCTCTCTGGTGTCTGACCATCTGGCAACTCTGCAGGCTGCCACCTGGCACAGCCGTAGCTGTCCATCTGTATTTTCCTGGCATTCTTTGTCCCATCCTCACTAAGTTTTCGTTTCAGTGATGTTTGTGATTGTGATGCGGATGGTCGGGACAGATTGTCAACACGGTTCACTAATTGTGTGAGTAGAGAATCGTACCCGTGTCCAACCTTGTCCCCTACATAAATGTCCATAAGGGACTTTGGGTACTTTGATACTGCTTCTATCGCCACTATCCTTAGTTTCTCAGTGCGTGTATAAGTTCCATGGTCTGACTCGAGGCTGTCTACAATAAATCTGACTAAGTCCAACCTCTCTGGTGGAGGTAGTTTTGCTCCTTTGTTGAGTAGTTTCTTCACCCTCTTTGGGGCATTGTCCCACTTAACATTTGCAAGTGCAAGAGACTTTGGCCTGCTGG